>MJHO01000001.1:10953961-11543961 GCA_002076135.1 Xerophyta viscosa | reverse complement strand
ATTTTTTCGTAAATATATCAAATAACATGCCAAAAAAATGATCAACATACAATCTAAGTTATGATTGTCTAGACATAGCTTATGTTCTGTCGATAGTCTGTTGACAAGGCTACAAGTGCAAAGTAATATGTAGGTTAACTTAGTGGTCTTAACTTGATATTGAAGGAGAATTAATTGGATAATTATAATAATTACATTAATCTGTGATTCGTAGAGATATCATCGATTCATCATCTCCTTCACCATGGATTAAGAATTAGATAATCACCATGCACCCTCGAAGTTGAGCACCGGCGGCCTGTGTAGGAGAACCAAGCCGAGCACGTTGACGTAGAAATCGATGGACTTCTTCACCGATCGGTAAAGCCTCGAGAGTCGAGACATGGTTGGGCGCCATTAATGGCGGCCCATCGTTCTCGTCGACGTCTCCGTCACCGTCGCTGCTGTTCGTCCTCTGCTGCTGCTGCTCTTGATCTTCTTCTTGTACGTCTCCCATGATCTCAGATTACTTAAACTTTCCAGAATAAGTTAGTGTTATGGGATTAATATAGGAATTTTTACGTATCAGTCTCCCTAAGTTAGGAGATGAAGATCAAAATCCACACCGTTAAAAGCAATGGAGAGCGGTAGAAGGAGCGACAGGAGGAGCGAAGCCACGAACATTTGCTAGTAGCCCAGAACATCCACGAAACGAACGTCCAGGAAACTTGCTTTCGAGATCCGCGCTATTTGATTCTTGTTCGGTTTTGCTGCTAAAGGGAAAGGTGATGATATATTATTATTATTATTTTTTAAATTTTAATCATCGAATTTGATTTATTATATTGTAATTGAATAAAAAATAAAAAATAATAAAATGCAAATGTCACACTATTATTATTAAAAGAAAAGCAAGTGGATATGATTAATTTTTTGATTAACCATTTTAACCAACATAACAGAATCAAATCGACTATGCAGCTTGCCGAGCCACCTTGTCTTCTTCCTCCTTGACAAACCTCTTCCAATACCAGTGCGTCTCCCAGAGCTCACCCATGGATTCCAGCGGCACTCCCCGGGTCTCCGGCACGAACACCACCACGAATATGGTCATCACGGCAACCCAGGTCGCGTAGAAAATAAATATGCCATACTTGAAATGGCAGAGCATCGCGAGGAAGCACTGTGTTTGTATGATGGTGGTGGTGAAGTTGGCCGCGACGCAGACGCTCTGACCCGCCGACCGGATCTCCGTCGGCAGAATCTCGCTCGGGATCAGCCAATTAAGCGGCCCCCATGACCACCCGAACCCGGCGGAGAACGCGCATACTAGGATGAGAATTGCTAGCGCAGATGATCGTGGCAGTGCCGCCGTTCCGTCCGTCCCCACCGTAGCCGCCATTATCAGAGCAACTGCTACCTGCAAAATCGATCGACTACAAATCATTAAACAGGTTCTTAATCACAGTTCATATTTATTAATTAAAAAGCAATTGCAATAGCTTATCGAAATCAAAGAGTGCTTGCTTGAATTGAGTAAGAAACACAGATTCAGGTTGATGTTAGCAGATAAAGGTATGGAGATTGAGGAAGGAAAAAAAAAAAGAAGAAGAGAAAAGAGAGCGGCAAAAACTGTTATTCATTCAATTTTGATCAGCACATGAATCATTTTATCGATAAATTTCGGAATGAACTTATATTTTGAAACTTTGTTTCTTTTAATATTTTAATGAGATCAATTTAATTTACCTGACAGATTAACATCTGAATACCGCCCTGAATGAACAAGGCCCTGCGTCCGTACCGATCGACGACGACCGTCGACACGAGGATCGCCGCCAAGTTCACGCCCCCGAGCAGCGCCGCCCCCAACAGCGCTCCCCCGCCGCCGAACCCCACCGCTCTGAACAGCACCGGCGAGAAGAACGCTATCACCACCACCCCTGTCAGCTGCTGGAACACCGTCACCGCCGTCGCCACCACCACCTGCGGCCTGTACTCTCTCCTCAGAATCCTTCTAAACGGGCTCTTATTCCCTCTCGATTTTTCAGTTTCCAGTGATTGCAAGATGTCGTCGAGCTCGGCGTCGACGTCGGCGGATGCGCCGCCGCGGAAACGACGGAGAGCGGCGCGGGCACGGTCGATATGGCCGCGATGGGCGAGGCTGGTGGGGGTGTCGGAGATGAACAAGGCGGCGATGAGGATGACAAAAGCGGGGACGGCGGCGAGGCCGAGGGAGAGGCGCCAGCCGTAGGTGAGTTTGGCGGAGTAGTAGTTGGTGAGATTGGCGGCGAGGACACCGATGCCGATGAAGAACTGGAAACATGTGTTGAAAGCGCCCCGCCACTTCGCCGGCGCCACCTCCGCCAAGTACACTGGCGTGGCCTGAAACATTCAGTTGGTGAGATTGCAATCAACTCACATTGAAAATCCATGCATAAAGTTTGGGTGACATTTTGATATTTAAATGTTTTCAGCTCCAGCATATTTTGTGAATCGTAAATATTATTTTTTAGAAATTTTAATAATATTGATACAATCAAAACTGCATGATCATATAATTCTGATCCTCATGAGTCGTGATGATAATCCCAAAATATCCACCACCATTTTGTGTACTCTATTAATCGACATTGTACAGAGCCGAAGAAGATCAATGGAGGAGCCAAAGCTGACGCGCAACATACTATTGCTTCGTATATAAATTTAAACGATGCTGAGATTGACAAATTTGAGATCGTTTTGGAAAGAATTTTGGTTTCTAAGCTAAAGATTTTAAATTTTATAATACTAGTATTTAGAAAAGCCCATGAAAATCCATGGTGTTTAAAAACTTGAATCAGTTGATAGTTTTATTAGATTTATAATATTTTTTAGTATAACTTTAAACTAAAAAAATTAAAATCCCAATAACATATATTATTGTTTCAAAAAACTCCAATAATAAATAAAAGCGGTGAAAGGCAAACCATTGTGCGAAGCACTTTCAAAATTAGGCTCTATGAGATTATATATGCATGTCCATACCCAGTAACATGCGGATGACATTTTCTTCCTGACTTTGCCAAGATTTGGATCCATATCGGTGCACCGGGAGGAGTGTATTTCTACCAGTAACACACTGTGTTCAGGCCAAACCGTCACGTCTCTAAACCAATTTTTCAGAGACCAACATCTAAGAATCTCTAACCAACTTGTTGGAATGGTAGTTCAATATAACTTTATTAGCAAGCTCCCAGTTCCTATGGATGGTATAGGTGGCAACAACTTTGCAGTCACATTCATTTGAAAAACTTTCCAGAAATGAAATCCCTGAAAGTGACTTCCCAACAGTTCCTATGAGTGGCCTTATAGCGAAAGCTACTATCAAAATACATGCCGACGGATAATCAAGTAATAGCATAGAAGTAGTAGGTGATCGTCCACAAAATGCTAGTTTCATATTGTACTAATTATAATATTTTTAGTCATAATTCGAAAATTAATGCCATATAAATCAAATAGAGAGACTATTTTCAGCTCGATCTGAAAATAGTCTTAGTAAACTAATATCTCAGCCGTTGATCTTTTTGATCTAACGGCTGGAATTTAATTTTAACACTTAACGGCGTTAATTGTTATTCCGTTAAATGTGAAATTAAATCTTTACCGTTATATTAAAAAAATCAACGGCTGAAATATTAGCTTACCAAATAGCATCTCTTCCGAAGTTAATGCCATATAAATAAATTCATGAGTACCACCTCCCTTGGGATATGTACTCGGTCCAATGATCTACGGTGAGCTTGGATTTATTAAACCACTAACCTGATTGGTAAACCCGACGCCAACGCCGAGCAAAGTGCGGCCTAATATGAGCATGACGATGTTCATGGCGGCAGCATTCATCGCGGCGCCGGCCAAAAACGTTATCCCTCCGATAATCATCGCGATTCTGCGTCCGGCGATCTTGGTGACCTTGCCGGCGATCAAGGATGAGAATAGACCGGCGATGTACAGAGATGAAGTGAAGGTTGTTAGCAGTTGGCTGTCGTAGATGCAGTACTGGTCTTGTTTCGCCGCCTTCATTTTTTGAAGGATTTTTGGGAAGAATTTCTCGAGAAATGGCCTCATTGTACTCACTCCACCTTCACGTAATCCAGACAAAAGTGTTAGATGACGCAAATTTTGGGGAAAATTAAGGGAGCTATAGATTTTAGTCGCGCGCTCCAAATTGATGTCAAAATTTCTCCCACAAAATCATTCAAAGTTGCAGCTTTTCTTTGCTTCCGACATCGCAATTTCATTTTTGAACTTCATAGGGATCACAGTTCAAGTAGGTGTTTGGGACAAAATCTGGCTACTCAATAGCATGTTTGAATGTTTCATACCTATGCTTATCAAGCCGCTCCTTGGTGAGACACATGGTGCGATGGGTGAGATTCACCATCTCGGGATGGGTGTTAGGTGATGGAGGAGTAGAGACGATAATGGAGCTGTATACATACAAACTACGTACTAAAAGTTAATCATACTAGCATACAATTTTGCGAATTATGTAGTACCTGAAATACCGATATCGTAGCCGAAAATGAGACCGCCGGAAGCAGCCATGAGGCAGGTGATGATCACCGAAGCCGTAAGCTTTCCGTCGTAGTTCTTCGCCGGAGCGGTCACCGTGAAGCCGCCTCCGGCCATTGCTAGCTCTCCAAAACTCTACTGAGAACTATTTATGGCATAACGATAAATAATATAATATATGAGATACAATAGGCTATATATATCTGGTTTATATAGTAGCTTCTATGCAGTCTGGACAAAAAATAAGGGTTTTTTTTAAAAAAAAAAAAAAAAAAAAGGTAGTTGTGGTTCTGCGCGTAGAACGGATGGTGGAGCTATCGGCAACTTAGACTCATGCCAGGCGGCTTGCAATTGCGCTTGGATCGGATGGTGGAGCTATCGATAGGCTCATTCATGCCAAGCTGCAAAAACCCGTGCTCCGAAGAGTATTATTTTCCTGACAATGGCTGCTGAAACATGCAAAGTCAAATCTAACAAAGCGTGGTGGGCGCAGGTTATGATTGTGAACACAGATCCTCTGCATCTATTCGGTATACTGAACTATACACTGAGTGCTAGTTTGTGAGTATAGATTCACTCCTTTAACTTTTACTACTTTATATAATAGTATAAAAAGTTGTGTCTATTAATTATAATGAACTTTATCAACAGAAATAATGATTATAGCAAATAATATTATAATAGAATATAATATCTAATTAACTCATATAAAAGAAAAAAAAACTAATTTTAAAAAAAATTAATTACAGAATCAACAAAAAGTATTAGATATAAATATTATTAAAATTTAAATTTACTGAATGAATATAAATTAACAGTCAATGTTCAGTTCAGCGCCACGAATGAGTGCGGATGATCCATTTTGAGATTATCGTAAAAAAAAAAATTATCTGTAAATTTTTCATGATTTTTAAAATTAATAAATTTATAAAGGACCCTATCAATATTTAATCAATCGAAAAAATTCAGCATTTTATCTAAAATTATAGCTATAATTGCCTAAACATATTTTTTATTAGAAAAAAAGGGTAGTTGAGATATAAGGAGGAGTTATGCAGCAACCAGTCAACCACCATATCCTTATCGCGATCATAAATGCTGAGGTATATATTTGGATCAAAAGATAATTACAATTTTCTCGTTAAATAATATTATATCAATGTTGGCGTTTTCATATTTATTTCCAATAAAATTGTTTTGACCAGAGAGCCACTTGTAACTTGATAACAACATGATGTTGACTTTAGCAATTCTTGTTGAACTCTCAAAGGTGACGAAAAACTCAAAATTTGCGGAGCATGTCCATAAAATCGTATCATCCGTACCGTTATTTATTTAACTATTATTTTTAAAAATAAAATTTAAATTTAAAATATTTAAGATAAAATTTTTGACGCGGACCGTGTCGGTTCATATCGTAATTACAACTGCCAAAACAGATATATATCGTCCAGTACGTGATGTACCGATAGCCACCTAAAATCATACTTTTAATAGCAATATATTAATGTCTATGTGGCGAAGATGCAAATTCACCTCTACCATTTATTTTCTATTGAAATTAAAATTAAAGGAATGTTTTTTTTTATGAAAAATAATAAAGGAATGTTAGGATGCAAAATAGGTGGTTGAAGTGGCTGCGATTCACTGCAGTGATGGATTTGGATACTGCTCACTTCGCCCGGACAAGCATAACTGACGGAAAAAACTACTCACCCAATAAACTATCCAATAAATCACACACAATCAATCTCCATCACACACGCATCTCATAATCCGCATAATTTTCTCGTGATCGAAAAAAATATCAAAATTATAGATAACAATCGTGATGTGTGGGCCTGATTGTACCACATCAGCATGTCTGGTTTCTTATATGGCTTCTTAGGGATGCATAACAAAACCCATGAATGGCACATAACAAGAACCCACTTGCGGTAATCTTTTTTTAAAAATTATCGTAATAAAATCTATACCACAAGCCAATGTTCTTATAGAAATTCTAGATTCGCAGAAAACTTCCACGATTAGTCCCGACTCCCGACCGACGCTCTAAAATTCAAGTACAGATATGTCATGAACAAAAATTTATGGCACGGAATACAAAAATTTTTTAATAGAAGATTTTATCATACGCAAACTTGAGTATGAATAGTAATATTTCTTGATGCACCTTCCAACTAGTTGGGCTAACCGCACTCAGCGACTTACGATAAATTTGATTGAAACATTTACAATTTTATACCAGTCGATAATTCAAAATATATAAAAATATAACTTTTAAATTCGAAATAACATTTTACTAACCCCCACTGACTGTGTGCAATGATGAAAATATTCTCATCATATTAATTATCATTATCTTTAAAAAAAAAAAAGATAAAGATATATATTTTTTATTTACATGATCGAGATGGACTAAAATTATTTTTTCAAATTTAAAAACAAAAAAAATAAAATAAAAATAAAAGTATAAAACAAAATTTTGAATTATAAGAACACATAAAAACTTACAAGAGCAGCCGCATCACATTTCCCACAAGAAGATCAAAAGACTCAAAGCTGCCAGGTGTGCATATTTTGGAAAAACTCTTCCAGCATCGATTCTCGGAGCAGAGCACCGAATCCATCCGAAAATACATCGAAAAGTGATTCATCCGTCGTCGTCCTCGCGTCGTCATTCAGCATTCGTATGTATTGATTGAGGTTATTTGTTGTTCCATCTGCAATGCATACAGCGCAGAACGTGTTATGCATGAAAAAGAAAAGATAGAACACCCTATCGAAGGAAAACAGAAATATAAGTGTTAAAAATTAACAAATAAATAAAAAAAAAACAAAACAAAAAAGAGAACACCTTAAGGAAGGTAAACAAAAATTTGTAAAAAATAAACTTACCTTCGGCGATAATGGTTTCATATGCAGGGGGCGGAGAAATCCAGTTTCCTTGAGGAGTTTTCATATGACTTCTGTCAGAGGCAAAAGAGTGAAGAAAGCGGGGAGCATGAACCACCCGGAAAAGCCTGCGAATTTTTTTTTATACAATTTGTAGAAAAAACTTATAATGCCTTGAGTATATAAACCCAAGTCATGAACAAAACTGTCAGTTTAGAACATTACGGTGGATCATTGCTTTTTTAAGTCGTATAGTAATTGAAACACAAATTTATCATAGCTTGGTTAATTATTACGGTGGACATTGTGAACGATGTGTAGAATTACTTATAACTGGTATAGATATTTACCATAAAGAGAAACATTTACCTGCAAAAAGTTGAATTGAGAGATAGTGATGGTCGTATAGCTTCGGCGATGTATTGCTTTAGAGAACAGGGGAAAGGAAGTCTAGAATCCAGATCCCAAACAAGACAATAAGCATTATCTTCAGCTAGCTTTTGCCGCCGCAACTGGAAATTTCATATATCTATTGTCAGATAAGCAACTGTCATCCAGTAGAAGCTATTAACAATAATATATATATATATATATATATATATATATATATATATAGAGAGAGAGAGAGAGAGAGAGAGAGAGAGAGAGAGAGAGAGAGAGAGAGAGGAGGGCTATTCTCAGCCCGACCTGATAATAGCCTTGGTAAGCTAACATCTCAGCCGTTGATCTC
Source organism: Xerophyta viscosa (assembly GCA_002076135.1). NCBI lineage: Eukaryota > Viridiplantae > Streptophyta > Magnoliopsida > Pandanales > Velloziaceae > Xerophyta > Xerophyta viscosa. The sequence continues at coordinate 11,535,797 of MJHO01000001.1, read as the reverse complement.
CTTGATCTAACGATTGAGATTTAATTTTACACTTAACGGAATAACGATTCACGCCGTTAACTGTTAAAATTAAATCTCAGCCGTTAGATCAACGAGATCAACGACTGAAATGTTAGCTTACTAAGACTATTCTCAGGTCGGTCGAGCTGAGAATAGCCTCTCATATATATATATATATATATATATATATATATATATATATATATATATATATATATATATATTATCACAACTCTTAGATGCAAAGATATGTACGAGGTACCTGAATGCAAATTACATGATAATCCCATATCACCAAGCCATCAGGTCTTTGGCTAGATTTCTGGTACCAAAGAGGAACCTTGTAAACAACGATTCCAAGTCAACATCGACATATATTTACAATCCAATATTTCGGTACTTTAGTATTTGAAACTCGTCAAAAAAAAATTTCTAGCCTAAGAAAACATGTATGTTAGAAATTTACAAAGACCAAAAGTGGTCATGCTCAACTTCTGTAACAGTTGGGGAAGTAAAGGATGTTTTAAAACAAATTATCATAGAAACTGTTCCAAGTGTTTAAACAAAAAAGTGCAGGTCTCACATCTCTAAGCTCAAATTATGCTGATTATCTCCTTCATCACATACTTAGATTTCTTGATTGCTCAACAAATCCGAAAGCAAGTTAGAGAACTGTCAAACTTCTCTTCTGCTAACAATTCAGAAAAGCACTTCCCTGAGCCAATAAGAAGACCACGCCAATGGAAATGTGAAGGATATAGGATACATACAATAAGATTTCAATGATTCGTGTTTCTTAATATTCCTAAAACCAAGTAATGTTTTTATTGGAGTTAACATCACACACCTATGCAAATTGGACCTGTAACCCACAAGAACATCGTTGTTAGAATCAATCATCTGGGATAATCCATTTGCAATTGTACCTATGCTACCTAACTTAAAACTTTTTCATCGTAGGACGCAATTTAGTGAATTATGGGCACTTGACCTTAATATGCATTTACATGCGATCACATGCACCAAGATGATATTAATTCTGTTATATATCGAAGAAAAAAAGAGACAATATGCAGAATATGCCAAAAAGTCCAAAATGCAGGGTCCTACTTGATCAAAAAGCAAAATGTAAGCTTCTATGTTTCATAAGGTATAAATGCAGGGGAACACGTTGGTATTAGCCCCTTCATATTACAGATAGTTTACAGTGTACTTAGATCCGCTATGTCCACCTCACATATGCTTTCTATTGAGCCTATAAGTCTATCCTTTTTAATATTTAAGGCATGCTACCATAAGCATTTTATACTGAACTTGTATACTACTACACAGGTACCTGTACGTTCATTGTATACCTTGGCATTCCCTAGTTTACAAACATGTTGTGTATTGACGTGTAGGTACATCTGTATCCATGTAACTACTAGCATTCCGACCAGGAGCCTTTTTCCCATCTAACAATCTTAGCTAACTTTTTTTTTTTTTTTGAGATTATCGTGGTGGAACCCGTAATGTGAGCGTACGCCCCTGTAAGGACCTCAAACTCGCGGAAAACCCCCACACCCAGCCCTGACCGATGCTCTAGAATTCGAGTGCAGGCCTTCCATGAACAGGAGTTCCTGCCACGGGGTACAGAGGATTTTTAGAAAATCCTGCGAGGGATTTCCCCCCACGCAGATTTAAACCTGGGTGGTGACGCTTCCTAAGGCGCCTCCCATCCAGTTGAGCTAGCTGCGCTCGGCAATCTTAGCTAACTTTACAAGACAATCTAATAACAAGGTCATGCACTTAGGGCAACATGAAGAAAGATTATGTTGACGAATAATCAGACTAAGTCATAGACATGACAAGTAACATATTGAAATACCACAGAATCATTTTTGTAAACGTAGTCGGTGCTTTAAAATTTAACTGCTTGCGCCCTGTTGCTTTGCACCTAAAGCCGGTGCATTAAAATTTAAACGGATTAAAACACTACATAGATTTACAAACTTTTAGCCATGGAGGGCAGAAAACATTGTTCCTGGAGGTTATATACTTGCAATTGAAGTTTTTACACAACTGTATACCAACATGATAAAAATGAAGTATACAATATCAAAATTGTCCCTAGACCATGATATTGAAAGAATGTACAACTTCAATGAGGCAAGTAACCTTTTTCTCTTCATTAGATATGAACATGACAAAAAGATCCTTGCTATCTGGCTCAGCAATCCCCAGTGTACTTAACCTTTTACACAAAAAGTAAACGTTCTCCTCACTGTGTAGAAGACATAAAAACAGCACTCAGATTAGAATCTCGCACGAAGTAGTGTCAGTTTTAAAGAAGATGAAACAGCAAGAGCATATGAGAAGAGATTATGGTGACGTTTGGTTGGTAAGTTAGAATCGGAATTGGTATAGGAATTGGAATGCAGTGGAATCGGATTGAGAATGGTCACAAATTGTATAACGTTTGGTACAGTGCGGAATCGGAATTAAATTGCAGGTGAATTCCCTAATTCTATTCTGGTGGAGACACCCGGTAATCAGAATTCCCTTAATAACAGGAATCAAATTCCTATTCCATACGGTTACAATTCCAATATTCTCTCAACCAAACACCTATAATCGGAATAGGTGGTTACGATTTCCATTCTATGCGGTTAAAATACCAACCAAACACTCCATAATAGAAGTCAGAAATATCTCAGTCACTGTGCTTTATGTGGCATGCAAGATTGATTCAAAAGGCTATGCCTGAGCATCTAGTACTAACCATTCTTTCTTTTACAAATGGAAGTTATAAAGCAATAGAAGTAACTCAGCTAACTCGGTTGGCAAAGCAGAGGACGGGAACCACCGGAGGTTTCCCACTGACGTCTGCTGCGAGACATCGGTTTCCATATTTTTTTTTAATATCACTTTAGCCAAATCAAAGTTTGATATACTAGTATAGCCATGTCAGTGCTGTGATGCTATATCTAGAGGTGAATTTCGCACGGAAGTACTGCAATTTTTATATTAGATGTAGTTGATGTTTCTAATATTATCGTTCTTCAAAAAGATTCTACGACATAAACTATATAACTAAAACTTATATAAAAGAGAAATCCCAATCATACTTACCAGTAGCAAGGGGTGTGAGTGAAGGACGATACATCAACAGAAGATAGCTGAGAGGAGATCGACGAAACCAGCGGATCACCGTCGCAATCATCGATTTGCTCCGCGAGTTCACCGATCTCGGCCATTGCTGGATCTTGATATCCCAGGAACGCCGGAGGAAATCAAGATTCCCTCAAAAGTTACAAGTCCGAACTCATTCCGATACGAAACCCAAGCCGCATAACCAAGTTTTCACTTTTATTACGATCATGCCCCTTAGAACGGATTATTTTTCGGTATTTAAATTTAAAAAAAAATTACGATCATGTCCCTTTAAATTCGCTCCAAATTTATTAAATTTTGTAGTCCTAAAATATATTTTTAAAAATATTTTTTAAAAAATTTTGAACACAAAATTATAGAACTCGTCAAAATCTATAACATTAATATTGAAAAAATTTTCAAATAATATTTCTAAATAGATTTTTTGAGCCATTATATGGAGTGACGTGGTATAACCGTTACACCCAATAATATCTTTTTGACCGAAAATTAGTGCAGTGGCATATGTAACTCTTGCTTGACTTAGAATATGTTTGGCAGCAACTGATAGCTTGTATTTTAATCTAACTTTTATATAATTTTTTAATATCTAGCCTATTGTATAATTTAACTGATTCTTCTAATAGTATTTAATAAATAATTTTTTTTAATATAGCTGGTAGTTATAAAATGACCATAAAAATTCATTACTAATATCTTACTCACATACATGATATTATTGAAATTATTAGTAACCATAATGACATTTTTTTATAATATTTTAAAATATAAAAGTATAAATTTCACCAACTAGCCAATCAATCAATAAAGGTATATATGATAACCTTTTCTAAATTCTAATTACGTTTTTCTAACATTCCACAGCGAAGTAGCAATTTATTACGAATTTTACTAATTTATCTACTGTGGTCTAAATTTTCATCTACTATAGAAGTATTTTGTGCATCCAATATAGTTTTATCTCACTTTATTTTCTAAAATATAATACCATATTGTTACGATATACAATTACAATGTTAAATGATAATACCCATATAAAATAGATGGAAAAAACTACTCACCCCCAACAAACTATCCAATAAACCACACACATCCAAACTCCACCACACACGTGCCTCGTGATCCGCACAACTTTCTCGTGATTCGCACAAAATATCAAAATTACAGTTATACCCATCATGATGTGTGGTCTTGATGGTGCCACGTCAGCATGTGTGGTTTTTTGTGTGGTTTTTTGGGGTGCATAGTAAAGTCCAAAATAGATATATAGAATTTAACAGTGATAATTTTATTTGCCCCACAAAGTATAAAAGAAACAAACGCAAAACTAAATAATAATAGAAAAAGAAAAAGTTACATTGACCTTTTAACTCCAACACTGACCCTCATTCATCGAACATAACTGAAATCTTAATTTTTGGAAGATCAAAGACGCCTAACGAAAACAGCAATAGATCTTCCATAAACCAAACCCTTGACACCTCTATGAACTTTCTCTTCTCTTCATAATCCATGGTGATCGCGCGCTTCGCGACCGAGTTAAGTTGCAACGTATTCGACGATGGCGTGGACGAATTAGAGAGTGAGGAAAAAGGTCGGGAGAGGAGAGGAAAAGGAAGATGTAGCATGGAAAACCCCAGGATGTTCTCCGGGGTGAAAAATCACGTGCCGGCGTCTGAAGATCGCCGGCGACTGAGATGGTATTATGTGGGGTTTAAGTGATTACAAGTCATCTCTCTCTCTCTTTTGTTAACAAATGAAAATCCAACCCTTATCAGGTCCCCCCCCCTATTTATAGACAAGGTTGCCGAGCTCGGACGGTCAGGATGAGGTAACTTCTGCGGCTCGGATTGATCCACGTCGATGTTAGCTTCTGTCGCTTCTCGCCGTCATGCCCCCTGTCTGTCATAAATACGGTTTGTCGGCTACGGTTCGTAGGTCGTAGCTCCGCAGCCGTCGCGTCCGCCGCTAGTTGCATTTAATGTCGCCTGCTGTAGTCGGCGTCTTTGACATATGCATTGAACGCGAGCATTAAGTGGTCTTCAATGCGGTAGGTGGAGTCGGGGTTGATTTTGGTCCGCTGACGAGCTCGGCCTTGGCCGGCCGAGGTCGGGTTTCGGCATCGGAGGACTTCTCTCCATTTTTGCGTGAAACCTAGATAACCGGGGTCGGCCGAGCTAAGTTACCCCGGTCGGTGCCGAGGTCGACCTCGGTTCCCGTCCGAGCTCGGCCTCGGTCTGCCGACGCCGACCTCTGGGGTCCAGAGGTCACCTCCCCATCACATTATAAATTATACATAACCGGTGATGCCGACCTCTGGGGTCGCCACGTGTCCCTGCTAAATTCCAGGCAGTATCACATGGGTAATATATGCTCTCATGAGACCGATAATGATGGCGGAGGTCGCGGTGGATTTAGCATCAGGGTTCCTCCTTGAGGTCAGATCTCTTCCTCAACATTGGGATAGTTGAGCGGTCACGGTGGGATGACGGAGAGGTCGCAGCGATATGGCGGAGATGCAGTGGTGAGGCTACAAGAGGATTAAACACTATAATGGCATCTTTTGTAATTTATAGTTAGTTTAGGGCGTTTAAGTAAAACGATTATCCACCATTTAGTAACTTGTTGCCACATGCTAGTGGAGGTAGAACATGGAAACAAACTAGTTTTTAATAATCTATAATCTATAAACTGTATAATAAATTAAGTTATCAGCTTATAATTTAGATTTAAATTATTTTATAATCTACAAGCTGAAATTAAATATAGCCTTAATCAATTGAAGGCCACCCACTGACTATCTTTGTCAAAGATGATAAAGTTTGAGCCCATCTTGACTTCTCAAATGTATGTAATGATCCTAATTAATTGGATCCAAAAGGCCCATAAGATATCATAAAAGCCCACTAGTAATGTGGAGCTAGCTATGGTTAGTCTCATATTAAGAGTGGAATAAGAAAATTGAAGTTTAAATATAGTAGACTCCTAGCTACTAGCAACTTGAGCTCACCTCTTTTCAAGAGGGATGGCCACGTGTTCGGCCTGGGTTGCTAGGAAAAGCTAGGTGTCATGCTGCCTTGGAACGAGGTTCATGACAAGTGGTATCAGAGCAGTCGATTCTCGGACGTGCCGGTGAACCGAAGGATGTTATCTAGGAGAGGAACTAAGCGGAGGTAGTCAGGAGAGGAATTGGGTGGAGGTAGCCAGAGAGGAACTGGGAAGGAAGGTGACGCCGGAATTGCAGTGTTCGTCCGGGGCTAGGTCTAGCGCACAGCCAATCCACTAATCACGGATGGTGACGTCGGTATTGCAGTGTTCGCCCGGGGCTAAACTTAGCGCACAGCCAAAAACCGCCCAGAGTAGCCGCCAAGTGGTGTGAAGCCGGGCCCCCAGAGCAGCCGCCAAGTGACGTGAAGCCGGGCCCTTAGAGTAGCCGCCATTGGATTACAGCCGTCGAGACGCCGGCGCTTAAGGGGATGGAATGTAATGATCCTAATTAATTGGATCCAAAAGGCCCATAAGATATCATAAAAGCCCACTAGTAATGTGGAGCTAGCTATGGTTAGTCCCATATTAAGAGTGGAATAAGAAAATTGAAGTTTAAATATAGTAGACTCCTAGCTACTAGCAACTTGAGCTCACCTCTTTCAAGAGGGATGGCCACGTGTTCGGCCTGGGTTGCTAGGAAAAGCTAGGTGTCATGCTGCCTTGGAACGAGGTTCATGACAATGTATTCTTCTTTCTTTAAGAGTTCCCAAAGGAAGGTGGCCTTCAATCAACTTGATCATCTTTGACAAAGAAGATAGTCAGTGGGTGGCCTTCAATCGATTAAGTCAAGGGAGAGTTACATATGTCCTCAATTGATTTACGAGTTATATATAAACTTATTATTAACAATTTATTAATTTTCATATCCTAAAATATTTAAAAAATATAAATTATAGATATATATAAAAAAATTTATATTGTTATGTTTTGAGGCTCCAAATTTTACAGATTAGCGGTTTAATTTTTTGATCTACTAAAATTTTGAGCCTCCAATATCTATGCATAATACTTTTTGAAAAATATTGAATAAAGATTTATATATCACATCAAAAACTCTTCTTTTATATTCAAATTTTCTCAAAAAAATTATTTTTATAGTAATTAAAATATCTCATGAATTTCGAGACAAAAATTACTTTAAAAAGGAATTAAAGTTATAGACTGATTTATAAAAGATTTGAAAATAATGGACGAAATACAGATTCCTCTCAAGTCAAAGGTATAAGGAAAGTGTTTTTAAATGTTTAACAATATCAATATAAACTAGATACTATTAAAAGAACACATGAATTTGGAACATTTAATCACCTGGAATGTCAAGATTTTATCTTGTTACCCTCTCAATTTCTACGCAATTATTCCTAAATTGGGGCTTTACCGTATCAGCCCCCGTTTCTCTAAATTCAAAACTTCACGTACCCGATCACATGGCATGTGGTTTGTCAACTTTCAATAAATGTAACTCCTGCACGGAAAGTGATTTTCGAGAGCCTATTGTGCAAAAATATAAAATTGTTTTCTAGCACTATCATTTTTATTTCAGTTCGTTGTCGTCGATTTTACTTTCTCATCATATATTTCGATTGAAAGTAGAGCGGTATATTAGTTTTTTTTAACTCATATAATTTAAAATTTAAAATTACCTATCTATTTTTATAAAAAATAAATTATAATTATATTTAATATTTAATTTTATTATATAACCAAATTAAAAATAGTCGGAATTAAAATTGGTATGAATTCAACAAAAAAAAAAAAAAAAAGTTGATATCCGGAATAATTTGGAGAGCTGTGATGTGAAAACGCTTCGATGCTTCCAATAGAATAGGTTCTTTGACTGAGCGAACCGTGATTGATTTTGACTTTTTCCTCCGTCCGGTCTTCTCAAGCGGTTGATCGTTGACTTGTGGGTGGGTTGTTGTTCGGCACGTGACGTGCGCACGACCTCTCCCGCTCCCGCGGCGCGATCTCAACTGCATTTCCCGCTTAGTCAGCTTCGCTTGTCAGGCCCTCTCCTCCCGCCATTTTTTCCACTCTAAATCCATATAAATATTTTTAAAAATTATTCCGAATATAAAATAGTATAAATCTATTGCACTAAATAAGTTTATAGTCTAGTTTTAATGAAATTAAAGAATATGCGATGCATTAAATCGTAACTCAAATTTTAGATTTAAATTTATTTATTTTTCTATTTATATATTTTCTAATATTGAACTAGAAAAGTGACGAACGGGACAAATTTGATATTTTCATAGTGCTACACGTTATTTTGCGAGGCCGTGTCGGAGTTAACTCGGATAATCAAATTTCGGACAGTTTACGATATCAGCTTCGTTTGTGGTTCCGGCTGCATCTCTCCTAGGTGCTGTTCCGAAGAAATGTGTCCGGATTCACTCCGAATGTGAGATAATGGCAAAAACTCGTTAATTTTGTAAACAATGGGTATATTTGTACAGGTCGCGTCGGAGTAATTTCGGACGATAAGTTTTGGCGGAGCGTCATTTTCACATCTTCTAGCGCGACTCCCAACTCCCCACCTACCAAACAGTTCTAACTCTTCTTCTTCCTCATTTTGACGAAATAAAATCGCAGTGTCCCCATTGAAATTTAAATAAGCAAATTCGTTAAATCAATCTATCTCAGTGACTATAAATCTGCAAATAAAGTGAGAGAAATTCGAGACACCGCTCTCGGCGGCGGCCATGTCCTCAGCTTCGTCTTCCTCCACAGCATCCGCACCAGAGGTAATTCGATCTTTTTTAATTGGTTTTACAGAATTCAGCCATGGTTGGATTGGTTTTGTGGGGTTCAGTATAGCACTTCGTGCAGTTAAACTGTCGCAATAAGTTTTAATTTCTTGATTTATATGACAAATACTTGCTCCGTCAAGCATACATGCTGATTGAAATTGTTGCTCGTTATGCATTGTTCAGCTGAGCAAAAAAAGAAAGTCACTATGGTTTCATTAGAGACCATGAATTTTTCTTTTGGAACGAGATTGTGGTGTGGTTGCGGTTACATTCCGAGGATCATAAACAGTTTTGCCCACTCATCGATTCAACATTGTCAAATTAGTTGTGACGAAGGAAGTTTAGAGAAATGTTTTTAGTAATTAAATACTAAAATAAGATAATAAAAAAGAACCTCATGTGCGTTGGCTATTTTTTTAGTGTTCGTTATCACAACTTGCCACATCAAGCTCTTATAATTTTGAGTTTTAACAAGTTCGCTATGTCGTATAAGATAATGCTCATGTCCATCCATTAATTCTTGCTCCTAAAAAATGGTCATATATGCATATAATTAGATAAAATCATAAAATATTTGCGGGTTCGAGAATGACATGAAAGTGTATAATGTTGTTGATTCTTCTTGCTTTTTATAGTGAAAGAAGCTTTCGTAGCTCACCACATGACATGTAGCTGGCAGATATCTTTTCGAAACTACCATCTAAAATTTGATCTTGGCTGAGCCAATGTTTAGTGCTGATCACTATTTAAAACTTCATTCTGAAAATTCTTTTTGGACAAACCTTTGGTCTATGGGTTAGGGTTGTATGTCTCCTTTTGACTGTTTAACTTCATGCTTCAATAATTAGAACAATTTTGCCTGCCCCATTTATTCTTAAAAATCGGTACAAGTGATTTTCCTCTACTCTTCGGCATTATCTTAGTGGGTAAGATTTTGTTAAACAGTTTCGTTTCGTTAGCAAGCCGGTACTTTTTTTCCCGAGAAATACTATTCTTCAGGGTCATTTTGACCCTGAAAAAATCAGGGCTGAGGTGACGTTGTCCACATCAGCCAATCATTTATTATTTTGTGATATTAAATGTCTAGAAAATAAGCATCTTTAATGTGACTTTTTTGATAAGTGTGAAATGAATATTTCCAAAACATTGAGATGTGTGAATACACATTTTTCAAGTATTTTATTAAATACTTGGGCTGATGTGGACAACGCCACATCAGCCCTGATTTTTTCAGGGTCATTTTGACCCTGAAGAATAGCATATCTCTTTTTTCCCTAGACATTTTCAAGTTACATTAGGTATACCATCCCATCCATCTCCTTGTCTTCTTCAAAGCCTCCCACACTTGTATTCGTTGGTAAGTGTGCAGTACATATTGTTTTGAGATTATCCGAACTCAAGTAGATCTCTGAGTCTCCGATCTTGTTAAAGAGCTTAAAAAAGCATATCCTTCATCTTTTTTTTTTTTTTTTCTTTTCTTTTTGTTTATAATTTGCTTATCAGGCACCAATACATGACATCCTCTCTTGATACGTTTAACTTGGTCCAAATCTCTGGTTCTAACCCCTCTTGCCTTCACAAACTTGTAGTGCTCTTTTTTCTTCCTCAATATTTTCTATAGAATTCGTCAAATTTTCTAGGCTTAGCCACTTTGACTGCTCTTTTCGACTCCGTTCTACTTCTCGGAATTATTTCTGATCCATTTTGCTTGTATTTCATCTTGTACTTCGACTTGGTTCTGGCCTGCTTGTGCTTTCTGGACATTGATCTCTTAGTTGTTTATATCAAAAAAAGTCTCAATTCAGACTTTCTGGTGTAGTTGGTTACATCTTAAGCTTTGTTAGTTCCATTTTCGTAGTCATTTCAATAAAGTATCTTATTATGTTTAATTTCGGCATATTCATTTTGCGACACGCTTGCTTGGGATACCTTTTGGATGTTCAATTCAGTCTGAGATCATTCTTTCCATGCAGGTTTTAATTGATAAATTGAGTCTTGATGTAGATTCAATGAATGCAGAGGAGAATGGTTTTGCAACTTCATTATCTTCCATGCACTGCGAAAAAGTACTGCAAGTTGAACATCCTTATTTTAGATCGGATGACCATCTTGTTGAGTTCTCGGAGGCCATGAGAAGTAAGTTCTGCTATTTTGGCTTTACGTTTAGTAAGTTATTTTCTAGTAGTTGGAGGTGATAACTTAAATACGTGAGGACTAGTTGCCAGGAAGCACCTTTTAGAGGTAGCTTTTATTCTAGGAGGATTTTGCCAATGTATAATTACTACTTGTCCAGTTTCATTTGATGTGTTTGGTTTCAGGGGAGTAGGAGGTATGTCCATGTACTTTTTTTTTCCTCTAAATGTACTTTTTAGTTGTATGGGAAGTAAAAAAAAAAATGTTTGTTGGTGCTGTCACAGCTTCTGAAGAAGAAACAAAAGAAAACAAAAAATTAAAGAAAGTGTTTATAGAAGTTGTGGCAATTTGATATCTGTTGTCATCTTCAAGATCAATAGATGCTTAGTGTCTGAGTGAGGTACTAATATAATTCTCAAGGGCTTTGAAGAAGAAGACAACAAGCAAATTGTTCTTACCTTTATGTTCTACTTGTTCGTATTGGCCAAGGCTATTTTTCTGCATTCGTTGGTTGTATTGGCCAAGGCTATTTTCTGCATTCGACTTCAATTTTGACCTTGACTCGTTTTCAGCCTTAAGATGTATTTGGTTTCCTGACTTTCCCTTTTTCTTAATAATTATTAGTTGAGAAAGCATGTTCATAATGATCCGTTGAATTTCATAAAACAAAACTAAAGGGAATTGCCTTTCTTATCAGGACTCTATTTTGTCATCTTTCAACCAACCTCCATCACCTTTTTTTCTGATTGCCGAAACTATAAGAATGGAATGACCTATGAACTTACTAATTATTTTTCTTGTTGGATAGTATTTTACATTTATAATGTTCTTTTCTTTGTTAGTAGCCTTCATTTGTAATTGAATATAAAAGTTACATGATAGAAATTGTTGAAGAGTAACAGAGTTTTCCTTTATTTGCCAGCTGTTGCAAAGGCATTGAGACGGGTTGCAGAAGGAAAAGCTGCTGCACAAGCAGAGGCAGCTGAATGGAAGCGGAAATATGAAATAGAGAGGGAACGTAATGTACAGCTGAAACATAAAGGTTACCTATTTATCTTTGGAATGAAGTCCTTCATAGGTGTAAGGACTTTTTGGCTAATACAAGTAGATCTATCCACATAGTACTGTTCTTTCGTTCTGTTTGCTGGCGATTTTAAAAAGACTACAGTACTCAAAAGCTCTTACTCTTCTCTGGTTTCGTACAGTATGCCTCTTTTTTAAATGAAAAGTGCAAGCTTTTACTTAATGCCTTTGCCATTTTGTTCCTGCTTTTGGCTCTGTTTTAAACTTCCACAATAGCATTGACAACATACCGCTAATCTTCTCATATTCAGTCAGATTGCATAAGTCACATATTTGGTGCAGCCAGTGGTGCAGCCCTTTCTTTCTTTTTCTTTGTAGGAAAGCGCCTTATTTTATTTTGTAGTTGTATTGCCCTTATTTGCTTCATATATTATTTTTAGTTATTCATTTCTACCTTTATATGCTTTTTATTATTAACATTATTTTTATATTATATGTGCGCGGTTTGTACTTGGGTTGGACATGCTCGATTTCTTGTTCTGTGAAATTGTGGGCACGCTTGTATGTGTGTCTTGAATTTGAATTCTTAGGCCGAGAGTCCCACGAAAACAACCTCCTTCGAGGCATAGCTGCGCACATCTACTCTTCCAGACCCCAACTTGGTGGGACTCTTGACTGGGATGTTGTTGTTGTTGAAAAGTGCCTTATTCTTTTAATATGAGATCTTTCTGTATAATGGGCATGTCCATGAAGATTGATGTTTATGATACATGTAAAAGATAAACTAGTTGTTTAGAGGACTGATAAAGGTAACTAACGAAACCTGCTAGTTAAAAGATGTCATGATTTAGAACTACTTAAACAAAAAAAAAAAAGACACTGAACAAAATAATAGATAGGCTGCCGGAATTTGTTTAACAACGAATGTACTGCTCATACCTGTTCACTGAGTGCACCTGTACTCATAGCCTTATAGCTAATTGGTTAAGAGTGTTAGTTCCATAAGAATTATACATAACGGGTGATCTGTTAGGCTATAGCCCCGTCACATATCAATGGGATATGTGTCGTTGGATTAAACATTGGAATTCAAGTATTCCAATGTACCCAACATTCATGACTGATAGTAATAGCATATTGCCATATTATGTTTTAAACGGACACCATATTTGGTTAACACTCGAAGTGCAACAATGACTAAATTTGAAGTCCTGAGAGTTTTGAAGTTTGAGCAGTATTATTCCATGTTTATTGCTGCGCCTGCAGATGTATGGGTTTAATATGTGGAAGCAATTTAGTTTCACAGATATCTTCTTCTCTTACCATCCTTTGCATATTTAGGCTAAGTTAATCCTTATTTTAAAGTTAGGATAATTAGATGAGTCAAGCTTTTCTGCCTAAATACGAAATGAATCGATGGTAGTGCTTATGTTCCTTCCTTCTAGAGCAGTCTTATTTTTGTTATGCAATGAGATTTTGTAATTGTTCATTTTGTTCTACCAGTACCATTGGAAGGTTGTCATTCTCCATCGGGAAATGATAAGCCAGAAAACTCGTGTAATGGCTCAGTGAGTCACCATCCTCCTATTGAGCAAATTGAAAGGTGTTGTGCAAAAGATGGGATATGTTCGCATGAGATACTTCGGGATGAACCTACAGAGTTTACTTCCAGATCCATTTACAACAAAGTTGCGAGAAAGGTGATGTTATAAGCTGATCCTCGTTTCGTTTTTCTTTCTTTTTTTTTCCCCTTCTTAAGTAGTGCCAACTACTGTCTGATGAGCAGACATACCATGTCATAAAATGGTTTCATTCATAGTCATTTTTAAATAAATAATTTTTGAGGAAATGAGGCGAAACCGCCCCTACAACACATATCAAATTATTTTACTGGATACAATTTTCTACCGATTGGACCGTAGTCAGAGAGTAAACCACGGGCTGTGCGTTCCTCCCAACATGCCGTTAAGTATACATACCTGCCACAACTATCAGAAAGTTTGAGCTTGAAATTTTTCTTATCCTGCATTGCAGCAGACCGGACTCGAACTCATGAATGATAGTTCATGAGTTGTTCACTCCACCGGCCAAGCTACCCCGCGAGGTGCCGAGATAAATAGTATTCATAATAGTGAAATTTTCATAGACTATTCATTGAATAGCCTCTTATATAAGGTCCATGATATTTTACGTAGGAATTAACTCATCATTCATTAGATTACATTTCTATATTCCTAATACATCGTTATACCTAATATAATTTTTCTCTCATCCTAACAATCGTCATATGGGCGCATCAGCTGTTTACCACCCTAGCAACCACGTGCTATGTGATGCCGAGATCACAGGAGGAGATGAGGATTCTATTTTGGGGTCATTATGGGACCTTTGGCCAAATTTAATCCTATCAAGGTCGACCTTGACCTAATATGTCATCTGGCAGAAATTTCCAAAGCAGATTTCTCCACACAAAAAATAGTAGACAGGAAAATATTTGTAAAAACATAGAATTCGGTTGAGTATCATTAAATTTCCAGGTTTGGACATTTTGACATCAATTAACTATTAAAGAGATGGTCTGTTGACCAACGTGCTCATTTGTGCAAAATTGTTCTCAACAATAAATGACTATTGATATAGTGGAACAAGCTCTTATATGTACTGGGGCATTAAGACAAGATCATTTAATTGTTTAATAGATTTCATAACGCTACAGGTTCATTTGGGTATTGTGCAATTTTATTGGTGATAGTAATTTCAACTTGTATTTGGGGTACCCAGCTGACAACTTATGTCATGCTTAACTTTCACAAAGTTAATTTCATCGAGTAAAAAGACACCTGACAACTGTTGTGAGACTGTGTGGCTATGACATAATTATTTATCGTTTTTATCAAATGCATATGTTAAATTTTAAAATATGCAGGACAATGTATGTAATACGAACATGTCTGTTAACATAGTCTATCCGTGTTTGTCTATCAACTTCCATGTAAATCATCATTATAAGCTGTCAATTTAACATTACGTTTAATTACTGCTATGAACAGGCATCATTTAAGCTTGCATGGGGCTGCAATGGGAACAGTGGCCAGCACAAGCATGAGATTGTTTCTTTTGAAAGAGGAAACATTACAACAGCAGAACGAAGTAATAAGCAAGTATGTGAGTTTGAGTATTCTGTTTAACTTTGATGCCTTCATGCTATGCTTAAACTCTTCACTCCATTCACTGTTCATTTTTAGCAATAGTAGCGACTTATGTGTTTTTTCTCACATATTATCTTAATTTCCTTTCTTGTAGATATTACTGAAATGGGAATCACCGCCACAGACTGTACTTATATTGTCCAAACCAAATTCGAGTTCAGTTAAGGTCCTATGCACCGAAATGGTCAGGTAAGTAACTTAAATGTGTTGGAATATATATTTTATGAAGGTCCTAGCATCTAAGTTTAAAGTTTTGATGGTGATGATTTCCTGCTTCAATACAGATGGCTGAAAGAAACTAAGAAGATAGATGTTTTTGTGGAGCCTAGAGTGAAATGTGAACTTTTGACAGAGTCTTCATATTTCAACTTTGTACATACTTGGGAAGATGGTGAGTATTAGTACTTTGTGTATTTAATCACAATAAGTCAAGTTTAAATACATTGTGGGCTTTCTAAGTGGCTATTTAACATTGTTAGAGAAAATGCTGGTGCTAATTCAAGACAGTCGTAAGTCAACAGACTTAACGTTTCCTCCTTACTTTTAGTAGATTTAATCAAGACGAATATGAATCATCTTCCAGTTTGTGTTGTCCCCACGATGCACTACACATCAACATCCTTTAGGTCAACAAGCTCGAACAAACACTCCTTTGTTCGGGACCAAAAAGACCATAAGATTGACTATGCACATCGACATGGATAAGCAACATAACAACAACAGCCACAATAACAGCCCAGTGATAAGTCAGGTCCAAGCTAGGCCTGGAGAGGGTTAGATGTATGCAGTCATGCCCCAAAGATGTTGTTTCTGTAGGGCATCAACATGGATAAGCATACGCCACTTAGTTGGTTGCCCATCATTGTATGTTATTTGTCACGAAAGGTTCAATGACTTCTAAACAAATATTAGGTTTGAGAGCTTTGCTTTGGAACCATTGTAGTTGTTATTGATGACGATCTACTTTAAAGAGTTAAAGGATGGTCTTGTTATAAAATTTCCAAATGTCTGACTTTTTGTATATGTTGCATTCTTGTTTCTCATGTCACAATAACAATTTGTTATCTTAACAAATCATAATATAATACAGCAGAGCATCTATTTAGCATAGAAATTTGTTGATAGAGAGGTTCCTGTAGTCATAATTTTTATAATGTGATGTCTGAAGCATATTATGGCATAGTACTTTTTGCTGCTAGTTATACATAAAGGATGGTAAAATTTGGAATGAAAGTTGAAGCATTTAATTATAATTTCATGATTTCCTTAAATATGTAATTTTGTTAGTAAATCTACCGGGAAGTGTCGCTATTTGTACTAAATGTGTAGTTTCTATTGTTGGTTAACCTAAGGCAGCAGAATTTGATGGTGCTATTGAAGTCCACCTTCCAACATTAGTAGGCTTAGTATTGTTAATTATTATTTGAACTTTTAAGTAATGAAGTTCTTTTCTATGCTTTATGAGAATATGAATGCAGTTCTTTATATCGTGTGTGACATTATAGTTATTAATATTGCAATACAGATGACGAAATGGTGGTGTTGCACACAAAGGTAGATCTGGTTGTTACTCTTGGCGGAGATGGAACCGTACTTTGGGTAAGCAATTTCTATCTCTACACTACTTTTCTAATACTAAAAAAAGAGTAATGCATTAATGATAAAACCTTGTTTTCATGTCAATTGCTGCAAATTATCCAAGAACACGGAGTTAAGAGCATTCATGTTTTGAATACATAGCCTTCTTGTTGTCCATGTTACTTGGCTCAAACTTAAGTACCTTTTTTTTGGGCAGTAGATTTATATTTAGTGTTGGGCCTCATAACATTATACTCTTGCTTGTACATGTATCCAATGGAATATGTTAATTTCTCACTGAATGCATGACATACAATTATTAATATCAATATTATTTTTATTTTTGTTGTTGATTGTTTATTTTTACTTTATGTTATTATTATTATTATTTATTTATTTTATTTTGTTATGTGTGCGTCGTTCGTGCTTGTTTTGGGCATGCTATGTTTGGTGTTCTGATCTGCGAACTGTTCTTGTATGCTTGTGTGTCTAGGATTTTGCTCCCTCAGCTCGAGGGTCCTACAGAAACAACATTCTCTGGGGTATGGTTGCGTACATCTTATCTTTCTTAGATCCCGCTAAGGCGGGACTTATCTTTGGGATGTTGTTGTTGCTGCTGCTGCTGGTTGCTAAGTGACCATTAAATGGCTATGATTCTTTAAATTATTTCTGTTAGTTCGGTTTTAAAATTTTAGGTATAATTAAATTTTTTATTTGTGCTGCCATGTCAGTCCCCATGAATCGCATCACCAGGGATCCAGTCGGTGGTCGACTGTGTTAGTTTTCTCCACTTGCACCAGCAGTGCATTTTCAAGATGGTTTTGAATCCAACTCCCCCCTGTTTTCTGTCTTTCATATCGGTTTGCTTCTGTAGCATGACAGTTGCGCTCTTGTCTTCTTTTAGCACTGGCATTTGATAACCACCGAGCCAAATCACTGGCAAAATCAATTATGCAGAAGTCCTGGCGCAGCATTAGGCCTTGATGGTGATGGCGTGAAATGGGAACGAGAATGAAGCGGTTAACGGGAATGCTTTGCAGCAACAGAAATAATTAATACTCACTAAAACTCTAACTAATAATTCTG
The DNA here is from genome assembly GCA_002076135.1 of Xerophyta viscosa. NCBI lineage: Eukaryota > Viridiplantae > Streptophyta > Magnoliopsida > Pandanales > Velloziaceae > Xerophyta > Xerophyta viscosa. The sequence continues at coordinate 11,517,814 of MJHO01000001.1, read as the reverse complement.
AAGTGGAATATTAATATTCACTGAAACTCTAACTAAAAAAGATCTGAAGTGGAATATTAATAAAATAATATGTTAATAGCTACTTTGATTAAAAAAACTTCAAGGAGTGATTAATGTTGTTGCAAACTAGAACACTGAGGATCAGGAGACTTGTAAAAGTTGGGATCAAAACATGACCGACCCTAGAATTGGGAATTGATGTTAGTCACTCTAAAGTAAATATTAATAAATTAGTATAGTTAATAGCTACTTGATGGAAGTACTTAAGGAGGGATTAACGGTGTTTTAAACTTGAAACACTATGGATCAGGAGACTTATAAACGAGTAGAAGTTGGGACGAAAACATGAGCAACCCTAAAACTGGGGTAGAAGGAATTGTGTTCCATCAGGAGACTTAGAATCTAAAGTAGAACATCTTTAAGGTGTTTGTGTGCTTCATTGTGTTCCACGTTCTAAAGTTCCTTCCCTCTGATGTCCTTCTTCACTTGACACGAATTTGAATAATGAGAGTAGAAGGAATTTCTAGAGATAACTGAAAGGGGAGCTTGAATTCAATTTGTGTGTAGTCATATCTATGCTCATAATTTATCTGAACTTGTATCTTTGCTCTGTTTGATTTAATTTAGCTTTATCCAGCCTTTTTCATTCGTTGATATTTTGAACTCTGATTGATGCAATTGACATGGCATTTTCAAATTGATTTTGTTGTCAGATTACTTAACCTGGTAATTGACAATTCCTGCATTTATGCTTTGATATTCGAACTAAGCCATGGTTTCTTAATTTCTGATTTTCTTTTGCAGGCAGCATCGCTATTCAAAGGCCCAGTTCCTCCTGTAGTTCCTTTTTCCCTTGGATCATTGGGCTTCATGACTCCATTCCGTATCCTAAACCTAATCAGGGTGCTGGTTTTAGCATTGTTTTAGTTTCATAAGAAGCCATGCTTTAGCAGGGTCCTAATGTCTTATACATGCAAGGCTTCTATTCCTCCAATCTTGAAAGTTATTTTCCTCGAATGAAATTCCTATTAATTCATTGGTCTTAGGATTTATAATTTGCTTGTGGATAATCCATCTCTGTCTATATTTCATTCTTAATGATATCTTGTCATAGTCAAAACAGAAAGTATACGCGTAAATAAATGATGTCAGTTTTTGCATGTGAAGTCATTTTCTGACAGGTGTAAAAGAGGATTGAACTTTTAGAGTTAATAGTTACATCCTTCAAATCCCATTGGATTGGGGATAAGTGTAACAGTTGAGGCAATTGTTTAAGTAGTCGATTGGTAGCTTGTTAACCTTTACCCGTTAATGATTATGCCCAATGCAAAAACAAATAGTGCATTACTTGTTCCAACTTTCTCTAATTTATAATACAATGCTATCTTTAACAACAATTAAGAAAGCGAAAACTACCGTGACTGTCTGGATTCAGTATTAAAGGGGCCCTTCAGCATCACGCTTCGCCATCGCTTACAGTGTCATGTTATACGAGAAGCAGCCAAGGATGAACTGGAAACTGAGGAGCCAATTTTAGTTCTGAATGAAGTTACAATCGACCGTGGGATATCATCTTATCTTACTTATTTGGAATGCTATTGTGATAATTCGTTTGTTACATGCGTACAAGGTGATGGTCTGATCTTATCAACAACATCCGGAAGCACGGCCTACTCATTAGCTGCAGGAGGTTCGATGGTCCATCCACAGGCATGTCCCATACTTTTTGAATTTCTCTTTTATTAGAAGCAAACTTTGCTCTCCTTTGTAGATTTTTTGTGTTCTTTTCATAATAAGCTCGTAACGAGTAGGATGTTTCTTTCTTCTATGTATCCTCATTTCCTTTGTAGATTTTTTGTGTTCTTTTCATAATAAGCTCGTAACGAGTAGGATGTTTCTTTCTTCTATGTATCCTCATTTCGATTTAGTTATAACAAGGCTAAAAGGATTTTTTTTTTCTTTCAATTAGAGATACAAGTGTTTTAAAAAGGAGTCATTTTTCCTGGTACAATTAATATTTTACAGTTTCAACTTATTGATGAGAGGAAATCGTCTGTGAAAGAAACGACATGGCAAGTTGAGGATAATTTAGAAAAGAAGTAATTAAGCATTTGATTGAATTAGTTCACGATTTAGTAAGAATCTTGTTTTAATAGGAGTTTAATTATAGTAAGATATCTCTTTAACTATTGTTAGGTAAGAAGACTCCCAATTTTTAGCCTAGTCAGGATATCTCATTCCCTCATCCCCACTTGCTGGTTCTTATCAGTACACTGATAAGGGATTAGGATATTATGTTTCTATCGAAGTTATTGATTTCATCTTTTTTGCTTTGCATGTGAAAGCATTTGCTCGTAACGATCAAACTGCAATTTTTCCACGAGTAGTTGATTATGTAGTGCAGGTAGTGTTGCAAACCGTGTGGGCCGGCCCGGGTCCGCACGGTGATAAATGCGGGGCGGACCGGCTCGGCCCGTCCCCCTAGTTATGCTAGCTCAGCGGGCCGCCGAGCCGGCATAAATTTAAATATATATATATATATATATATATGCCCGGGGGCCGGCCCGCCCTGCCCCACGGGCGCAGGCTGGTTTTCCCAGCCTGGCTCGCGCGGCCGGCCACGCTGGGGGTACGGGCCTTGGGCTTTTTTTGCATCTCTAAGTGCAGGAGATGAACATTATCTATGATTTATTGATGCCCTGGCATGTGTTTTTGCAATGCAGGTTCCTGCTATCCTATTTACACCAATTTGCCCGCATTCTCTATCATTCAGGCCTTTAATTCTGCCAGAGTATGTCACTTTACGCGTCCAAGTTCCTTTTAACAGTAGAGGACACGCGTGGGCATCTTTCGACGGTAAGGACAGGAAGAAGCTGGCTCCTGGTGATGCTCTCATCTGCAGCATCGCTCCTTGGCCCGTTCCAACGGCTTGCCAAGTGGATTCAACAACTGATTTCCTCCGAAGCATCCACGAAGGCCTTCACTGGAATCTGAGGAAGAGCCAGTCTTTTGATGGCCCCCGTGAGTAATAGTCGTCGTTCACTCATCTTACCCGCAAGCTACGCCAAAAACCGCAGAATCAACTGCTGAGTTGGTGAAATTAACCGCTGGGAACCGGAAATAACTTGTTGCAAGTAGCTATTTATTTCACCAACAGAGCTGTTGATTTTATATGGTTCTTGGTGTTGCTTGTCGGATACAGTAACCATTACTTGTTCGTATTTCCAAGATATGCTCGACGGCATCCATCCTCATAGCTAAAAAATTCTGGAAAAAAAATTCAACAGATTTAAGCAGTCGAATTCCATGCGTATTTGAGGGGCCTTTGAAGAAGAATCCACCCTTCACCATGGTACTATGTACTATAGTTTTCCGATTAAGATATATATAATAATATAATTAAGAATATACATGTATAGAAATCATACTTGATCCTGCTACTGCTATGCAACAGAAAGCTGTTGATGTAGGATTATTTCATACAGAAAGTTTTTATTTTACTTAGTGAATAAGTGAAGCCATTATTTGTTCTTATATCTTTTGTATTATCATCAGATTTATTTCGTCTTTGATGAATAACAGTGTTGTGGAAGTAACAGGAAAGGGAACAAAAAAAAAAAAGAATTAAGATGAGCTTCGGAACAAGTTGTCTCAAATGTTTTACAAGTTGTAGCATGTTTTTATCTTTATACTAGATCTGCTTTGACAATCTATTCAATGGATGGGTCAGATTATGTGGGTCTATAGCAACACTTCATAGTACTCGCTTCCTCTATCATATTAGATCATCATATTTTATCAAGGGTAATGCTCTAAAGTCCGACCCACTTACTCGATTTGTCACTCGAACGTGTGGGAAACGCGTTTTCTCACGTGGAAGATGCGTTTTCCAGCGCTGGGAAACGCATTTTTCACGTGTTCGAATGACAGATCGGATAAGTGGGTCGGGCTTTGCAGCATTTTCTTTTATCAATCAGCACTGATTCAGTTAGTTAGCGGGATCAGATATTGGAAGGTGATCGCGGTCTGTTCCTCATGATAGATAGATGGTTTGAATTTTAGCAAGTGTGAATTGGGAGAAACTATTATATTGCTTTATTTTTGGTCGAATGTATGATAGAAAACGAACTCGAAATTACGTATCAAAAAAAAAAAAAAAAGAAACTATTGTATTGCTTTATTATATTACATGGACGTGGACTAATATTGTTATATTTACTTTGTTAGATCAAGAGTTCTACAAAAATAGTCTCTTTCAGAATAATTATTATATAGACTCGTTCAGGTGGATTTTAAAAGTGTTGTTGTAACGGCAAGATTTCCAGAAACCTCATAAATTAATTACTAATGTTATTGGGTCTGAATGCTTAATTCGAAAAAATCGATTTATAGTTTTTGCGTCTCGGAATCGATAATTTACAATTTATATATTTTGAGGTACAAAAAGATATTATTCGGACTATTTTATCTAGACCAATAGCCTTTCTTAAAATTAATTTACCAAAAACTCCGTAGCAAAATTTCCACTTAAATCAGGAGTATTTTCCTATTTTAGCTAAATATAAGGGTGCAAACTGCAAATCCTGTCTTTGATCGGACTTGTCAACCCGGTCTACCAATCGTTCAAAAAGATCGCACCGCGGATACCACAGCAGCAAATTTGATCGAAACACCCAGAAAAAACCCTAATCGGAAACCCTAGCCGTGCAGTGATGACTCAGAAGGGGAATTTGTTCAAGGGCCAGCAGAAGCGCAAGACGATCCCTCCCAATCGCCATGGTCGAACACCCAACACTCGCAAAGGTACGCAACAAATCTGCTTTCTTGTTTAACTCGTAAATTTTAATTTCTTTTTGTTCTGTATTTGCTTATCTTTTAGCTCTAACTCAATTTTTGTGTTATAAACAAAGGGAAGAGAGTCATAAAGCCCTCTAAAGCCAGTAAGGATTTGGACGCCGACCGAGTAAGCCAGTTCTTCCCCTGTCTAATTTTTTGATTTTATTAGTATGTGGTCTTTATTTGTGTAATTTTCCTCAAATATCTATCGTTTTTTTATTAATGTTTTTAATTGTTATTGGAACTGTGTTGTACTGTTAAGGTTCTTGTTTGTGTTAACTTCAGAAAGATGGCATTTCATTATTACATTGTGTGTAATTTGTGAATTTTCATTGAAATTTAATGTTTTTGGTTTGACTTTTTACCATGTCATATTGATGTTCTTAGTGGTCAACTTCATTTCGATTTTGACTTCTCTATCTGTATAGCTACAGGCTGGTTACTTTACTGTTAAGAAATGCAGTGAAACTTGTATGCAATGCAGATATGATGATAACAAAGATTGAATCGCGGTAACCTTTAATGATATTTTTCAGTGATTCATCTATTAAATTAGATATATAAATGAAAACAGGAGGGACAAAACAGTATAATGTCTGTCGAACTTTCTGAATTTTACTCTAGCAAACATGAATGAATCGAAAACTGAACGGCCTAGCTTATGGAGTATGTATTGGTTTGGTTCGTCTAAGCTGTGCATAGCGGATGAACTTTTCTTTTTGTTTCAGGTAACAACGTGAAACCCCTACCATAAGGCATATCCTTTGCTTTCGTAGAACGTTGGTATTCACCCCTCTATGCAAAATTACTAGTAATAAAAAGTTATTATTACAATTATAATAATGATAGGTTGTGACAATAATGGTGTAATAATTGGGTTCATATAAAGTTGATTTTGATGGAGCTGGAGGAGAGATTGCCTCTTGTGAGAGGAGATGGAGAAAAGGTGAAGAGAGTGCCAGAGCATAGAGAGAGTTGCAAGTTTGACCAAGTTGATAGCACATTCTGCTGTTCTCTGCAAGTGACGCAAGTATCTTTTAATGTTATCTAACTCAAATGACGCCAGTATCTTTTAATGTTATTAAATATATAGTATTGTGATTGCTTATATATGTTATTAAATACAAAATTTTGGAGAGTGTTGTGCCCTTTTTTAAGAGTTCTTTCTTTCACTTTCCGTTGCCTGCATAATCATTGTGTGTCGGCGATGTATCATTGTGTGTCGGCGATATATCATTGTATGTCTAGTATCTCATGCCACATGATTTTTTTTCCCTTCTTATGTTTTACTTGTTGCCTGAATTTTTTTTGGATGCTATGCTCGACTTCTTATATATTGTTCATATTGATTCTTAGGAACTCTGGTCCTGTGGATATTATGAAGGGGTTTTGTCGAAAACACCCTTGCTTTGCAAAACTTGAACAAATCAATCCCTCAAATGAAAACAATAAGTTCGTTTCCTAGAACACTTTTTTTAACTTGCCCGGAATACTTTTCTAAGATTTCGGGAACACTTTTTTAGCTCATCCGGACATTTCAGCTTGAAAACTACGATACAAGTGCTAGCAACACTATACTAGCTGTTTGTAACACTAAACTAGCCGGAACACTTGAGTTTTCCCAACTACGGTTTTTTTTTTTTTTTTTTTTTTTAATTTTTAAAAGAAGGTAGGGGCTGATTCGTACGAGTTTTGAAAAGTAGAGGTTTTTTTTTGACATTATTTCTATTATCAATGATGATCTAGTACTTAAACTTTTATTGCCTTCAACATAGGTAAGAGGACACCATGTAGCATGTTTCATGAATGTAAATGACACACTTGTCACTGGCTAGTTGTATTACATTTCTTTTCTTTTTTTTGGGTTTTTATATATCTAATAAGTTCAATTTGATGATAGGAACTGACTAAGTTCATAAACCACTGCAATGAGATCAAAGCTGCAACTATTGCTAGCAAGGAGGGTGGCCAGCTTAATATAGTGAAACCAGAAAAGCAAGAGTCCAGCGATTCCAAGAAAAACGCCTCATGAACATCGCCCAATATATGTTTTCTGTAGCAGATACGAAAGGCGGCATGATTTGAATGCTTACTTGTATCCCGCCAAATCTTTTTGATCGCGTTATGTACTCTCTTCTTCTTGTTGATTTCATTTGTAAGTCGAGCCGTCAATTTTGCAAGTTCCTTTGATCATTAGCAGTTTCATTATTCGCTCTCGCTAACTGTTAGTGGGCGCTATGTGTATCGCCCCATGTGCACCGGGCGGGTGTGTGTGTGTGTGTATGGTGGAAATTTACGTGGGACTTGTATGACCCTCGAAATAATTTTAGAAATATTCTTTTTTCACAGAATTTGGTTTTATATTAGAAAATATTATATCACTCAAACATTTAACCCGAGATAATGCAAACATATGCTTTGGAGATTGATGGAAGACACCAATATTATTTGAATGGCGTACTCCGTTGAATTTGGCTTATTTTGGGACATAAATTTTGGATCATTTCCCTCTACTCTGTAAGTAATTACACTAAATAGAATTATAGAAAATGATTTCTAATTTTTTTTTTAAAATTATTTTAATTAATAATTAATTTTCTAATACTGTTTTTAAAATATTTATAAAAATCTTGTACAACGCGAAGATAGACGGTGCCACGTTGGCATAATAACGTACTGACTCTATGCTAGTATAGCAGCCTGAAGAAACATGTTGTCCTGTTGGCATAATATAGGTGACCGGATTTTATTCTTATAGATATCGTTAAGATGATTTTAGAAAAATAATTATTAATTAAAGTAATTTTTTAAAAAATTCATGATTTCTCAAATATTTTTTTAAAGATAATTAATAAATTTTCTCTGGTGCATATTCTCACAGACAAACAAACAACAGATGATAGAAAGACGGCGTTATCTCTTATTTATCGCTAAGTGCTGCTCTCCACCAATAAAACAAGCTGCTCTTTCCTTCACCATCATCTACAACAAATAGAAACTCTACCAATCCCCTCTGCTTGCTCTCTCTATCTCCGGCGACCGCTGCCGCAGTAACAGAGTGATTCCGGCTAGCTAGAACCACTTCAACGCCTCAGCCGAGGAGAATGGCGGTGCTACGAGTAGGGACGGCGGCGGTCTCCGCCGCACCGTCCTCGGAAGCTCCGCCGCCTTCCCGCCGATCGTTTCTTCAATCTACTCCCTTCTCCGCCGCCGGAGCCTTCCGGCATAGAGGCCTCCGTGTTTCCCTTCATGGTGTTCGTGCGGCCGCCGCTGTAACGGCTGAGGAGGCTTCTTCTCCTGCTGCTTATGATGGTAGACTTTAATTCTCATTTTTAGTGGATTTGTTATTTTGGTGGATTGTGCTTGTGACTTAGAAGATAGAATAGTAGTTGAGTAATTATCATTCATAAGGACATATGACATGGCCAATTTTGCATTACATTTGTTGATTTATTGCTGTGTTATGTAACCATTCTTTTGTCCTTATTTAATGGTATGTGTTTGGCGATTAGGGTAGTTTACAGATTGTTTCAACTTTGGCATAAATCCTCCCAGATTGAGCCATTTCTGATTTTGGTTCAACAAAGCAGGTTGGTTTCAGACTTTCAGTAGCCTCACTGGGGCCAATGTTTGCCATCTAAAAAAGGCCTAAATTGGAATTTATTTGAGATAATTATGTAGGAGTTGCCTAATAAATTTAGATACATCCTTGTCTTTAAGAACTTCAATTCTAAGTTTGAGATTACAAGTTCTTCATTGAAAAGATAAGTTACTAATATTTCATCAGTTTTCATGTGAAGTTGTATATTTCTCTTTAGTTTTATGTCTTGCAACTATCATTGATGAATTTTATGCTTGCTGACTCGATAGTTTTTTTTTTCTATTTCGAGGGTTGGGTTTAAGCAACACGCTTTAATTGATATTTTCGGTGTATGCTATACATTGATTCTGCATTTGTCTTCAAAATATAGATCACCTTTTTTTTTGCAGCTTCTTATAGGGGCGTTGAGAATCTGGTAATTATTGGTTCCGGACCAGCTGGATACACTGCAGCGATATATGCAGCTCGTGCTAATCTGAAGCCTACAGTATTTGAAGGCTACCAAGTAGGTGGTGTCCCAGGCGGACAGTTGATGACGACAACTGAAGTTGAGAATTTCCCCGGATTTCCTGATGGAATAAGTGGTCCTGATTTGATGGATAGGTCAGCTCCCCTTCCACCACACTAACGAAATTTTGCAGTTCTTTTGCTGCATATTCTTTTTCCATATATTCAACTTGAAGGTGTTAGCTAGCAAATAACTCTTTTTTGATAAAAATAATTTGTGTTCACTGTTAAGTGTCAATTCATCCTTGACAGGATGCGAAGCCAAGCTGAAAGGTGGGGTGCCGAGTTATTTCAGGAGGATGTTGAATATATTGATGTGAGAACCAGGCCATTCACTGTTCGGAGTAGTGAGCGAGAGGTAACAACTTCGAGTTGTTTTTTTTTTCCATTATATTCTCTTACGCTCAGAGTTCCATTAAAGGAAAGCCAAAAAAAAACAACACTATTTTTTTTTTTTTTTTTGCACAACAAAAAATAACCTTTTTAAAAAAAAAAAAAATTGATCGTTGTTGCTAATCTGATGAAAGGCATGCCTAGAACATCATTGGGAAACTTCTATTCTGGCTATTCTTTCTGGTAATTTCTTACTGCATTTTGTCTAATATGATTTTGATATCTACAGCATGAAGGGAGTGGTTTTTCTTTAATAATTGTATCAAAGATTCAAACCACTTTCTTGTTTGTAGCATATGATTTTCCAAGTTAAGGAACAACTCAAGAAGTTGCTTAGCTATTGGTCGTTATTATGTAAAACTTGTTTGCTATATTTATTGTCCGAGGTTTGTTTTTCCATGTAAAGTGACATTAAGCTAATGTCCTCGCATTAACTCTAAAAAAGATGCCACGGTATAGTATACATAAGGAGCACCTCTATTTTAAAATTCTCTTGTTGAAAGGAATTATGATGACTAAAGTTTAATTATCACATATTTATAAATGATGTTTTAAGCTGAGTGAGTTTGATTCAACAAAAGTATGAGATTTGTTAACTAAACTTCTCTAAGAAGTGAAGCCATGTAGCACTATTTGATTGTAGGTGCATAGTAACCTGGAGATATGATGATACTAAGCTTCATTCCTTCATCTGCTTGAGACTTTCCTTCTTTAGCACATAGAAAAAATAAGAAAGTTTGGTTTACATGAAAACCTGGTTTTCTAAGAAAGGACTCTCTCTGCTATCAATTTGTTATAGAATTGATAATATGTCTTCAAGTCTTTGCTGATTGTTTGCTAATTTTCCTAGTACATATCTCAAATTATGCATTGCATGTGTCAGGTAAAATGTCATAGTCTTATTGTGGCCACAGGAGCCACTGCTAAAAGACTCAGGTTACCACGTGAAGATGAATTTTGGAGTAGAGGCATAAGTGCTTGTGCTATATGTGATGGTGCATCACCATTATTTAAAGGTCAAGAACTTGCAGTTGTTGGAGGAGGTGACACAGCCACCGAAGAAGCGTTATATCTAACTAAATATGCTCGTCATGTTCATCTGCTTGTCCGTAGAAAGCAATTACGAGCGTCTAAAGCTATGCAAGACAGGTCAGTCTGTTCAATACATCTGCTGCTGCATATTACTATTTCTATAGTGCATTATGCACCTGATTAGTAGAAGTTCTTGGTCAAAAAGTTTATACACATCTTCATTCCTTTAAACATGTATCAGTGTCAAGCCTTCTCAAGAAGATTATGGTTGTTTGTTTCCATATAGATGAAATTATGATAGTTGCTGTTTCCTGACCCTCTCTCTTCATAACATAGGGTATTGTGACTATGTTGTTGAAATTATATGAAGGATGTTGACTTTAGCTTTGTAGATTGATCTACATGAAAATTTTCATTGTTATCATAATTATATGTAGATCAACCTAGTGTAGCTGGACCATTTATTAGTAAATGTTTTCGTAGCATGATACCCTAGTCACGTAGAGATATGGTCCTTGGAGATCCTAACTATGACAGTTCCATTTAAGTGGAAACAAGCATTTCTTGAGTGGATCAAACTCCATTATATTGAACATAACAGTATGTGGTATAGGCAATCTTGCATTGATTTTTTCAAATTGAAAAGGGAATCATGTGAGAATAGTCTACCATATATAGAAGAGTATATTGTTACTTTCAGTGATGGTCAGAATGTTGGACAGAAATATAAATTGGATAGACAATGCTGAAAGAAATTCTTTATGCGGATATGGAGTTTAAGAGAAAAGATATTCTTGGGAATGGTCTCAACGCTGAAGAATTATGTGATTTGCATGTTGAAGCAGATAGTTCATGTAAATTCACTTAGCTCGTATTATAAGGAAAAAGTTGTTTCCTTCAGTTATGCTTTTGTCCATTGTAGGTCCCAGTCCAATGTCTTTATATTGGTTGTATTCATCTTGTTACATTGACCACCTTAGGACCAAGTCTCTTCGCTATGATTAGGTAACTTTGCTTGATCATTTTGACAATTGTTCGAATATGCTATCTTCTTGCACAATCTTCTGTAACTATAAATTTGCAGTTTAGCATATTCTATTTGAGAAGTGCTTAAAAGTAAGAGAGGCTTCTTGAACTAACTATTGCTAGATTGCTTTCTTCTTCAAATGGACTGATTTTTGGCTAGATATATCAATTGGTTTCGTTCTTGTCTGTGTAAACTAGAACCAGATTGCTTAGATCGTGCTTGCAAGTGATCCAAAGTTATTGTACATGGCTATTAATGAGGGTGAATCTTCCACTCCCTGAATGTCTGTTAACAGGTTGATTATGGCGAATGTTTCACAGAGTATTCAACAATCAGAACATTACAGTGCACTTCAATACAGAAGCTGTGGATGTTGTTAGCAATAACAAAGGCCAGATGTCAGGAATATTACTGAAGAAAATTGATACGGGAGATCAGGAAGTTCTTGAGGTGAAAGGTCTATTTTATGGTATTGGTCATTCTCCAAATAGCCATTTCTTACAAGGCCAGATTGAACTTGATGATGCTGGCTACATCGTGGTGGAAGAAGGATCGGCAAGAACGTCTGTCGAAGGTGTCTTTGCTGCTGGTGATGTGCAGGTATCTTCAGCACATAGCTCTTTTTGCAGCCATTAGTTTTGTTGTATTGAAGCCAAGGTTTCCTGTGCCGAGCTGAGCCGAGTTTCGGTAAACTTAGATTCCGGCATGTGCCGACCGTGCCGATCGTGCCGTGCCGACCGTGTCGATATATATTTATTTGTTATTTTTTTAAAAATAAAAAAAAGAATTTCAAATTTCAAATATAAGATTTTTTGACACGTGCCATGCTGACAACTGCCGGAACATGCACGTGCCGCCTGGCACCGAAAACCATGATTGAAGCTGCTTTATGTTTTCATAAACCTTTCGGTTATAACTTAAGGAAGTCTTCTATACATTGGTATAAGATCTGGTAACTGTTAACATTCTAAATCTATATTGGTGTTATTTATCTTGGAGACTAGTATTTTTGTACCTTGGATAGGAAAATCATATTCACTATGTTTTTACTTTGTAGGATCACGAATGGAGGCAAGCAATTACTGCAGCTGGATCTGGATGTATTGCTGCTTTATCTGTTGAGAGATATTTGGTTTCAAACGACCTTCTTATTGAATTTCATCAGGTAATTCTGTTTCTGGATAAGTTCATATAAGTCGCTATTCTCCCATATTAATGACAATATGTCAAGCTGCATGGTTCTTGCTTTCTACCTATCTATAAACCTAGTCTCCATCGGTTGTATTACCAAAATTTATAGATACAAGTGGTCGATTTAACACAGGACATTCTGCAGGTTATGATGATACTAATCCATCTCATGTATTAGCTTAACATGTGGCAATTTCAGTTGTAATTATTGGAAGGTCCATTTTACACAGGCAGTGTGCATCGGTATCAACCTATCAATTTGCTCATTCTGTATTTTTGAGTTTTGTCCCTCCTAGGTATGAAATTAGATGATGAATAATAGTTTGGCATACACATATTGACATGAGAAGCCGATAATTCCTGTTTAATGCCGATCTCTTTTAGCGTTCCTGTGCATGCATCTCTTGGATCATATTGTCTAAACTTTTATAATTTATTACTTAATAGCCTGTGGCTGAAGAGAAGAAGAAGGAATTGACGGACAAGGATGTAGAAATGGGTTTTGACTTAACACGAACAATGCATAAGGGCCAGGTATATGATTTTCATTTTATGCTGTTGAAACACAATATTCTTGAGTGGAATCTCAATGACGTATTTCAGAATTAATAAAAAATGTTTACCTGGTCTACTACATACTTAATGTGCTTAACCTTTTGCAGTATGCTTTAAGGAAGTTGTACCATGAAAGCCCAAGGCTTATATGCGTGCTATATACAGCACCGACATGTGGTCCATGTAGGACACTGAAACCAATACTTAGCAAGGTATGCATTGCTGTATATTACTAAATGGAATATAGACTCTTTCTGCTGAAATTTTGAAGAGAATTTATCGAATATATTTTGTATTTTTATATTTAACTTCCTTCTATTTCAAGTAACAATGGAAGAAAAAGTGAACCGACACAATTAGCGTTAGTATGAAGACATCAGTTTCAAAAAACAGGTTGCCAGATGTTGAGCCATGTCTACGTTGAGAAAAGGAAAAAGATATTGTCGATCACTTATTTAATTACATTCTATTTTAATTGAAGCAAATTGTTTCATCCCCACGATATTGCAAAGGGGAATGCATTCACTTTCCTCTTTGTTTTCTTACCTTATATTTATTCCGACCGCTTAATTCCCTTCAGCCAATAATTCTGTAAGTTCTCGATTGATGGAACACTATTACAAATGCTTATTCCACAGCATATATGCGTGTATCCATGATCATGTTGGATGCTTATGCTCCGTTCTATTCAGCTTATTTTCTTCTTATTATTATTCTTTTGAAAACATGTGCATGGCAAATGCATTTGCTAGTTTGTAACTTTGTATAATGCTGAATTACTTGTGATGGATTTTATATGCATTGCAAGAAATTGCTGCAACTTCCTTTTCATATTCGGACATTTTTTACTATTTGACAGAAGTTTGTATTTATCTGTTGATGGTTTAGTCAGAGATAAATAAGTGAACCAAAATTGCTTGGCTACACGAATAAGGTTCATAAGCCTTGACCACTAAACCCTTGATATATAGTCATTACATTCTTGGTGGCAGCAGTAGTTACTTAGAACATTTTCTATATTTCATTACATATAAGAACTATTATTCATTATAATAAGTAGGACATTTTCGAGGTTAGAGATCTCCAAGTCTTTGTTAGTGCAGTTATTGTGGAACCCTTTGGTTCTGCATTGAAAGTTGTATATGGAAAGTGGTGATGTTATCGTGAGCGGCTAATTTTTTTTTGTTTTAATTAATATTTGCTGTTATTACAGGTGATCGACGAATTTGATGAACATGTGCATTTTGTTGAGATCGACATCGAGGAAGATCCTGAAATTGCCGAAGCGGCAGGAATTATGGGAACTCCATGCGTCCAGTTCTTTAAACACAAAGAAATGCTCAGGTTTGTTTGTTTTTTTTTTTCTTTTTTTTTTTTGGTTTTTTCTTAAAATAAGAAAAAAAAAATCTACAATGGATCTGCTCATTAAGTGTAGATGATTATCTTAACCCTGGACCTGCTTGTACATGCAGAACTGTATCAGGTGTCAAAATGAAGAAGGAATACAAGGAATTAATCGAGGCTAACAAATGATTCAAACGATATTTATACATACTCAGCCTCAACCTGCCCATTTTTCCGATATTACAAATTCTCAACTGTGGTATTCGCGGCACTTAGTGAACTCTTGTGCTTCTCAAGGTTGAAGCCTGAATTTTACGACTACCGTTTCACTTAGAATACATCTCATTGGGGGAATATGAGAAAACCAAGTGCAGTTTTTTTAAAAAATAATAATAATAAAAAAACTTGCATTTTGTTTTGTTATATTTCCTTGCACCAAGCAGAAATTTAGAGATCCCAAGATTGTTCCCTAAATTTTTGCATGGATGAAACCAAGTGCTGTTTTTTTTACTGGACAATGTTTCTCTCTCTGCCTTGTAAGTTCTATATTTTTGCCAGGATAATGTCAGTCAACAATTAGCCTGTTTGGCTGCAAATGGTATTTTAAGAAATTTTCTGCCGCTATTTTTGTTCCATTCTATGTTTCATTGATTTGAGGAATGACGTGTTATTTTTTTTTTATAATAATGGATAAGATTTAATTGTAAAAAAAAAAAAAAGTAAATAATGAATATGGTAGACGTGTCATTAGTCAAAGTAATAAAACAGAGTATTGGGCTGAGGATTTGCACTCATCGGGTCATGGTACTTCTGGTATGTGAAATCTACTACATTTTTTTTTATGCAAAATCTTTCGTGCAACATATATTACATTAGTTTACTAGGCTAGTTTTTTAATCATATCGTGGTCATGGTGTAAAATTTCAGGCGTATATTATCTTCTAATATATATATATATATATATATATATATATATATATACATATGTCCATAAATTTTTTAAAAAAATTGTGCCCTCCTTTATTTATGAGCCACCCTTCTTATAGTTAAACAGTTAAACTATCATGTCAGAAACTACCTACTGTAGGTTATTACAAATTAAAATTGAGATATAAGTTATTAAAATAATTGGCAATGTCTTCAAATATAAGATGATGACATATAAGAAATATAAGACGATGATATATAAGGATGTCGACTAGATATAATAACTCAAATAGGATCTCAATCAAGTGAGCCCCACCAGTCCTAGATGCTGTAACCATTAGATGATTCAAATCTAACTCCAAACTGGAAAACTGATGAAGCAGGCTTTATAATTGGATGGATTGTGTATCAGTTTTTTATTTTTTAAAAATATATAAATTAGTTTGTAAAAATAAAAATATATGTAATGTCGGCTACTAAATTGATCAACTTGCATCATTCAAATGCTGCTGCTCGCTTTGTTTTGTTTTAGATAGCTAGGTAATCGATGGGAGGGTTCAGTTTGCCAGATCCTTGGAAATGTTTATCTGAACGACCTCACATGTAGTATGTAACTACGGATAATTACTCTGCAGTCCTCCCATATTGTTTCAACATCACTTAAATTCTCTCCAAAATTTTTTTTTACACTTTAATTTTTTTGACACTTTCCGATGAGTTTTTAATACCTTCCGATAAGTTTTTGACGCCTCCGACGTGCATTCAACACCTTACATTTTGATACATTTTAGTAAGTTTTTGACATCCTCGTGTTAATTTTTAACACATTCATGATAGAAAATAACACTTTGACACATCTTTTATAACTTCTAACACCTCTTTGATAATTTTTGACACCTTCTGCGGAAGGACTTAACTGCAATTGAAACT
Source organism: Xerophyta viscosa (assembly GCA_002076135.1). Lineage (NCBI taxonomy): Eukaryota > Viridiplantae > Streptophyta > Magnoliopsida > Pandanales > Velloziaceae > Xerophyta > Xerophyta viscosa. The sequence goes on along the minus strand of MJHO01000001.1, from coordinate 11,501,471 downwards.
TAGTCTAGGATCCAAGTACAATATAAATTATAAGTTTGGACCCAAATGCAACTCTCCCTAACAACTATCTAAGATTTATCACTTTTACGCTTGCTCAGATTAAACAATTAATTAGCTCAAATTTAAGGCGCAGTCACTCCTTTTCTCCCTGTGCCATCAAGAACCGGCTTGAATCCTATCGGTCTAGCAGAACCAGATCCTGGTTATTGGACTTCATGTTTTTCTCCGACATGAGGATCCATAAAAAAATTACTCATATCATATCGAAAATGCTGTTTTCCTTTTGCAGTTTTCATTTTCATTATTCTCTCGTTTCCAGAAGTTTAAGTTTTCCCGTTTCTCACTCGCACAAGCAGCTTCAATGGCCTACAGAATTGAGCTTTCCATCTGAAGAAAATCAAAATACAAGCTGCAGAAAGTGTAAACTCGGCACGTTTATGTACATCATTTGTAACAATAAATATTTTGCTGTCATATTTTGGAGATCATGATATAATGGCTTCTAAAATAATGATAATCTACTGAAATCTTCGCAGATGCAGCCCAAATCAGAAGGTATACTCCTTTTAATAGCATAAATTTTTCTCTGCTTTATACAGGATTGATTGTTTCAGTTCTTCTAACTACTCATGAAGGGTTTACAATCCATACATAATGTGATCAAAGTTGCTGTAATCTTGCCAGAACCAAAAAATGCTTCGTAGAAGGAATTTTCTCAGAAGAAAAAAGGGAAAAAAAAAAAAAGCTTCAGAAAAGATCTGGGAATTGATATGAATCCACAAGGTTCTCCTGCGGCTGCTGGTGAGCATTCTTAACAGAGCTCGTATCCAAATATGCTGATCCCGATGATCGGTTGATATGCATCTGAATTATCTGAGCTTGAGTCTCGGCAAGCTCGCGTTCCATCATCGAAATATGCTGAAGGTAAACACTGATTATTCCTGCGCTTCCATGCACCGGGTATAGCTCTCTAAACAATGCCTCTGTTGCTATGCACTCTGCTGCGTCAACCCGTTCATAACCATCGAGTTGCTGTCAAACATGACAAATATGAATTACAAATAATTTTTCAGGATTTCTCTTATATATATATATAAACATCCTATACAGATTCTACAGATAAATATATAAAAGTATGCGTTCATTATGTCAATTTTGATTAGAAAAGGAACAAGATACTGCCCATAAGCTTGAGATTTTAGAAGGATAATAGTATTACAATCGAAATGAAGTGTTTTCAGATGCTAGCTTATATATATATATAAGACATGAAAAATGAAAATACATTACTAGTTACCAGTTTTTAATTACATTAATTAATTATGTTTAATTAATAATAGAATACGTAAGCTTACCATGAGCATTCTGGCAACATTACTAGCTCCAAAGATCTTATGAACACGTGAGAATCTGAGGAGATTTTCTTCGTCGTCCCCAGGAAAGTACGGAGACAAAATGCAGTCTCCACCGCATCTCCTCCTCAGATGCTTGCACGCAGCGCATCTCCTCGAGCTGGAATCATTTGGGAAGTCACTCGACATTGTTACTTTTGATTTTCTTAATATTTTTGGGAATATTTTCGAGGATTTTGTTAGATCTTCGTCTCTCACGTTAGAGATATAGCAAGTGTTGTTCTTAAGTGGGGAAGAAGATTTAAAAGTTAACGGCTAGTTTAATTTTCGAAAAAAAATAATTAACGGTTGCCTTTGTATTAACAAATAATAACCCGAGTAATTACATTTCGGGTCGGAAGCGAACCAGACCCGGTCCGAGTTGGTCTAAAGGGTTTTAGCCTTTTAGGAACTCGGGGGTCGAAGGTGCAAAATATTGCTAAAACCCAATTAAATCCCTAATTTGCTTCGTTCTCCTTCTCTGCTTGCTCTCGACGCAGCGGCGGAGCAAACACCAAGAAAAAATGTCTCATAATCCTTCTCAACTCCTTCCTTCAGGTCAATTTACGCTTGATTTGTTTTTGTTTTGTTTGCGATTGTGTTTGTTGTAAGATGTTTTTCTGTGTGTATTTCAGAGCTGATTGATCGGTGCATAGGATCAAAGATATGGGTGATTATGAAGGGAGATAAGGAGCTCGTCGGTACGCTCCGCGGATTCGATGTTTATGTCAACATGGTCCTCGAGGATGTCACCGAATAGTAATTCAATTCTCCCTATACCCTAATTTCCTCCTAACATTCTCTCTTCCATTCTTTATTTTACTGAATTTTAATAGGCTCAATACATTTTATTGATTGCGTAAAGATAATTACTGAACTTATAAATGTGTATAGAATTTAATTGGCTTAGTCTTGTATTTATATTATTTAAGTAGAGCGTTGAGTTAATCATGCAAAACAATAAAGGCTTATCGGTAAATCATGCAAATCAACAAGGGCAAATTGGTATCATCTCTGCCAGTTGCTCCTAGCTGCACCCATTATCGTACTAATTTTGGGGATGGGGGATATTTATGCTCGGGATGTATGCTAGGAAATGGAAGGGTGGAGATGTAGGAGTTGCTCCTGGAGGGGGGCAAACCATTATTCTTTGGAAAATGCTGGTTTTTTTAGAGAAAGCAATGTTTGGTGTCTAACGCAAGGAGTAACATGTTCTAATGCAAGGAATAACATGTTCTAGCATGTATAACGGACTATGACAGAGAAATCTTGTTTTTGTTTATTTCGCATGTTGGTTTATCGTCTCTGTTCATTCATTATGTTTACCATTGATAGCAGTTGTTCTCTTTAACATAATCAAGAATATGAAAACGGCCTCTATATGTGGAGTCAATATGCTCTTTGCATCTTTTGAGAATTGTATAATGCTGTGATGGAGGATGTAAGAAGTGAACTAGTATGTCAGGCTAAAATGTATTGCCGTAGTCTATTAGTTCTAGAGGTCGCGTCAAAAGGGGACCTATTATGCTTAGTTACTATTATGTTTTTCTAACAAACTCTTGTTATGCTTGTTGGTCTGATCCACAAAGTGATCGGAATACGACTGTTTGAGAAAATCCATCTTTGGTAAACCAATGAGAAAGTTTGATAGCTTTATATTATGAGTAAGTTACGCAGTAATCGACGAACTAGTTCTTCAAATTAAGTTTAAACATTTTATAGCTCGTATTGTTTGTATTCTTTCAAGGATGTTTAAGTGGTTAAGGTCTAAGACCATGATGATTCCTTCTAGATGTTGTCTCTTGGTAGGAAATTGTCCTTCGATTTTTAGCAGCACTATATAATCCTCTAAGAATTAGCCTTTGTTTCAACTAAGGTACCTTCATAGCGATTAGGACATTCTCTTTTCCCCCTTATACTCAATACATGTTTTTTTAGATGCTATGGTCATCCCTTGCTTTTACCACTTTAGAGGAAACATTCCCTTCTTCTATGACGTTTGCTGGTAGTAGGCTTTCGCCTTTTCTTTTCCTATTTTATTCATTCCTGTTTAGATTACCTACATGGAACGAACAAGCTTTATTTTTTGTATGTTTGTGTGCTTTATAGTTCCCTTGTGGTTGTAGTAGGCTTTCACTTTTTTCAAAAAACTTTTAATTCCTGTTTGAAAGCCTTTACCTAAACCTTAGATAGCCATGTGGACTCTAGATTTAAGAGAAACTTCATTAGAATTGAAGTTTTGCACGGTTATGACTTCACGAACTTATTCTTTTTACCCATCGTTGCATAAAGCTTCTCTAGTACCCTTGAATGTTAGCCTCTTAGATATTACCATCTTGGCATGTCAATATCTTTGTTTCTGTAAAAATTTATTGTCATCTGCGAGATAGGATGGATCTGAGACAGACTATAGAGAATTAATCTTAAGTAGATTAAGTGGGACATAAAGAACAAGGGTAAGAATTGAAGTTTCTAATCAATGAGTGTAGTATGTGGAGTGTAGCATTGAATTGCAATTAAGTTACGGATGGTTTGTTATACTTTAAAAAAGAAGTAGGAGATATTCTGAGGTATTGGTGGGGGAATTCTGTTTAATAGTTCAGAAGAAGTAGAGCGATTATCTGTAAGCATATCGATACAGTGGTGGGTGTTTAAAGTATATATATATATATATATATATATATATATATAGCCGAAAAGACCAAAAAGCCAGCACTAAGCAGGTTAGCGAGCTAGATTTTTTTTGTTGTTATCTTCATATGTTATTCTTTCATCTACTTCCTCTGTGTTAATAAAAAATTTAAGCAATGTTTCTGGTTCATGCTTTGATAAATTAGAACTCAGAATTTTGTTTTACATCTCAATAAGTGGTTCGAAGTTGGATAAAGTAGTTTTCTGTTACTAAATGGCAATACATGTCTTATGCTCCAGTGAAATCACTGCAGAAGGCCGCCGAATAACAAAGCTCGATCAGATTCTACTCAATGGGAACAACATAGCTATTGTAAGCAACTCCCCCTTTTGTCTTAAAATTCTGGTGATCTCTAACATTTCATTTGCGCCCTGAACTTCTGTTATTATTCTTGCTAGTTAGCGTAACAATCCGGTTGCATATATGGGGAATATATATGGACTTAAATAAAAAAAGGGGCATTATCTTTGTTTTTTTTTGTTTAGCATGATATACCTGAGTTTTGAATAATAAGGCAACTCTTTCTGTTTTTAAACTGTAATATCTCGGGCCTGCATTACACTTTCACTCATCCACTATTTTGAAATATGCTTCCCTAGTTCCGTAATTATATTTCCATAGAGATCTCATGAAAATTTCGAAAGTTTCAAGGACAACACATTAGTTACAGAGCTTTTTCACCTCGTGCAATTTAAACCGGAGGAACTACATGAAATACTTTTTTTTTTTTTAACGATTTTGTATTGTGAATTATGCTATTGCAAATTCTTGAAATCTTCGCATATTGAAGCACTTGCTTACTTGAGTACGGTTATGCGTCTGCAGCTGGTCCCTGGCGGCTCTCCCGACACTGAGTAAGCTTTTGTAACGAAGTATCGTTCAGTAATTCAGTATGTCGGAATTTGCTAACTGCCGACACTGCCCACTGTTGGCGAAGAATGTATTAACGGTGTAATGCGTATTCGGTATGGGGATTTAAGCTCAAAGGATTTGCGATTCTGTATGTTCGATGATTTAGCCGCATTTTTTGAGTAATCCCTTATATTTTGCAGAGTTCTATGCTTTTGTCAATCGCATATTATGATTCCGTTGAGCTTGCTTATGATTTTTCTCCTGATAATTTTAACGCTATGCTGCACGAAATTAGCTATGTTACTGTGTAATTTTCAAGTGAACTTTTTGGAGCTGTTTGTTACTTGCCATCACTACAGCTATTTGAATTGCGGATTATATACTTGGGTGGTGCAAATTGGTTGGACTTTTAAAAAAAAAAAAAAAAATTATCATAGAAACTGAACTTTTCATTAAATGAAGATATAAAATAGCATAATGTTGTGTAGAAAAATGCTTGATCAGTATCCAATCTGAATCCCCTGGTTTTTTTCTCATTCTTCGAATCACATCAATCTATTTCTCGCACCCATTTCAATCCCTTACAAGAATAACAATGGTAAAATTTTGGTTGGCAAATCTCTGATCATTCTCTAATTTTTAAATCCAGACACATATTAGTCCTTATTCTTCAAATTTTATTACAAATTATCATATCTCTTGTAATTTGTATATAAGTATTTTGACTATTATAAAAATATTTTTAAAAACTTTTTAACATAAAAAATATTTTTAAATAGGTGTTCGAAGATTCTAAAATTTTAACAGATTATTTATATATCCGTTAACAATTTGGAGTTTCAAAACACTTATTTAAAAGTAGTTTTTGAAAAAATTAATAAAGCTATATATTTTGATGAGATCTAAATTAAAAAATGCTCAAAGTGTTTTTAAAATATACTTTTACATATGTGTTTTAAAGTATAGAAAATTAATAGGTTAATAGAGAGGGGCTGATATGTAACCCTCCCACCCACCCCCCAACTTTGAAAATATTAGTGCACCTCATGGATCCACCAAATATTTATCAATAGATGAAAGATTATAAAAAAATAATTTAGGTGGGTGGTCTTATTGTAAGGGATCATTTCTTAGGTGATTTATTTTTATTTTTCTTATTGGCGAGTTTTTTGATTGATCCATTCGCGTGTATGAGCATCCTCTGAATTTTTTTTATTCTTTTAGTTTAATAAATAAAAGCCATCTTCTAGATTCAACAATTCAATTTTATATTTGATAAAATAGGTGGTTGTATTTCTAAACATAAAAATCGAATGTGGTTCCCAAAGTTTTAGAAATTCTAAAGATCAACTCTTCTAAACTTAAGTTTGTCTCTCAAATGAAATATATCCAAGAATAAAAATCTACTTAAAGAGTTCTAAGTATATATTATTTTTCAATTATAATTTATATATTTTCTGCTTTTATATAGTTCATTTTGACAAATGTGCCCCTCTAAATTTCAAGCAGGCTTAGCTTGGGCAGGCCCATTTTGTCTACCCCATAAACCCTGAAAACCTCGTCTCGTCACCGCCGAATTCTGTTTCGAAGAAGAAGAAGAAATGGGGAAGAAGAAGCAGCAGCAGCGAGCTCCAAGATCGCTCGGCCATTACGAAGGAATTAAGAAAGAAGATAACCAAACAGACAACGGAGTAGTAATGGACAACGAAGAAGAAGAAGAACCTAACCAATCTCTCAAGTTTAGCGCAACCACCGACGTCGTTGGCGCTCTGATGAACCGCTACGGCCGCTCGTCGGCGCTGCAGCACCGTCACCTCATCGCTTCCGCGGCTGCTATGAAATCCATCCTCGTCGACGAGGATATCCCTCTAACTCCCTCTGCATACCTCGCTGCCGCCATAACTGCTCTGCAGAACTCATCCGACGCCGATTCCACCGCCGCCGTCGCTGCTTTTCTAGCGATTTTGATTCCAAATATTCTGCAGCAGGATCTGAGCCCGTCGAAGGCGCGGGAAGCTTCTGCTGTGCTCGCCTCAGTGCTCAAAACACTTCCCGAGAAGACGCCCACAGGGACCGTTCGATCGATGGTTAAGTCCTTGGGAGCCGTAACGGTGTTTGTTGATCTGGATGATTGGAATTCTGTGGAGATGCCGTTCGAGACGCTTCTTAAGTTCACCCTAGACAGCCGTCCTAAGGTGCGTTCTTTTACAAAAAAATATTTTGTATGCGATAATTAGATATAGAGAACCTACACGTTGTCCTATAATTCAACACAAAGGCAAGCTTGTTCACTTCTTTGGGAAACAATTTTGGGAGCTATTTCGTTTTTCTTTCATAATTATTACTGCAGTGTTGTCAGGTTTAACTTGGGTGCTTTTATTACTGATTAAGGTGCAGTTGAAGTTTTAGTTATGTAATTCTACAGGCTATAGTATTTCAATGAGGTATCTTGTGCATCAATTGATAAGTTTCTTAGCCCTACTTTCGGGTTTTAGCCATTTTGACTGCTGGTTGCGCTTTTATGTGGGCACAGACACTTATATCTTGCTAATTATCTTTGAAACCTCTCTCATCTCTAACATCAGTATGCTTTTAGCTGGCAATAGGTTACATCGTAAAATATAACCCTATTATTTTGACCTCACGTAGAAGGAAACTTCCAACTAATCAAGAGCGACCAACATAAAAAGTTCTTATTTAAATCTGCACTTTGACCAATATATCTTCCTTTTTTTTTCTTAGGTCATCTCTTTTACTCCTTTCCAAAAAAATTCAGGATTGAGATGAAAATAATAGATTCACAAAGGTTCAGTTTTGATCCAAACCTTTCAATTTAGTTTAACCTATTCGACATAGCTGAACGCTCTGTTTGCACTTGTGTCGACCCATTTCGTGCTGAGCCTGTGGCATGTAGACTTATGCTGACACATCCCATTCAGCACATGCCCTTTTTTTCTTTTCGTGTGTTCGAATATGTAGCTGATCAACCTGTGACCACTTTGAGTCCTCACATGCATCCATTGATATCTCCCTCTTTTGCATGTGCTATGTTGCTTATCCATTAGATGGATCGAGCTATGGTGGATGGAACATACCCCATAAGTTGATCTCACCCAAAGTGTATGAGGGGGTAATTGGTAACAATACATGTCCCATAATAAGATATAGCCAAGAGTTTGTCAACTATTATATGTGTCAATGACCACCGGCATTATACTTGGGAGTTGGGATAACTGAATATGTTATGTTAAATGATTCATGATGTGAATTTGATAACTCTGGGATTCGGATTGATACATTGTCCATATAGTTAAAATAACAGGTGTTTTGAAACGTAAGAGAGATATTCGGATCAATAAATTTTGACAGTGCATTGCAGGTTCGCAGATGTGCACAAGGATGTGTTGTTGAGATCTGTAATATATTGCAGAATCACTCTATCATCAAGAAGGCAAGCAAAGTTATCCTCCATAAGTTTGAAAATTACATTCCTATAGCTGAAAAGCTAAAATCAGTTAAAGCTTCAGATGCACCTTGTGGTAAAATGCTATTGAAATCTGAGAACATAGAAGTTCTTCACATGCTCACTCTCTTGAAACTTCTTGCCCCAAAGCTTCCCGAGAAAGTTGGCACAATAGTTCTGTCTTGTACGTGCAAACTCTTGGGACACTGCTTCTCTTTGTTAACTAGGCAAGTTATCGGACTCCTTGAGGCAATTGTGGAGAGTTCTTGCATTGAAGTTCTTCTTTCTGAATCAGAGAGCATTTTGCTTGCTCTTACAACATATTTATCAGTGGATGAGAAGCATCCTGTTGACACCGTTGTTTCTGCATCATGTTTGTTGAAAACATGTCTCTACAAGTTTCATAATTCGCAGCCAAATATCTGGATAGAATATTTTCCTACTATATTTTCATCATTATCAGGTAAAACATAATAAGTAACTCACTTTTTAAAATCTTTTTGTTCTCTCAATGATATTCTGGTACTATTCTAGCTAGCATGTAGATAAGTTATTTATTACTGGCCATTTCAGTTAGCTAGAATTTTTCTTTTAAGAGTCTTTAACTATAATCCTCTACTGAGTGAGGTCGGTTAAAGTGATTGCTGAGATTTATTTCAACTATAAAGCAAGCAACATTCCACATACTTAATTTGCTAATATAATGTAGTAAATAGTGATAAAATTTTCATAAGGAAAAAGTAGCACGATGTTATGAGTTCCACATTTCATATAAATAATGTTAATGAAGGTGATAATTGATATGGTACCACTTGTATTGAGTTTTGTGAATTGTTGGTTTCTTTTCTGCTGGCTGCCGAGTTTAGCCTCAAATGACAGAGGTTCCCTTTTTTGATTCCACATTAAAGAATGTGATTATATGAGTAACATGGTGACATCCCTAACTATTAGTGCTTCATGAAGTGCATATAAATCTACATTTAGACAATGTTGCTAATAGCAAGGAAACAGGTACAGTTAGTTTTGAACACAATTGCACATAATATCTCTACTAGAAATGCTATCCAAGCTCATAGATAGTCACAGTTACATCATATCTTTTTTTTTTTTAAATCTTCCTAGGGTTTTTGTTTTTTGAATATTATGTTTCTGGGTAAAATAATACCAAAATGTATTCTTAGGGGGTTAGATTGTAATAAGTTACCTTGTCAATAGTGGTTCAAAAGCACACACAATCGGACACACACACACACACACACCCCTTCTTCCTTATCTCTAATCTTCTTATACTCGTTGCTACTTTGTTGACTTACCTTCTGCTGGTTGTGGTTGCTGCTGCAACTAGTGTTTGAACTTGTACTTGTATTTGCCATTCACCATTGTCAATTGCTTGAATATGAGTATCACTCTTTCCTGCCTAACCACCTCCACCTCACATGCACGAAGGAACTAGATACAAAATATCATATTCACAAACAGAGGAATGATATTGGGAAAATCTCAGCGACACATACAGAGATTAAGTATGATATTGGGAATTAGATCTAAAAGTGGTGTAAGTCAATGCTAGGACTATAGATTTGAGCAAACGCTTGGTGCACTTTGGAACGTCATTCTTTGAGTGTTTAGCGGAGCACAACCTAGGATACAAATGGAACACCAATATGTACGGCAGATTCTATGGTGGTAATTCAACTAGTACTGGTGGTTGATGATGGAGAAAATAAAATGCTACTTTATTTTATTTTATTATTTTATCTTTTGTAATTATTGTATTGCCTCTAATTGCTAGTATTGCTACTTATATATTTTTTCCCCATCGTGTGCCTCTCTTTTATCAAGCACGCGCCTTGTTGTACGCCTTGTGTCTTGGCTCTAGGAGACTCTTTTGCCTCAGTGCACCTAGTGTCTCTTACAACTTTCATGTGTTTGGTGAGATGATAGCAGCTGAATAATGCTTTGAATCTTGTATGCTCTGAAAACTTTTATGTGCACCTTTCTCGGAGCAATCGTTTCCCCGCATTGCTGATATTGGATAATCCAGTTGACATATGTTTAAGCACTCAGTTGCATAGTACCTTTATATAGTTGCTAATGATATCTTCTCACAAAGTTCAGGTTATTTGAGTGCTGGTTCAGATATTGCTGAATCTGTTGGGAACATCTTAAAGGATCTTATCAACGTTCATATAGACCAGAAAAACTTTGATCCTGAATTAGTCAATCTCACAAAGGAGAACACCCCAGATATGATTGCCTTGAAGTCTATCTGCAGTGCATTTGAAAACATGCTCGATACCTGTGATGTTCCTAGTGAGCCAATGTTAAAAGTTATATCAGTTTTGTTCCTCAAGCTTGGTAAGTACTCCACTTAGTAGGTGCTGAAGTGCCTTCTCATGTAAACTAATTTGAGTTTTATATAATTTGTCTTTCACTGAAAGGCCGTATACCCTGGACATTATGTGTTTGATATTTTTCTTAAATTTTTGACCAATGTCCTTTAAGAACAGAGGAACCTGTTTATTTCTGTCATTGTTATTTGATTCCAGTTGTAGGGTATAGGACCCGCTGTTCTTTACTTCCATTGTTTCTTTCCTAAAAGTTGAATCATCTGAAGGGAAATGAACTAGTTTATACAACTCTCACTAGCTGCTCCTGCTGCCATTTTTTCTCCTAATAGTTGTTTACTGGAAAATACTTATTGATGTTTGCTACAGCACCAATAGAAGTATTAAAACAACCAATTTCCTTGTTCCTGAAAAGCTTAATGGTCTTTAATAGTATAGTGGTTAGTGGTTATGTACCCTTCGAAAGGGTTATAGTTTTCCTTTGCTCAGAGTATTATGTACCTAATTTGTTCTTCTTGACTTAGGATCATAGTTTTACGTGCCGGGCAGTACGTTCGGTGCTGCCCGCATGTGCCGCGGCCATAGGGATCCAGCACCAAGCTGATGCCGTTCTTGCCGGCAGGCCGTCTTAGTCGGCACGGAGGCTCTGGCAGCACTGAGCCTGTGAAAGCCCGGCTCGCACGGCACCGAGCCTGTGAAGAGAGAGGGAGGCGTCAAGCCACCGCTGCCGAGATCTTAGTCCATCCTCTCTTCTCTTTATCGCCTCTCTCTCTCTCTCTCTCTCTTTCTCTCCCCTCCTTCTCTTTCTCCTTCCATGCTTTTTTGTTCTCTAAGGAAGAGAGCGCACAACGGTGTCTTGTCCATACTTTAAAAAATAATAATAATAAATACAGCTGCCTTCTGCCTCAGGGCAGCCAGCCCTACGTGGGCTAGTGCATGGCTAGCCCATGTAGGGCTGAATTTATTTTCTTAGTTTCTTTTTATAAATAATATAAATTAAGAAAGTACGGATCGACACGGTCGGCACGGCACGGTTGGTACGTCTCGAGTTTAGAATTTACCGAAACTCGGCATGGCACGGCACGGAAAGGAAAACCTTGCTTGGGATTATAATTGATGATCCAACTATAAAATGAATATAATAGGAGCATCACACCAGAAGTAGGTTAGCTACGAGGTGGTCAACAAATCATTAGAAAATAATAAATTTGAGATTACGCAAATAAAAGATTTCCTATCAATTTGTATTCAGTGTCAGTGAAATTATTTACATTGTGTTGCTCCTCCTTAGATTTCCGAATGCCAGGGTTTTTAATATGTGCTACTTTCACATGACGGGCACTTTCTTAAATCACTTGAAACTGTATGCAGGTCCCATCTCATTTATTTTTATGAAGGAAATTGTATTGAAGCTGTCAAAGTGGGTAATGCAAGAAGTTGATGAACTAAGCAATGGGAAGCATGTAAGTAATGTTAACCAAAATTTCTCTTCTCAATAAAATTTGAACTACGATTTACATGGAGTGCTATACTCCTTCATTGTTTGTTAACGAACTAACAACTGGTCCTTGATATGTACCGTGGACATGTGAGTAATTAGGTACAAGTGACTGACCCACCTTGATATTTAAATTTGTTCACATACAACAAGCCCTTTTTTTTTGTAGTGGCCTTTTTAGCACGTGGAATTACTTAGAAGAAAAAACATGGAATAATGCTCATAACAAAAGTTGTGGATGCTTGAACTTTGAAACAAGCTTTTGGGAATGTGAAAGCAAGTTTTAATTGGATACATAACTACGAGGTGTTCGCAAATTTGCGCTGTTCGACGCTTTTTTACAACTTAGGATGTGAAGTTCTCAAGACCCATGCTTTTGTTGCAGGCATGATGAGGAGTAGTGGGTTAACATATGTAAGCGATGTTTTTGTGCATGCCTTAGTTTGAAGCAGATTGTTGCGGCTCATGACTAGCAGCTTCCATGAGGAAGTGCATATGCATGCATTTAGTTGTTTTTGCTAAGGGGTTGTTTACTTGCGTGGAAGTCTAAGAAGTAAGAAGTGAAAAATGGATGAATTGTGAGAAGTAGGAAGTGGTTGAGAAGTGGTGTTTTGAGTTGCTCTTTTATTTGGGATTGTGAAGTGGGAGTCGGACTCAGTTCCGAGTTCCGCAAGTTCCAGGAAAAGAAAGCAAGCCTTAAGTGTACATGCTTTCTGTTTTTAGGAAGTAAGTAAGCACCTCTCTGTTCTTCCGTCCAAGTTGAGCTGAAAATGTGATATGGCTTAATTTCCATGTTTTGCTGAGATTTATTCCATTGTCTTTCTTTACCAATGTGCTTAGTAGTATTCTTGGGTGTTCAATTGTTACCTGTACTGAGTTTACTGGTATACTGTTATTCTGATTTTAAGTTCTTTTGCCTGAAACTTAGTTGTTAACACCATGTTGGAAAGATATATCCTGTGCCTCAGGTTGCAAATACTTCGCTAGATATAGTTGTTATGCTTTAATCATTGCTTGGCATTATCAGTGAGATTCTGAGCCCTTCTATAAAAATTTATTTATCAGTCACGATCTTTTATCCTTATCCCCCTCTCAGATTGAGGAGTGTCTAGGAGCTGCTGTAATTGCACTGGATCTGGAAAAGATGCTGTCAATAACTCCTTTGACCTGTACTGAGGAAAATCCCACATGTTCGAACAATTGGTTAATACCTATTTTGAAGAAATATACTGCTGGTGCTTCGTTGAAAGACTTTATGGATAACATTTTACCTATTGCAAATATTGTCAAGAATGCCTGTGACAGGGGTATCTCAGTCTCACAATAATTTTTTTTTTTTAAAATCTTTAGTCGACTGTTATTCTCTAACTTCAGATTTTTCTGTTGTTGACTAATTTAACAGCTAAAAAGAGCAGAAGAGGAAGCCTGAAATCTTATTTCTGTACCCTTTGGGATTTGCTTCCTTCCTTTTGCCGATATACAACTTATACATCTGAGGACTTTGATTCATTTGCCAAGATATTATTAGTTACTCTGAAAGAAAATCCTTCTCTACATGAAACCATAGCAGTAGCTTTGCAGGTTGGTACCTTATCATATTTGCTTGTTATTTTATCAACATACTTGATTGTTGCTAAATTTGAAATGCAATTATTTAGGAGCTTGTGAACGGGAATAAGAGGATACTTAGGGATGATGATACAAATATTAAGAGTTCCATGGTTTTGGAAAGTGGAATGTTGAAGGACCTTGGATGTGAGCCCGTAAGTTGGTTCCCTCTTTACTCGAAAAAAATTGCAGCTGGTAACATAAAGATTTTAGCCTCTAGATCTATGGATTTCTTGAGGACTCTTGCAGATTTATTCTTCGATTCTCCTCCTGAGAAACGGAACATGATAAAGGTATATTTCCTTCTTCCATTTGTTGCTAATACATACAATAACCATTTGATTTGTGATGATGCATACCAACTGCACATGGTATTTCTCTCCACACTAGACATGGCTCAAGATTTCCCCCTCATGTTGAATATATTCTGAAATTCAATGAGTACTATTTTAGCCTCTTCTACTCAGACCACTGTACGTGTTTGGAACTGTTAAAGTTTGTCTATGCTCTGTTTGGATACAATGATCTGGGTGTGAAGGAAGGTGAAGGTATTTCGCGCAAATAAGATTCTGATTTTTTCCTCCTTATATGGTATGATGGAAGGCTTGATGTTAGTTGCTAAGGTCAAACATATGCAAGTCCTAAATATCCGTAGGTTATGCATGCATGGATGGCATTGGAACTGATTTTGTTTGACTTCTAGAAAGTTTGACAATGGCACCAATGTTACTTGGACTTGTAGAAGTATCAGACTACAGGGAAGTGTCCACTGCTGGTGTAAACTTTTCCATGTTTTTCTACTATAATTGATTGATCATAGCCAAGCATCCAAACTCCTTGCGAGTGTTGGAAATGTGTCTGATATTGGTGCAACGGGGTAAATCAACGAGTCCCAGTAACATAGAGTGACAAATAATTTTAAAGTTTCATTTCTTGGTTTAATATATCTATGAAGAAGATAGATAGTTATGAAAGCATCAATCATGTCAGTATGTGTAATGTTTTCACCTTATCTTGTGAGGCAATGGAGTCAGGTTGGAGATTTACGGTATAATGTTTTCTGGATTGGATGGTCTTACATCCTGTTTAAGATTAACACATAAAGGATTGGTTTTGCTCTCGTCTCCCTACGATGATTAGGAATAGATTAGAGAGTAGTTCTACGTACTCAATTAAATTTATATTATTACAACGTCAAGGCGTTGGGGATATGCCGCTCGCCATATTAAAGGCATTCTGCAATTGTCAGATGAATTACATGATATGATATTTGTAATCCTCACTTGTCTCTTGAGGCTTGTGCACTATTTCTTTGACAGATCAATTACCTTAAAAATGACTTTCTGGAGTTGGATGATTTGTAATGTATGTTCAATAATAAATGAGCCACAACACAATGAATGTTATGATTAACTGTTTTATTCTTTCCCCCCTTATGCGGCTTCCAATTAGAAGTATCTCTTTGTGATTTCGAGGGTTTTGCAGGAAACAATTAGATGTTTATCCTCCATACTGGAGAGTGAAAATCTCAAGAACTTTTTTGCCTCAATACTTGGGAGGTTTGAGGAGTCAATTCCCACTAAACCTGGTGAGGGAGATGAAACTCAATCACAATATAAGGAAGAAAATCTTGAGGAGATGGTTAAGCAGCCATTCCAAGGAACAAGGTAATCTTTCCCCGTGCTTGTGGACTTCTACATCCCTCTGCAAAGTATTAAAGAATATATTCTTTATAACATGCGATACATTCAAGTGTTAAAGTGATGACTAACACTTTATGGTAAATATCGCATAAAAGCACTATATTGGTGACCAGCGCCTGTTTAGTAATGTTTTATCAGTTGGACAGATGTTGACGATATCATCCTGGAAAAACTGAGTCAAACTGTCTTTAAAGTTTAGTTAGACCAGTGATTATCTGTTTGTAAGACAGTGGTCAAATTCTGGGATTTTGATCACTTATTTTTTTTGCAAATAGTTTCTTAGAAGTTGCTAAAGTTTGTCTAATGCAGATGCTTGATTCTTGAGCTTGCCTCCGCTTTTATAGAAGCTGCAGACAAGGATCTCGTCAATTTGATTTTTGATTACATAAGATCCACTTTAATGGTATCCAATTTTCATAACATCATCATGTACTCTTAGAAGCATCATACATATGTTGTGCACCTCCATTTACTAAATTGTATTTTTTTTGTTATTTAGGTTACTGATCCAACTTGCAAACGTGAATCCTATGATACATTGAGTTGTATCTTGAAGGTTAGTTGGAATAAAACGTGCCTTTTGTTTTACTTATTTAAATATTAAATTTTGGTAGCTGCTTCTAATAGTGTTCTGCTTATCTCAGGAGCACAGTTGGTTCTGTGCAGGCCATATCAATGAGATTATGGATCTGCTTTTGGGTACAGGTTTATCTGATGATAGTGCTTCATGTTTCCATCATTTATTGGTGCATATCTTGAAGGTGCTGTTTTACTTATGTGAAAGGCTAGACTGGCTTTGTGATAATTGTTTTTAGCTTTTCTTTTTTCTTCCTTACTGGGAAAATAGTTATTCCACATTGAGTTGTTCAATGTCTCAGAGCCAAATCAGTTCTGTTGATTGTATTTTCAATCATGTTAGTTGTATGTGTTAGAAGTTACTCGTAGGAGTTGGGGATGAAGTAGATCATTGAGTAGGGTAAATTCAACTTGTTTTGACCAGACATTGAACTTTATATCACCAGATCAGAGGGAGCTTGATTAGTGTTGTCAAAGGCGAAGGTGCACCAAGCCGCAAAGGTGGTTCTGCAGCCTAGGCGCAAGGCAACACACGGGCCTTTTGCAGGCTAGGCGCACTATTTGTTAGGATCTAATTATTTACATAACAAACATAAATTTAACCAAACTAAACATTTGAAGTTATACATATGAAATAGCAATAACCAGTTCAAAGTTAAACTTCAAATTTCAAATTCAAACATCACACATACACCAAAGACATAAGTAATAACTAGTAAATAATCCGAGGCTACAAGTTCAAATGTTAATAATCAAAACATAAAAAAATGCAGTCGGCCCAAAAAAAAACAAATAGAAGAATAAAACAAAACAACAGTTTACAGCAAACGCTGACCTAATAACAACAACAATAGAAAAAAAGCAGCAACAAAGAAAAAGAAATACCTAGAGGAAGGAGGAAACCTAGATGAAGGAGGTAGGCTTGCTTTCTTCTTCTTCTTCTTCTCCTATTTTTTCTTCTTTCGCTTCTTTTTTTTTTTTCTTTCCTCCTTTTGCTAGGGTTTTATTTTGGGGGTGAGGAGAGTGCTAGGATTTTGTTTTGGGAGGTTAGGAGGCTGCATGAGAAGGGGGGGGGTGTTAAATTGGGGCAGATTTTTTTGTTTTTTATTTTTAAAGATTTGGCCTGGGCTGCCCGGCCTGTAATGGGCGCAGCCGAGCGCCTTGCACCGGGGCACGGCCCGGTGCAAACCTATTACAGGTTAGAGGCGGGCGCACAACCCTCGGGGTGCGCCATTAACAACATTGAGATGGAATTTGTTTGTATTTGTTGGTGCCATTTTACCTTTTCTTAAATTCTTAATGTTGTATTAATTGGTAATGCTTCTGAACAAAAAAAAAGTTAATGCTCAATATGTTTCATGAAAATTTTCTGATTTTTCTAAGCACATTTGATATTAGATTTGACCCTGTTCTGGATGAGTATATTCTGGTTTAACATTTCAAGTTTCCAAGTAATAGAGGGAGCTGTCAAACCTTACTCTTGTTTTTCTTTTGCAGTACAATGAAGAGGCGATGAACTCCAGAGCATTTTTAATTCTTAATCAGATAATACTTACACTAAAGGTTGTTATATCCCTGATAATTACATGATATCCTTTTATCTTTCATATGGGTTGAAATTGTAATTATAGCATTTTAAATGGCTCTGACTGGATATAGGTATTCTGACACGTACGCTTTTCACATGTTGATGCATGATATATTGCCTTATCACTTAGTTCTCGGACTTGTTCTCATGGAATTGAAAATGGTAGTATTGACCTTCCGATGATGTTTAACATTGGTCTGACTCATTTTCAATTGCATTGGCAGAAGGCTATAGTCAATCAGTCTTCTAATGTTGCGTCTTTGATAGAACTACATAGTTTAAAGACTATTGGGATGTTGACTTTATACTTTGCCCCTTGTTGAGGGCTATAAGTTATGTCTAAATAATGCCTTGATGTGCATGTGACTTACTCCTGACTCTTGAAGGAACACAAAAAATAAAAATAAATAAGTATATAGCCATGAATAGAAATGAGCTGGTGGTGAGAGAAGAGAAATGAGTAGTCTCAAAATGGAAGAGAATCCTAAAGAATAATGACACTGAATTCTGAACACCACGAATGGTTTCACCACGAACGGGCTGGTGGTTAAAAGTTAAAATACTCTCCTGTGGGATTATCTGGGTTCAATTCTCCCAAGGAGAATTCTTGTGGACGAAAATAAAAATGGAATGATATCTTAAGACCATTTTTTGTAGTCTGCTGGGCAAACTCGAGAAAATACTATGTTGTATATTACAAGAAAATTTTTTGCAGCAAGCTTGGTCCTATTTAGTAACTGACGAGCATTAGCATCGCATTTTGGATGTCCGTTACTGGTGATATGATTGCTGGATTTATTTACTTATTGATTATTTTATGAATCTATTCTTATATCTCTTGGTAATAACATTCCTGTATATCTGCAGACCAAAAAAGAGAGCAGAAAAATAGCTTATGATATGCTTCTGCATATAAGTCGTGATTTGAAGGATTCTCAAAGCACGCATGAAGATTCGGATCTCCAGCGACTGTTCAGTATGGTATTTAATTGAAATACTTTGTATTTTCTTTCCCAACTTTTATTTTGATTAGTCGTTATGCAGCCAAACACATACGTACATTTGAAAATCTGTGCAAATGTAGGTGCCCATGATGCACATTTAAATTGGCAACATTAGTGTTAAGTGATGGCATAACTTAAGATTTTATTGTTCTTTTTTGTGTGTTTCTTACATTGCATTATACGGTATGTAGTTTAACACATATTCTTGTTGGTCTTTTGTCTCGCAAAATGTAATGTACCATTTTAGATGCTACAAAAGAATTTAGAACAACCTGCTTGTTTGACTAACCGTAGTTGCTTGTATTTCTAACATTTAGGTCATGGGATATCTAACAAGTCCATCTCCTCATATAAAAAGTGGAGCAATTGCAGCACTTTCTATGCTTATCTTCAATGATGCAGCCTTCTGTATTTCTGTGCCAAACTTGATACAATCAGTTTTGATGTTGCTGCAAGACAAAGCAAATGAGGTCATAAAGGTAACTACTGTTCTGACTCTTTTAGTAAATTTCTTCCTTTTTTTTTTTCTTCATGAACATGCTAAATTGAAATGTCATTTCTAATTGTTGTGGCAGGCAGCACTGGGTTTTGTAAAAGTGTTGGCCGATTCTTTGAATTCTGATTGCCTGAGCAGTATTTTACCTGATATTGTCCTTGGGATATTGCCATGGTCATCTATATCAAAGCATCATTTTAGATCAAAGGTATGTGTTAGACAGATAGCTGTGTTTCTGCAGCTAATGTTTTTTTTTTTCTTTTTTGGATTGGAACTTTCTTTGTTGTCATATATAGCAGACCATTTGTAATGCGATGGCAGGTGGGGATCATCCTTGAAATTTTGATTAGGAAATGTGGTTTTGATGTCCTTGATCCAATGGTGCCTGGAAAGTACAAAGGATTTGTGAAATCTGTTGTCGAGGTAATGTTGCATCATCATCATGAACTTTCTTGGAATCTGAATCCCGTCACATTTGACTGAAAAGTTTATAGAAGTTAAGAATCTTAATTGCACTATGGTAATTATGTATCACATTGTATTTATAACTTAATACCTCTACATAGTAGTACATTTTTAACAAGATAATTACATATCTCTTTATCTTGATCAATTGTTGAGATTGTATGTGTTTTTTTAAGGACCTGTAGTTTTTCTTTAATATGCAGAGGCATAACTATAAACTAATTATATTTTTGGATTTCGAACTCCTATAAAGCTTATGCGCAAAGTTTCCCCACTATAATCTCAAAAAAAAAAAAAAAAAAAAAAAAAATCTCCTACAAAGCTGCAAATTTTTTAGCAGACCATGCCGCCCAATATGGATCTGTGAACATAGTGGTGCACCTTCATTTAAAGGATTAGTGACCAACAAAAAAAGGCCAACCTGATAGAGAAGTAGGGTTTAGACTTAAGATATTGGCTACCTATAGACGAACAGAAATATGTGGAGTAAATTCAGTCGATGAATTTTTCAGGTGTCAAAAATGCCTGATGCCTGCCCTTCTGTTATTTTACTATTATTATATTTTTTTAAATGATGATTTTTAGAAAAACCAGAGCAATTCAGGGGTTCTGTTTAGGTAAGTTATCATATCATAGTTTTGCTGTTCTTAAAAACTTGCATATCTTTATAGACTTTTTGTTAAGTCAAAAGCTTGATGTAGCTTTGGAATAAGCCATTTCATATCCACACAAGATATTAATGTGCCAGAGCCAAGTGATCTATGATTGTTGATTAGGTATTAGGAGCTTAGTTCTACCTGGATTTGCAGGCTTGCAGCCTGTATGACATTTGAAAGTGGAGCAAAGTCTTTAAGCCTGTTTAAGATTGGTCGAAGTGATAGTTGAGCCTGTTTACAGCATTATAACTTCCAAAGGCTATAAGGTCTATATACAATTGAACATGTTACTAAAATTTTTATATATCATAGATGCTTACACGATAGTAAGTCTCGTAGAATACTTCAGCTTCTTCTGAAGGATTTTTTTTTTTTTTAAAGAAAGATACCAGTTGAAATTTGGACGGCACGCTGTTATTCTACCAACCGCGGAGTGGCATCCTCTCCTACTCCTAAACCAGGGCTGTCTTGTGATTCGATTAAGGACTTTGAAGCCATCGCCCCTCTGAATTATTTGGTGAACCTATTTGTGTGATTTAGTTAAACTTTGTTCATTGGCATATGCAAACATTTGAAATTGACATAGCACACGAGGTAAATATAATAGTTATATTGATCCTAGCGAGTAGCCAATCGTTGTAATGTGAGAGTTGTGGCTATCTTAGGTGAGAGTTTATCTCAACCTTTTCTGAGGAAGTTCTCAAGTAGTAAGGACTTCAATCATAGCCTTGGAGAACAGGATATTTACCAAGGTTTTCTGTACCGAGCAGAGCCGAGTTTCGGTAAACTCAAATCCCGGCACGTGCCGATGATGCCGTGACGACCGTGCCGATATATATTTATTTGTTATTTTTTAAAAAATAAAAATAAAATAAAAAATTAATTTAAAAATTCAAACATAAGATTTTTTAACTCGTGCCGTGCCGACAACTGTCGGAACAGGCACGTGCCGTCCGGCACAGGCTGTGCCGACCGGCACCGAAAACCATGTATTTACAATAAACTTTTTCCATTCTCAACCTTGGTGTAATATGCTGATTGATAAAGATTGATAACGACGGCTGAATAATCCCCATGCAGCTGAAAATCTTGAGTAATTTCAATGCCTAACCACTATTATAACTTCTAATACGGTAAACATTCACTATCTTAAATCTGTTTTCTGCAGGCACGCCACAGCAAGAAAAGTAGCAATGGTTCAGGAGATCCTCACGCGAAAGACCAATCGTCTGATAGCATACCTAAAAGGTTTTAGGCTTCTGCTCCGCGATTTTCTGCATGTATATATGAATGAGTTGTGAATTCGGTTGCTGAAACGTTTGTTTATTTGACATTTGCAGAGGTAAGAAAAGGATAGCTGAGGATAAACTTAGCTCAAGTACCTCTAACAAACGTTTCGATTTTCGGAGCGATAAGAGAAGGAAAAGCAAAATAAAAGTATCTAAAACTACTCGAGCTAATGTGACTGCAAATGAAGTCTCAAAAAAAGAGACAGTATCTAAAGTTGATCCTTCCAATAATAAGACGCAGCCACAAGGAAGAGCAAGAAGCTCACAGAATAAACATAAACGGAAACACGAGGGTGTGAAACAACGTGATGGCACCGAACCGAAGACTAAGAGGCATAAAGCTGCGCCAAATTTCAAATATAACGGATCTGCTTCGAAATCTGGGGCACCATCGAAAGTTAGAAAACCCAAGAAAAGTAGTTGACGCTATTCTGCATGACTTGGCCATTTGCAGTCTCATCAAACGTCGGCATGAGAAAAAGATTGTGTAATCTGCGTAGCCGGGTTTAAGAATTCGGGCCTCCTAGGTGAGTCCTGCAGATGCGAGTTTCGTTTAAATCTCGACAGAGATGGTAGTTGACATGGATGTCGAAGATACAGCAGGAGAATAATTGCCCTAGTATACTGAAGCTTGATTAACGCAGGTGCATCGGCTTTATTTGACTGGTTGCGGGTGATGATCCAAGGATTATTCTTACGGTATTGGTAAGGTCAGGTCTCTCGGCGAGTTTATGTAGAATACGCAGGCGGTGATGAGTTATGAATCTCGTAATTCATTATTATTTATGTCGTAAATCTACAGATAGGCGGTGTATATGCAAGTAAATGTGGTCTGCCCATCTTGTATGTGCTGTTGTAATTGGAGTTGTTATTATGAGTGATATTTTTTAGTATGACTTAAATTATTAGATTTTAGAAATATCCACCTCCGATTGCGATTTAGATTTTATCATATTATTTTAATCAAAAGTATCCATCTCCGATTGTGAATTCAGATTGTAAGTATCATTATAAGTTATGTCTTATGCAGAAGAACTGTCCTCTTCGGGCCTTTCGACTTCTGTTGTCTGTTAGCTGAAGTTTGTAGGACTCTTTTAAACCACTGTTTTATGTTTCGGGTAGTACGCGTTGTACTGTCCGAAACGTGTTGGAATCGTAGGAATTCAGTATTGAGCCATTCAGCGTCGCAAGATTATTATTATTATTATATTATTTAAATATGTAGCACTACCTTGTTATGTCGCATTGCGGGCGCGACCTGTTATGTAGTGTCTGTGATGCGATGCATCTGGTGAAAGTAAAATCGAAGTGGAGAATATGTTATAAATGCGATGAAAGTAGATTTCAATGTATAATTTTTATATTAAAATTTTTTTTCCCGAAATATTCTCTTAATATGAGCTTTGAGGTTCAAAAATTTTGTACTTCTAAAATATTTAGAGATATTTTGTAAAAAAAAATTAAATATAAAAATTATAAGAAAAATACCATACTTTTTTATTAAAATTTTTAATAATTTTAAAAATGGTATTTTTTTTTATTAAAAAAAAAAGTATTTTTAGCAATATTAAAGTTTGGTGCATCTAAATTTTTATTATATTCTTTTTGTAATTACTTGTTCTTTTCCTTCATCTCCTTTCTGTACAATCATCGCACAAAGGCTTTTATTATATTATGACAAATTGCTGCTGCTCTGAATTGAAGCTCCGAGTTTCAGAGGAGACTATTACGATTCGACTCTTATCAGGAGACATCAATCTGTTTGCTAATCTCGAAGGAGATAACGAACGTCTCCGCCGCTTCGCCGACATAACCTTCGGAGGGGGCGATGAGTTCTTCGCTGTAGTTGGTACAGGAACCCGCCTTCTTCGACATGAAGTGAGATCTCAGTGAAGGATGCGTTGATTTGACGAGGAATTTATGCGGAGCAGCAGCAGTTTGCTGCGTTGATTTAAGAATTAAAGGAGACCTTGTTTTGTAGAATCTCCGACGCTGTCTTGGAAGGGAATTGGAAAATACACGGCAGGCCGCCGTTGATGGTTTAATCGGCGGTGAATTCTGCTTAAAGTTAATCAGAGATCGGGCTCTGCTCGCCGCCGGCGACTCCAATTTCCGCCGGGCGCGTTGTTTCTCCTCGGTACGACGGAGTTTCAGCTCGTCGGTCCTTTCGAGTTTTCCCTTTCGGGAGGTTTTTCGGGCGGTTTCGGGGGTCTTGGGTTCAGGAGGAGGAGATTTTGTTATTAGTTTCGACGCGATGACTTGTTTTGCAAACTGGTTTGCTTGGAGGATTTCGGCCACTGTTTCTCCTAATATCAACATTGCTGGCAACGACATCCGCCGCAATTCTCCTAATTCAACTGAAAATGATAACTATCCCCACAAAATAAAATTTCCACCACATATTTTTCTGATATTTCGCACCATCAATCCAAATTACATTTATATCTTTCATTCTCAAACCATCATATCATCATATATCATTTATTGTATAATTTTTTTGATGTAGTGGTGCACATACTATTATTTTAATTCAACATCACAAAATTTACTCAATAATTATAAATAATTAAGGATACTTGTCCTGCAGTTCAATATAAGAAAAAATTTATCTGACACTATAATTTATTTTTAAAAAAAAATTATATTTAATTTTTTTATGAAGGATTTTAAAAATTATAAAAGAGTTGCTAAAAATTATTAGAATAGTGTCAATGTTTTTTTTTGAGATGACGAAGTCAAATCCATCTCACGCAACAGTGTGTTATTTTTTAATATGAGATGTCAAAAATTAACACAAAGATATTATAAACGTATTAATAAGTGTCAATGAGTAAGATTCGGATGCATGTCAAAAATATATTAAAATATATTATAAATATATTAAAAATGTCAAAAAAGTGAAGTGAAAGATAAAATTTTAGATGACTTAAATGATACTAAACTAATATAGAAAAACTGCAGTGCAATTATTTGTAATATCAATTTCTTGATCTAAAGTTCAGTTTAAAAACTAAAACATAAGAGGAGCTTCGTAGGACGGAATATTTTTTTACTTAAAAAGAAAACCATTTCTGAGCTATTGTACAAGAATGGGAGCAAATTGTGTACAATATATATATATATATATATATATATATATATATATATATACTAATAAATAAAATTATATTAAGTAAAATTTTAATTTCTATTTAATTTTTCTGCCGAATAAAGTTTTATCGTTCCAACAAATTGGATACAAATCCAGGAGGTCAAACCTGTTGCGCTACCTGTTGGAAACTTCCCTGATGGCGATTTTCGCGCGCATTCTTCATCCTTCAGATTTTAAAAATAACAGCGAAATTAGAAATCTGCTCCTAAACCAGTAATGATCCCAATTTTGCCCAAAATTTTCACTGGAAAAAAAATTAATAAAATCAAGCATAAATTGAACTAAATGCTGCTAAAATTGAGCTGCGACGCTTTGAATTTTTGGGAGATCTTTCCTCCCCTACCACCCATCGTTCCCACCATGACATGATCAAGGACAAGGAGCTAACCATGCTTATCCGTGTAACAGACCTTATAGATTCTTGTTTACATCTGAGGCTGGTCTTAGATAACCTCTGGTGCTACGTGGGCTGAGGCTGACGCCGCCGACGACCTTCGTGCCGCCGGCCACCGTGCACTATAGCTCCTGCAGTCGCTCCACCTTCAACAACAACAACGTTTAGGTTAAGCAGTAAATCTGTTAATTCGCTACATTTCAATGTATAAAACCAGCAATTGAGTTCTGATGTACCTTGTTTAGAGTTTCTCTGACGAGATTGGGTTAAGGGATGCTGATAATGCTGCTTACTTCTCCTTGCCTGGCGTTTTCGCCACCATTGTTGCTCCTAGTAAGCTCTCTCTCTCTCTCTCTCTCTCTCTCTCCAGATTAGGGGGGATCAGAGCAGAGGAGCAACGGTTAGATGCTGTGCCGTTGCGCGCGTGTGATCTCAGCAACGCGCTAATGTGCCTCGACCCTCGAGTTAAATGCACTGGGCACCAGGCGCGGAAAACTTTTGTATACATCTCCCGAACAGGGTACACCGAAATGATCGAATATACTTTAATGCCGCGGCTAGTTTTGTAAACTTTGTTAACTTTTTTTTTTTTTTTGAGAAAAAATAACCTTTGTTAACTCAAGATAAGTATCATGCATACACTTATTTGATTTGATTATTACTTTCATAGAATCACAGTATTTCTATAAAATTAGTATTATTAAGTATATAATAATATAAAAGTATTTACAAATTTTAATTATATTAAATTAATAATTAATATTTAAATAATAATTAGTTACGAGCTATCCAACATTACTAATGGTTGACTGTAACATCAATTATAATATAAAGTAAAGTCAAAATTGGTTCTGATAATAGTATTTTAATATAAAAATAAAAATTGTAATTTACAAATAAATAAATATTTAACTAAATTTATTTAATAACTAATAATATACTATTATTATAATATTGCTTATGAAACAAATTTTTTTTTTTTTTTTTACCAATGAGAAACTTCACGTATAATTAATTCTTCTCTTCCTTTAGCAAAAAGATTTCATATATTACGACTTTTCTCCCTCGCAACAACTTCATCTTTTTTTTGGCCTTCAAACTCCAATTATCAAAAGCATTTGGTTTGTAATTAAATATAAGAGTTGTTATTTTTTTTTTAGAAATTTTATTTCAATATAAATATAATTCAAAAACTACATAGCTAAAAACTGTATAACAATATTACTACATTCTATGGTGTGATATTCTTAGAAATATACAGATTTCTTTTGAATTTATTTTTTTTAGAATTTACATATGAGAGATAATTATCTTTTTATTTTTACAGTAGTTTTAAAATTTCACAGAAGAAATAATTAGGAATTTATCGAAGTGAATAGTATTATTACATTTCCGATTAATGATAATGGTCTTTTTGTTTTCACAACAAAATTGAGAGAAGAGATTAGATTTTTTTTTTTTTTAATTTTCACGACAACTAAATTTACATAGATTTATATTTTACAGTTTTAAAATTATAAATAATTTGAGTGGTGGATATAAGTTGAATTTTATCTAATGACACGGTTATATATACATTAACACGAACATAATTTTTCTATAATAATTTACTCAACCGGCATAATTTTTTAAAATAATTTATGAAAAAGAAGTTAGTAATTTTTGACAATTGACTACTTTTTTTTAAAATTTTCACGGCAACTAAATTTACGATATATTTATATTTTATAGTTTTGAAATTATAAATAATTTGAGTGGTGGAAATTTTTTTGATATTTATCTAACGACACGGTTATATATAAATCAACACGGACATAATTTTTCTATAATAATTTATTTAACCGGCATAATTTTTTAAAATAATTTATGAAAAAGAAGTTAGTAATTTTTGACAATTGACTACTTTTTTTTTAAATTGTCACGGCAGCTGAATTTATGATATATCTATATTTTATAGTTTTTAAATTATAAATAATTTGAGTGGTGGAAAAGAATTTGATATTTATCTAATGGCACGGTTATATATAACTAAACACGGACATAATTTTTCTATAATAATTTATTCAACCGGCATAATTTTTTAAAATAATTTATGAAAAAGAAGTTAGTAATTTTTGACAATTGACTACTTTTTTTTTAAATTTTCACGGCAACTGAATTTACGATATATTTATATTTTATAGTTTTGAAATTATAAATAATTTGAGTGGTGGAAAAATTTTTGATATTTATCTAATGACAAGGTTATATATAAATCAACACAGACATAATTTTTCTATAATAATTTATTCAACCGGCATAATTTTTTTAAAATAATTTATGAAAAAGAAGTTAGTAATTTTTGACAATTGACTACTTTTTTTTTAAATTTTCACGGCAACTGAATTTACGATATATTTATATTTTATAGTTTTGAAATTATAAATAATTTGAGTGGTGGATATAAGTCGAGTTTTATCTAATGACACGGTTATATATAAATCAACACGGACATAATTTTTCTACAATAATTTATTCAACCAACATAATTTTTTTATAGTAATTTATGAAAAAAGAAGTTAGTAATTTTTGGCAATTGACTACTTCTAAATCCATGAGGGTGGACTTTGAATAGGAGGAATTCATGCACCTGGCCAAGCTGTTGGTCATGAGTCATGAACCAATCACATCACTTACAATATAATAAAATATGACCTCTTCTAATCCCACTTTCTATTAACTTGCTCATTTTTTTCTTTTTCTTTTTTTCTAAGAATGAACTGTTCTTAATTACCAGTAACTATTAAATATGAGAAAATAATAATAATAATTCAAAACTGCCATTAATTTTAATTTATCCCCTCCAACATTTACATATTTGTATAAAATGAATTTAGTTGGTGACTTTCGAAAATAGTTTTCTATGCTTGTTTTAATTTTTTGGGTATAATATGTCTTTTTTTTTTTTCCAATTGCAAGCACAATTCTTTAATTCTAAAGAGTAACGCTACGGCGTCCGAACATTTTAATCTAAAAATCTGTTCGACGTATTTTTTCTATCTTGGATAGGTAAATTGCATCCGAAATAAAAAATAAATAAATTCAGACAGTTTTTTGACGGTTCAGTCAACGTTGCAGTATTTTTGAATTCTAAAGCGGTGTAAAAGGCTTTTTTTTTTCATTAGTCAGTTTTTAGAATTTAGGAATACATTGCGACAAAATTCGTAATCAATTATATGCTTTTGAGTATAAATAATTTACAATTTCATAGCCTGATTAACATTCCATAATTGTTTCATATACTTTGGTCAAATATTCTTTTAAAAAAAAAAAAAAAAAATCTGAGGTGCCGCATTACTGCTTTCAATAAGTTTGTGAAGAAGAAAAAAAAAATAAAATTGGGGGGAAAGCCTTCATTTCCTTAATAAAGAAAAATATATATTCGTGGTTCGACAACTCTCCGCGGTTGAATAAATAGTTTTAGAATACACCAATTTTATTCATATGGAAGACAGTGAAAAAAAATAACAAAGGGCCCCCACTACGGTGTGTCGGTGCGGTATGTGTCTCATGAAGCATATGTCGTATGTTCGAATTTCACAATTAGCTGATATAAAAAATAGATAATTTTAATAAGTTATTAGTTGAAATTACTAATATGGTAGTTGGAATTACCGCGGTTCTAATCCAATAAAAACTAAAAATCGTGATTAGAAAATAACGTTCTAAATAACATTAAAATTAATGCATTAAAAATATATCGTCTCGTTATTCAAAAAAAAAAAAAAAAAAAAACAATTTGAATGAATGTGCGCCAAAGTATATCATTGTGAATCTTTTTTTTTTTTTTCCAACTTTTTGTTTCCGGACTATGTGAATCTTATCCTATCGACCATGCATCTCATTCGTTCCTCCACATACTAATTATATTATTATTAGTAATTTAAACTCAAAATATTCGAAATAATGGATAAAAGTGACATCTCAGCATATTTTGACTAGGAATAAAACACCCCTTAACTTTTAATCTTCCGATGATGGCTACACGAGTGGGAGTTCTTATTACACCTGGCAGCCCCTTTAAAAAGTTTGCAACTTTAAATTAGAAAATAAAAAATATCAAGAAGTCCTATTTAAAAACGTTCTCGATTTTAATTTTTTTTTTTAAAAAAGTTGACAATCATATTATCTTTTTTATTAACGCGCTCCTTTCACGTCTCACTCGTACATTTCGTTTCCGCTCATGCATTATTTTATTTGCATCTATAAGAACTTATGTTGGAGGAATTTTTAGGTATAACGGTTACACAACGTTACTCCATGTAACGGCCTCAAAAATATTTATTTAGAAATATTTTTTGAAAAAAAAAATTAACATTAAAATTGTAGATTTTGATGAGATTTATAACTTTCGTGTTCAAAATTTTTCCAAAAAATATTTCTAAAAATATATTGTGGGGCTCCAAATTTTAACAGATTTGAAGCGGATTTAAAAACTGTTTTAAAATTCATTAAACCCGTTATACTTTGGAATCCTAAAACACTTATTTAGAAATATTTTTTTAAAAAAATTTTGAACATTAAGTTGTAGATCTCATCGAAATTTATAAGTTTTATTTAAAAAGTTTTTTCAAAAAATAATTATAAATTTATTTTTTTTAAATTTAAATACGAGAAAAATATATGCTGACGTGACGTAAACGTTTCATTATAAAAAAATTTTCTTATGTTGATGATATATATTGAATCATATATTATATATATTGTATCATATATTATAAAACGTACATTAAATTAAATAGAGCAATAAATCGAAGTCCTTGCAACAATGTTCATAGAAAAACACTGCATGAAATTATAATTTGGAGTGCAATTTGTACGTGATTTTATTGACCCAGCCATCAATTTACCCAAACAAAAAAAATAAAATAAATCAATAAATCAATAAATTAAGTTCTTCTTCTTCTTCCCCTTACCTTCCCCTTGAAAGAGACAGCAGCCATGGCTTCTTCCTACCGGCTTCTGATTTAAATAAGCTCTTCCATGCACTATTTATTCTGCCATTAATTGCTCAGAACTTTCTCCAAGTGCTCTTTCGATAATGGACGAGTGGTTTTCTGAGGAGAACTACACCCACTCAAGCTGTTCATCTGCCAGCCTCCCAGAGAGCTTCTTTGATGCTTTTCTAGACTTACCTCGGTAAAATCTTCAGTTTGTTATTTGCATATTTCTTACAATTTTTATTTTTCGATTTATTCAGCATATTTTGCTGAAAATATCTTCTTATTTTATGCCATTAAAGATTCGATTCTGTTGCTGAGTTTGCTCGCGATGAGGGAGAAAATAACCATTTGGATCTTGGAGATGAACTGCAACCAAAGAACTATGATTGTCAGCAGTTATATCAGGTTTGATCATCATCTATATCATATATAACTGTATAGATATTTGGGAAATTACTAATTTATAATAATAAAATTTACATTCGCAGACTTCTGTTCAAACGGATGTGAGAAATCAATCACAATTCCAAGATCGATCTTCTTCATCATCATCAGAATTAGCATCTCCAAATTTTCAAAACTTCGATCTTCAGAATTTGATTCTCAAACATTCGGAGAGGGATGAAGCAGCGATCACAAAAGCGATGATGGCGGTGATTTCTGATTCAGATGCATCGCAAATTAACTACGACGGACATCAGAGACGGCTTGGTGTGTTCAATCCCTACAACTCATATCTAATTCCGCAAGTAAGTTCGAAAAAGAAAATTCATGGCCAAAAGACGATCAAAGCCGCGACATCGATGACGAGAAGAATCGATCGGGTTAGCGAGGCTGCGGCTTCTGAATTTCTGCAAACTCCGAACCAGCAGTACCATTCTATGTCAGAAAGAAGAAGACGAGAGAAGCTCAACGAAAGTCTCGATGTTCTTAGATCAATGCTTCATCCACAGTGTAAGGTATGCATGCGCCTTCTTCTTTTTGAAATTCGTGTCGAAAATTATTTTAACTATTATATAAATATTTTAAATAAAAAAGAGATATTAACATAATTTATATTGTATATTTATTTTTTTTTAAAAAAAAATATTTCTAACTAGATTTTTGAGGCTCTAAAATTTTGACGGATTATTCAAAAATATCGACTATATTTTAAAAAAAAATCTAAATATGAAAGAAAAAATATTTTTGATATGAGTTATAATATTTATACTTAAAATTTTTTTCCAACAAATACTTCTAAACCTTCGTGTTCCAAAACTCCGGGAAAAAACAAAAACTTTTTAAGTTCATTTTGAACATCATATAGAAGAAAATACTGAATTTTAATTTTAATTTTTTTTTTTGGCAGACGGATAAGGCATCAGTGCTTGTAATTGCAAAGGACTACTTGAACACTTTGAAGGCCCAAGTCTCCGATCTTGAGGCGAAGAATAGAACACTCGAACTACAGCTACTCCTCCTATGGATGCAAACAATTATGAAGATCGAGTTCGCGAAACAAGTAATCGCGTAGATGTTCGAGTCTTCAGATCCGCCGAGCCACAATCGGGAATGCACGATATAGATCTCGAGGTGGCGGTGAGGATGGAATGCGACGTCATACAAGTAGCACTCCGAATTCTTGAATGCTTGAAGAAGATGACGATCATCAGATTGGTATCATTAGACGCGAATAGTTATTTGCCGCGGATGTGCTCCTACGCGAGCGTATCGCTCACTTTACGCCTCAAGGTTAGATTTTTTTTCATCTTTCTTATTAAACAAGAAAACATTTGAACCATTTTTATGTCAACACGCATAAGGGTCAGATTATGCCAAAAAGTGATAATCAGAACCTGATTGTGCAACTTAAGAAAGAAATGTACCAAACACTGGAGTGGTTCAAAGAGTAGGCAAGTGGAGTTATAGAATTCAAATATTGACTACAAAGTTGCATTTAACTATTGATATTAACGACCAAGACGATGTTTCCTCTTCAAAATATGGACTATATTTACTCGCAAAGAATTTTTTTTTGAAAATAAGATTTTTTTTGTGTTCATTAAAATATTATTAAGATTGTCGTAGGTATGTTCCTTTACCTAATAGCGGATCAGGGACAATACACACCTAAGATTTTACTCGATGACTATGGTCTAAGTTTTTTTTTTTTTTTTTTTTTTTTTGAGAGAATTTTTTTAAATTTTCTGAGAGAATGACTATGGTCTAAATATTATGGTTAGAAAACTGTATTTAGTAAGATATTTTAATAGTTGCCATACGAAAGATTGGAACTCGTCATCTTAAAGAAAAAAAAAATGTTTTTCCTTGAGGACTTTGAACAGAGACGGTTGAATTTGAAACATTTAGGAATTCTTTGTAAGAAATCTAACAACAATTTAAAACCTATATTATAATTCGCAAGGTCGCGACGATTCCTTATACAATTCTTTTTTTGATAAATAAAACCTACTGTAATAGAGATATGGTGTCATATATTTTAAATATCGTTAATATATTCTACTAATTCTGTTGTCATCTCAGGCGAGCTATTGGGACGAGGAGTGGTTCAAGGAGAACATTACTCGAGCAGTTGATAACTCCGCATGACGAATAGACCGCGCTATTTTAAGAGCTTTACGGTATAACCCAGTCTGTAAGATAAACTTGCAATATAAGAAATGTGTTAGAATGCATGTGAATCCATGGAAATGCTACTTAAAATACCTACTAATCTCCGAAAATAGTTTGTGATGATATTCAAAAATTGGAGTGTAAGACATCGAATCCAATAAAAATTTAAAAATCAAAACATGGTATTAATTATTTAATTACAGATAACCGCCGCAGCAGAATTGTTCTATTGATAGCAGAATGGGTAGGTACTGACATCGATGGGCTTGATTCGATTGGGCTTCTATTAAACGAGGCCCACGTGCACACGGCTTTAATTAATATGTTTGAGCATCAAAGGCTTGCCTGGTTTTCCCCAGAGTATGCAAAAATAAGTAATAAATACTTAACTATATTATTAGAATATCTGTAATATTGTTTAAAAATAGGGAATAAATACTTCCTCATTTATCTTTTTAAAAATACCACCTTCCGCATTTAGTATATGTAAAACTGCATATAAAAGTACCCAGAATATGCGGTCATTTGGTCTGACTATATTAGGCTGTTAACAATTTTTAAAATATTAAGAATATAAATATTTAAAGAAATTTAGAATAAAATCATAAAACATCCTAAAAACTTTTTATATATTAAACAGAATATATATATATATATATATATATATTAAACTGATTTTATAAATTTTTGAAAATAGCAATATGGTTATTATTAATAAGGCATAATTACAATTAAAATAGATGGAATACAAGCTAAGGAACTACATGAATTTGTTATTTTTGTAAGGGAAAAAAGATGGTAAAAACTACAAAATTGTTTTGGAAAATTACAAATTGAACACCTAAGAATTCAGCAAATCACACAATCAAACAGCTGAGCTGATTAGGAATTATAATTTTAAATTGTCGGAAATAAACGAGGCAAGTATTAAAACCAATATGTTTCTGAGATTGCTTTTAATAAAAACAATATTTTTTGTCAGTAGTGATTCAACCAAAAAAAAATTCCAAAAGAATATTTTACCTACATAATGCTTGCATAACGAACACCCAATATAACCTAAGTGTTTTAAATTATATTAATGAACATCCAATATGATACCTAGTTCGATCGGATGGAGGACGCCTAATAAAGCATCACCATCCGTATTCGATGTCCAATAAAATAGAATTTCATGCAGAATTATTCGAATCCCATAGCATCTATCGTGGCTGGGCGTGGAAATTTATCACGAATTTGAGATTTGCATATACGTGCATTCCTATTACATGTTCCACCAATAATCTCAAAAAAAAACATAAATATTAATTTAATAAAATATTCTTCCTCCATGATCCTCATTGATTAGAATTAGAAAGGTGTCTCCCACTTTTTAGTAAATTAATACGAAAAATTTATTTTTTTTTTTTTAAAAAAAAAATCACTAACAAAGTCAAACAATGCAAAAGCTTTCTTAGTGGATGGATTCTATTGACTTATGATCAAACATGGATTAATAATAAATTATAATATTAAGGAAATATATAATTTGTCGTGGTAAGTCAAACGATGTAAGCCTCTTACCCATATATTTAGCGATATAGTATGTGCTTCATAAAATACACATTGTAGGTTCGAATATTTAGATAGTCCTAAAATAAGAACTAAACAATTTCAACAAATTTTCAGTTAGAATTACGAATATGGTGGCTGGAGTCTGTACAGGACGTCAATACTTCACGCCTGTTCGAGGCGCACATCAGATCGAAATTTTACTTTCTTACGGTAATTCTAATCCAACACGTACTAATTGATCATAGTTAAAAAATAATATTTTTAATTACATCAAGAGATGATGCACCGAAAACTTTTTTTCCTCACAATTTTTTTTAAAAAAAAAAGTCAAACAAAGTACTATCTGTTCTATTATCGATAGAATTCATTCGACGCTCATTTAGAAATATATAAAAAAGAGGACGCAGAATTTAGCTTTATTCTTTTGCATGCTCTTCATTAATTTTATATAGAAAATTAAGGAATATAGAATTAAAAAAATAAAAGAGGAATATATATATATAAAAGAAAGAGATAACTTGGACGATTAAAGACGAGAAAAGATTGGTGGAGAGAAAGCGAATTGCGGCGACCTAGGTGCTTCTTTTTTTTTCATAGCATTGATAGATTTTAAATAAAAAGCTAAATATGTCCACTTAAAATTTATTTTACAATAATGCTAAATATGTAGAATTAAATCAAACATATATTTAGTGTTGAATTAATATTTATATATAGTTTCTTTAATCTTTTTCATAAAGACCAAAAAAAAAAAATATTTAGTGTTGAATTAATATTCATATGTCATGTATTTAATTGTTGAATTATTTAAAAAAAAATTGATTAGCTTTATTTATCTTTATAAGTGGTAGAATTTAAAGAGTCGTTAAATTATAATTTATACATATGTTGCATAATTAGAAGATTAAAAAAAAAACAAAATGGGTTTTATTTCAAAAAAAAATTAATATTTTGTAAAATTTGAACAAAGCAACCCTTATATAAAAACACTAATTTAACTTTTTGAAAGAGTTTTTGTAGTTCATGTGGATCACATAAAGTCAAAGCTGAATAAGCCCCGCATATCTATTGTGACACTGTCATTCCCATAATAGTTGTGCTTTATATTGACGCAAAACTATTATCATTAAAATAATAAAATTCGATCAGCCAACTTTAAATCCAACTACTTAAAATTCTAACACTTTCCAAATTAGTGTTAGAAAATAATCACGGTCTATTTTTTATAAAGAATAGATCAAAGTTCGATTTTCAACAAGTCTTGACCGGAAACGACTATCATTCTACATTTTTTCCAGAAAAATGATGGAATTCAAACCAAAAATGTAATCTATCTATACTAGTTTTTCCTCTTTTTTTTTTTGGAAATTTCAAATTTATTATTTTATTTCAACAATGTCGTCTCCAAAAGGTCAAAGGTATCGTTTTTGGGATCACTGGCGCAAGCTAGTCCACTTTGACCATGACGGAAGCCGACGATAAGTATTATTTTTTTAAAAAATATTTTTAAGTAGTTATTTTGAGATTTTTAAAATTTTAACTGGTTAGCAAATTAGATCCGTAATTTGTTAATATTTCGGCACATCAAAATATCTATTTAGCAGTATTTTTTGAAAAAAAAATTAAATATGAAAGTTTTAAATCTCATCAAAATCTAAAATTTTTATATTGATTTTTTTTAAGAAATACTGATACGGTGGTCAAAACGGCGTGACACGATATTTAAGGAAGGGGTTAAAATAAAAGTGGGATAAGTTAGGGGACTGAATCGGTAGAAATTTGCATTCTAAGAACTGAACGCAAATTATCCCATTATTTTCTATTATCTAATTTAGGACCCTCCTATTGATGTATATATGAAAAATGTGAGGCTCGAGAATGTTACTGAAAAAATATAACTATGTGGGTGCTTAATGCAAAATTTAAAAAGAAAAACTGCGGTCCTGGAATCTCTCCCTTTGTTATTTTAATTTTATTTAACGTTTTAGTCTTAGTTAATTTCAAATCTAAGTTAATTAAATATAAATGACTCGCTGTCAGTAGTTCAATTAAAATTTAACGTTTCGTATCACATTTTAGTAAATTCTAAATTCGAAATAAATGAGCATGTCAATGATGCTGATATATATTTAATTATTATTTTTTTAAAATAAAAAATTAAAAAATAATTAAAAAAATTCTCTATGCATAATGCTAGTTCGTGTTGTGCCGTCAATAAATATATGTCGTCTGATATGGATATATGTTAGAATAGATATATGTCTGATATGGACTGTATTGATCGATATCTAAAATTATAGTTTTAATTGATGGCCCAATCCAACGAAGTCCAATCAAATTTGTGGGTCAGGTGCAATTTATCTGACTCGACCAGCAAAATGACAGCCTTATAATCGGTTGGCAAACCGACTTTTGAAGTCAAGGAAGTATTATTTCAAATTACTATATGATATTATGAAGGGTTATTTTCTTTTTTAATTTATCATTAAACATGATTTATGGTTTTAAAAATGATTTTATTTTTCATGAATGGAAAAGCTAGCATTTTTATTGTTAAAAGTGAACTACAAATTTGATATCGACGTTTCAAAACGAACTAAAAATTACACTTTTAGTTCTTTACGCTCGTTCGGCGGAGCGAGAAATAAGCTGTAAAATAAGAGAAAATGAAAGTAAAAGTCGATTTAAAGATGCTACCACTTTCAAGATATTCTTTTTTTTAAAAAATTAATTTTTGATAACATAGCTTACTTTTATCTGTAATAAAAATTAGATTAGTTACAAATATATATTAACATTAAGTCTTTAACTCTGATAGGTGGAGTCAACTCCTTCCAAAATATAGTTGAAATTCATAACTCCACATATTTAAGACAATTTCAATTCATTTTAGAGACAAAATTAGAATTACACATATTAATATGTTTTTATTAATTTTAATATCTAAGGTATCAATATTAGTCCCTCATATTATCTAAATCAGCCCTTCTATAGTATTTTATAAAATATTATATAAAACTAATTTATGCCGTTAATCGTACAATTTTGTACCGCATATTATATGGAGTTTTTTACACTATTTTTCATTATCGGTAACACGGAAAAGGGTTGATTTATTAAGAGGGTAAATTTGAGGGACTGATTTGTCAAAATTTCGATTTAGGGTTAAAAATGACATTTGGTATTTTTAAATATTTAATAATATATTTATTTGATAATAATATAACAAGACTAACCCTCTCCGGTCTCTATATAAACCCAGCAACCGTCAGACATTATATCCGTGGCGGTGGTGAGTCTCTTCTTTTATATTCTCCCACAACACGGGAACACCGAAAACAGAGCTCCTCCATCTCCATTAATGGCGGCTCCAACGAGCTTCCTCTACCTAAGCTCCTCCATTCTTCTCTGATCACTAACAAACTTTCTCTCCATCTTCTTATCTACTTGTATCTGATTTTTTCCTCGCATTCTTTAACCTTCCATGGCCTCTGTTTGTCAGTCAATCCAGCCATGTCTCGAGCTCCGCCAGCTCAACCGATGGGTACTTTCACCTCCGCCGCAGCTTCTTCCACCACCGCCGCCACCGCCGCCGGAAAATGGTGGTGGTTGGAGTTCTATCTACTCTCTCTGCAACACCAGTTCGAAGGAAAGCTTTAATGTTAACTGTACTACTACTGCTACTACTACTACTGCTACTACTACTCTGTTTTCTTCATGCAAGAGCTCGAAGAAGAAGTTTCATTACGAGCTCTGCACGGAGAATCTCGGATGCGAGACCGGCGTAGTCTACGCTGCTTCACCGGAGATTACTATTCCGGTGACTCCATTCGGCCATGGCGGGAGGCGGCGAGACGAACAAGGCTAGTGATAGTGAGAAGGTAAATTCTTCCAAATTTACGCTGTCCCCAGCTTCACTTTCCGGCAATGGCGGCTGCGACGAGAAGAAGAATAAGGCTAGTGATGGTCTGAAGAGAAGCTCTTCCAAATTTCCGCCACCGCTGACGACACTTTCCGGCGGCGGCCGTATGCGAATCCTTCGCCGCCGTGAAGACGGACGGCTGCGGCTGATTCCGACGAGTGTTCCAGCCCCGCTGACGGCGGAGCGAGCAAACGGCCGCCTCCGCCTTCTCCGAGAAGAGAAAGCTACTGCAACTCGAGAAGAATATTCGAGAAACAAGGAAGAAGAGGAAGAAGACGACCAAGGTGAAAGTGATATTGATAGTGGCTGCGGCGGCGGCGGCGGCGACGGAGGGGTTTATGGGAGGGCAGCAGGTGGTTGTAAAGAAGAGGATGTTATTGGGACCCCCGCTGCCATGGCTGTCCCTTGGGAAGCTTTTTGGGTGGCTACTTAACTTGGATTCTTGGCCTACATAATAATATATTACTATTAAATGAGAACTTTATTCTCCAAAATTTCTAGTTTTGCAAAAACTATGCAACTCTTATATCTATCTCTAATTTTCTAAAAAAAAAAATTCTAATTTCAATCATATGTTTCCATCAGATAAAACGATAAATCCATAAATAAAACTCTAACACCTACAAACATCCACGAATACGAACACCTACGAATATATGCAAATACATGCGAACACCTACGAACATGCACGAACACGTGCGAATACATACGAACATCTGCGAACAATACGAACCTCCACGAATACGAAAATCTACAAATACGCGCGAACACCTACGAATACATGCGAAGACATACAAACGCTAGCGAATACCCACGAATATTTCATACGAACACACTACAGACACCAAAAAATAGTGTTCAGGAGTGTTCGCATATTTTCTTTTTTTTTTAGAATAATGAGGGCACAAAAAATTTTAATTAACAGGGGACATAAAAAAGCAAAAGGCCTTGTGGAAATCATTTAAAGGCCTTATTTCTTAAACTCACATTGAGAAGGTGCAAAGTGAGTTAATGAAATCATGTGTGGATTTGGTATTTTGCCAATTGCCATCAAAGGTGGCCAACAATTCAAGGAATTTTGAAATTCTATTTTATGAGAAGCTACAACTTGAAGTGGGCATTTCCGCTACTATAAAATTTAGTTTGGGCGCCGCTATTTATCAAGAGCACAACTATTTTTAGTATTTGTATATTCTTATAATATACATGAGAATATGTGTAGTTTATGACCTCTTCCATAGCATATGGTTTATATTACATCATGACCATCATCAATTGTTAAAATATTATTTTTATTGAATCATTTTCTTTTCATACTCCTATAATTTAAAATGATATTTTTATGCCTCATAATTCAAAATGATACTTTTATGTCCATTGAGCTTGTGAAGGGGGTGCATTATACATTTTTGAATCAGGTGGCATAAAAATACAAATAACATTTTCCCAAATAATTTGAAATTGATGGGAGAAAGCAAGTTTCAAAGAAATGTTCCAAATTGATGACCCAACTATTCCATCATCTTGAAGCATCAGCCCAACACAACGTTCTTACCATGTCTTCTGTCATTAGATCAAAATTGGTAATCAATCAAAATCAAGGGATTAATTTGCAATTATTTAGACTAAACTTGGGGCCCATCATATGTTTTAGCTTATGAAAATAACCCAATTATATTATATATTTATCAAAATGAGAGAAGGAGAAACAAGAAAATTAAGGGTCAGGGTAGACACCGTAGGCACCAATGTGTTGCATCACTATTTCTAAACCGTGTCCGCACTAATCTCTCGAAGCGACGGTCATCTTCTTCGAGATAGGTAAAATTTCAAGTGCGCGTTCCTTTTTTTTTTATCACTTCAAATAGTTGAATAAATTCAATCTACTTTATGCATACGATCTCCTTATATGTAAACTTTTGCCGCACCGCTTCTAATGTGACCGATACCTACACAAGGTAATCGCATTAAGGGGCAAAATGATAAAAGACATGTTGATCGAGCCAAAATTTGATAATTATGATAAAATTGACACACGATATATATCAGTATATATATTATTTATACTCTGATGTATGACGTGTGGTTATGACAGTTTCAAAAATTCTAATGGCAGTGATTTTTAGCCGTACTTCTTTATAATCCCCACAAGTTATGTTTTTTTTTTTTGTTAGAAAAATGCTGAATTTTTCGACCTTTTCATCCGAAAAAATGCTTGAACGTGCGTTTTTCGTGCCTCTGGATCGGTAAAACCGATCCTGAGGCACAGAAAATATGCATTCGGATATAAATTCGGGTTAAGGGGTCGGGCTCTCCAACAATGTCCTTTTGGTTATGAGACCTATCGGAGAAAATAAAAGAGGCTAGCACAAGGTTGTCCCTTAGAAGAAGGGGAACAACGGCACCTAAAAAAGTAAAGTGTAAAGGCCATGATTCAATCATACAAGGAAGATACCAACAACATCAACAGTTTCTTTTTTTTTCTTTTTTTTTATTTTTTTATTTTTTATTTTTTATTTTTTTTTTTTTAATTTTTAATTTTTAATTTTTAATTTTTAATTTTTTATTTATTTTTGGGGAAACAGTCAAGGGCATAGATTTTGATTGATACTCCGCAAATCTTGCTAAATTATGTGCGAAAGCAACATTGAATCTAACAGGGTATCTCTCCTGTCGAATTTGCAGTCAACCGAGTGTTTCCTTGTTTCTTTCTTTTGTCTCTTTTTATTAAGCAATTCTTTATCGTTATGCTACATATTCCAACCAAATAT
This sequence comes from Xerophyta viscosa, assembly GCA_002076135.1. Lineage (NCBI taxonomy): Eukaryota > Viridiplantae > Streptophyta > Magnoliopsida > Pandanales > Velloziaceae > Xerophyta > Xerophyta viscosa. The sequence continues at coordinate 11,460,452 of MJHO01000001.1, read as the reverse complement.
TGTATATATATATATATATATATATATATATATATATATATATATATATATATATATATTCATGATCGGCCCTTTTACGACGACTGCGTAACAGATAATTCCCACAAAAATAGACCTGCACACCCTCTTTAGAATGGAGTACGGACCTTCTATAAATGGATGCTCCTGTCATATTCTCAGGCACATGTGTGAGCATGTATAAGAGCATTGCAGCTGCGCAAATTTGATCTAGGATGCATGGTCCCAAAGCCCATGTTTTTATGAATATTTGCTCTACAAAAATATTTTTAAATATATATTTTAATCTTGATCGTCGAGTTCGACAAAAGTCTTAAAATATATATACTTTTAATCTTAATATATATATATATATATATATATATATATATATATATATAGCTTTTATTAGTCATAAAATTCTAGAGGTTCAAAATATTTATTTAGAAACTTCTTTTCAAAAATTTGAATTCAAAATTTTAGTAACACACACAAAATATACTCTTTTTTTTTTTCATAACTTTTCTAAAGGATACTTACACATATATATATAGGAAAAGATTAGTTTTTTTTTTAAAAAAAAAAAAACCTCTTTTTTTCTGTGTCTTTCTTTCCACCCTCAGAATTCGAAAAGGATAACCGTGCAGGCCGTATCGCCCACAAAGATCTAGTGGGGCATATTATTTACAAAAACCTGAGAAAAAGACAAATATTTTCATGCAAATATAGCTACCATTAAAGGTAGGTAGAAGGTGGTGGATTAGGATGCCACGTCGGTTAGAAAATTACATGATATAAAGGGAGGCCCCGGGACCTCTCTTCTTGCGGCTCTCCTGAAACTCCATGTCAGCAAAACACTCAGCCTCTACAACAGCTGAATATCCACAATCTTGAAGAACTGTCGCCATGCAAATCTATTTCGGACCCCGCTATAAATGAAATTTAGGGGCCAGAACATGGCAAAAGCGGATTCAAATCCTCTGTCCCAATTCTCTATCCCGTTCCCTGCCCCAAATTCTCAAAACACATATTTGTAAGTATTTTTTGAAAAAAAATTCAACATAAAAGTTATAGATCTTATCAAGATATATAACTTTCATATTAAAACTTTTTCCAAAAAACGCTTCTAAATATGTGTTTGTAAGCCTCAAAGTGTTAACGGGTTTTAAAACAGTTTTAATATCCGTTAAGATGTTAATATTTTGGAATCTAAAAAATACATAAAAAATATTTTTTGGAGAAATTTTCAATATGAGAGTTATAGATCTTGATGAGATCTACAATTTTTATGTTGAAATTTTTTTCAAAAAATATTTATAAATATGTGTTTTAAGAATTTGGGACAGAGGACGGAATAGAGAGTTGGGACAGAAGATTTGAATCCGGCAAAAGCACCGGGACAGATCCCGGATGTCAAACGACCGATATCGCGGTTGATATGGGACCCACCCTTATGCGCATCACGCGCACCAGCATCTGAAGTCGGATATACCATCAGACTGATACATGAGCGAAAAATTATTTCACTTTTAAGAGACATTAAAGACATTAGAGCTATACACGAGCGAATAAACAAATACTTTTAAGAGACATTAGAGCTATATCTAGTATGTGTATAGTATTGCTAGTATGCTGGTTCATACCAAGATTTTATGTGCCGAGCCTAGTCGAGTTCCGGTAAACTCAAATATCGACACGTGTCGACCGTACCGATGGTGTCATGCCGACTGTGCTGATATATAGTTATTTGTTATTTTTTAAAAAATAAAATAAAAATTAAAAATTAATTAAAAATTCAAATATAAGATTTTTTTGATACGTGCCGTACCGGTTCATATCGTGCCGACAACTGCCGAATCAGGCACGGGCTGTGCCTGATCCCATCCAAAGCATGATTTTATGCATCTCTTAAAATTGAACCTAATAATTGGGGAAAATTTTGGAATAAACACGCGCAGAGAGTATCACCATATCACCATCAGACGACTGCGATGTCGAAAAAAGGATAGCTCTGAGGAAGCGGCTGAGCTGGCAGCAATGGTGGATCAAATTCTTGTTCCGATCTAATTAATGGTGTTCCTATTACAAACATCATAATCATCGTAGTTTTGTAGTTGGACGGGAGCGACGTTTTTCAGATGATATGATCCACATATGAAGGATCACAAGGAATAAAAAAGTGCGGAAGAAAATCCATTAATTTTTTTATTGAAAAAGAAAGAAAGCTTGCATGTGGATAACGGAGCACAGGTAAGAAAAGATTCTTTTTTTTTTAAAAAAAAAAAGAAAAAAAAGAGAGCTTTCGACAGATATAGAAGTAGACATAAGACTGATCTATTCATAGTATTGGTTTAGTGAAATGCTAAATGAAATTGATAACTTCTGTCCAAAATTTTTGTTCTTTTTGGGGGGTTTATGGATCATTTTTTGTAACCTAAAAATTAATTTCCATTTAACTTCAGAAAAAACTTCCAGCCACAAAGACACTTTTGATTTGGATACATATTGGTGGCAAACACGGGTGGACTCCAAATGTAAAAACAGAACCTCAAAATCCAGAGTCTTGTTTTTTTTTTTTAATCTCAAAAAAAAAAAAAAAAAAAAATCCAGAGCCCTGTTTTATTGTACTCATTCAGCTGCTATCTTTTATTGGTACATTAGGATGTCAAGTATTGTACATCCATATATACAACTATTGGTTTCACTATCTTCTTTATTCATTTGAAAGATTAATATAACTTCAGTACAAGATGTAATATAACTCTGCTGAATAAAATTTTATAATATGATAAAGGTATACTAACCGATACTTCAGTAGACATGGTAGCCTTTATTATAGTTCCATCCGTGGAGAGTGACACGAGGAGTGGCCCCTTGCGGCACCTCAAAGGAGATATCTATGGAAGTCTGTTCACCGGGGACCAACGAGAAATAATTATCGGAATAATGAACGGGAAGGATTCGCGTGTCTTCATCCTTCTTCGTTTCCTTCTTTGTGGAATGAACAGATAAATGAAGGAAGAAAGCCACTCCAGAATCTCGTCCATTCATCTCGACGACCTTAGCGGTGTTGCTGGACTTCGAGAGTGGTAAATTTCCAAGGAGCCGTTTGATTGTACTATTTTCTAGTCCACTTCGACAGAAATTCGACGAAGTGGATTCTATCATTTTGAAGGTTGACTTTTTCGACATATTTTGGACGGTCATTCTGATTTTGTATGAGGAACCTTCGTTGTAAGCTTCAGATGTTATCTTCAATGGTATTGTCTTCACGCGATATTGCTCCAGAAGCTTGTAGTCACTGCCGGGAAGATGCAACCAATAGAAGTTTCTGGACAAAATACTGGTGTCTGACACTTTGAAAAGTTTCAAAAGAAGGAAATAAACTGGCTTTGCGTTTTCTGATTTTGGATATTCCATCTCAATAACAGGAACTACTTTCTTAGGGGGGAACGAATTTTCCTCGGTGACCTTGTAGTATAGACATGCTCCTTCCAAATCCCATACAGAGATTTCTACCGCTAGACCTGTAAGTTCACCTGCTAGAGTATTCACTACCTGCACGTACATTATCATTTAGTTTATTCTTTTCCAAACAGAAATACTATTGGGCCCGACCTACTAGCCCGAAAACAGCCCAAAAGGCATTTTCCCATGCCTCGGGATCTGTAAATCTGCGAGGAAATGCAAATTGGGTTGGGGCCAAATAGCATTACTCTTTTCCAAAACAGTAATACAATGAGTAATCGTGTTAACCCCCCTCCCCCACGAGATCGGGCTCCCTTCTTTGTTGGTCAATAGATGACTTTGTCACTAATGTGTAACCGATTAAAGGTGTTTTGAAGTGTTTAGTAATATCAGCTTAGTGTTATAAATGTTCTAAACCCAATAATTGGCTTTAGAGCATTTTGGGGAGCTCAGCTGATATGTTGAACACTTCATAGCACTTTATAACTAGACTTGGACTTAGTGGGTAAAGTCATCTTTTGATATGAAAGGAGCTCAATTATGCCACAAACGACTAGGAGACCTGATCTCACTGGCGCAATTGTGCCATATTTCGCTTAGTATTACCACATACTAGCTTTTATTTGTCTTACCTCTATCATATAGCTTGCAAGGTTAAGCTGGACATGTACAGGCTCAGCAGCACTTCGGCAACCGTAAAATCCTGCTGTCTGGTCGTGAAGATGGTCGTAGAACTGACCACGAAGACCGGTCCAAGGGTTTTGTGTTTTCCAAATAAGAACACCTGTATACTTGGACCACATCATTGATGTCCAGCCCTCCAACAGAGCTCTATACTGGATGTAGTTGACCAGTTGTGCCTGAAATAATTTCATACCATGAGAGAGGACCTAACGATTGCCAACCAAGAAATGTAGTTTGATTTCTTTTAAATATAAGAAATGCTATCTACCTCTAACTTCGAACTCTAAAAGTTTAAAAATGACGTGACATGATATTCCACCACATGTACAAATTAATGGTGGTTAGTGTTGCAAACCGTGCGGGCCGGGGCCTGGGCCGGGCCCGCACGGTCATTATTATGGGGCGTGCCGGCTCGGCCCGCCCCCCTTGTTATGCAGAGCTGGCCTTAAAAAAACACTATATGCCCGGGGGTTGCGGGCCGGCCCGCCCCGCGCGCACGGACTGATTTTCCCAACCCGGCTTGCGCGGCCGGCAAGACGGGCCGGCCCGCGGCCCGGCGAGTCGGGCTGCAGTACAGGCTGCGGGCTTTTTTTGCAACTCTAATGGTGGTGAAGACGACTTCATCTCACATTGATATTTCTTTAGAGTTTAAACTAGAAGTCAATAGCATTGCTGGTTACCTTTTCACAAAAATCATCAAGGTCCTTTGTGTCCCCATATGATAAGATCTGATCGTGAACTTTCCCTGGGTTTGAGTACGCAATATACTTGTGATATTCCCATATGGGGTTGGGAACTTCCTCTACATAGCCATTAGACAACTTTTTGAATAATGGAAGCTGCCATCCTTCCGGAGGCATCGTGGCTCTGATAGTAGCAGCAACTGGCATCCCGACAGATCCAACCTCTGGGTTGAATCCATAGCTATAGTAGTCATCCTTGAAGAAATCTTCTGGGTTCTGAATGTCATAAGGCCCATCAGTAAAGTCACCTTTGCCATTTGCAAAACCATCCCACATTGATCCTTGAACATAGGAACGAGTCCCGTCCAGATATTGACTTGGATCTTTGGATTCCCAAACCATACCCTTGCTTGAGATGCTCAGTTTGGAATTGGACTGGAAAGCTGGATGCAGCTTCAACAATTCCTTGAGTGCTGTGTTGATATCTTTTGGAGGAGTTTGTTCGTTGCCTCCTACCCAAAGAGCAAGACTAGCATGATTGCGGAGAAGCTTAACTGTATCTATTGCACAGTACATGAAAAGATCATGATCCAACGGTCCATTAGGATTTGATACAGGATCACCCCGTCCATCACAATCTCCTGTTATCCAGAATTCTTGCCATACCTGTACAACATGGTATTATTTAAAATGCCTATTTATCAAATTTATGTTCCACATGGAAATAGAAACATGGCCAAACAGAAACTTGAAGTGGGCAGGAGTTGCCACTAGTAAATTTACATCACAGTTAGGTCAGGATGAGTTGGAATTCAACCCAGGCTCAACTGTTAGGCTTTGATATGACTGCAAGACATGATTTGACCGGGTTTTTGGGCGGCTAGGTATGGTTAGATCAGCTCTGCACCCTCCGACATATTACACATGTTTTTTAAACAGCTCTGAAAAAATAAATCCTACACCGTTGACTTTAAGGCCAGCTATCCGCTTATACTGCTATATTTATATAACATACATGTATAGAAAAAAAAAAATAGATGCTTTTCAGAGGGCAAACTCACCAACAAACCATATACATCACAGAAATGGTAGAATTCTGGCCTCTCAGCTAAGCCACCACCCCAGCAGCGGATCATGTTGAAGTTCATATCAGCATGAAACTTGATGTCTGCCATGTATCGTTCCTTTGAAAGTCGCAGCAAGCCATCTGATAATATCCAATTGCCACCACGAATAAAAACCTTCTGCCCATTAACCTTGAACAATCTACAAAATATTATATATTGTCACAACAACTATCCCTGAATAAGAACAAAAAGATCGACAATAGGATTTAAATTCAATTACCTTCCACCAGTAGCACTATCTATGGTGCTCTCAATCTTTCTGAATCCAAATTGATGGCTCCATGTATCAGACTCGCCAAAACCTTCAACTTCAACACTAATTACGACATTGTAAAGGGACTGCTCACCCATGCCATTTGGCCACCATAGCTTAGGTTTGTAGAAAAAGAGCTAGGTATACATGCAACAAAGGGGCAGCCATGAACATATACGTTTTAAAGTAAAACACAAGGTAAGCATTTTGCTATTAGTAGCACAACTCTAAATTTCATGACCTACAAAGCGATTAGTGGAATTCTCTTAACAAGACATGAAAAATACTGGTTTTTGCAGAATCATACTCCAATGCTTCAGAAAATCGTGAAAAGAAGATGCTATTGTTAAATTAGAAGATTATGCTCTACATATTGCGACTGATAGAGTAATCACAGTTAAAGACTTTGCGAAGTTTGTCCGGGCAATGTTTAGGACGAAGCATATGTCAAGAACAATCTTTGAACATCCATAGATATTTTTGGTTTGAAATGACTACTCCTATTATGTATTAAGAGTTTAAGATACCTAATATCGAAAGGTGCAGCACATGTGTCTCATAAAATTCAAGAACGAGATTTGGATAAGGAATGCTAAGAAAATCAAAATAAGATTTAGTTTCAGCTATGCTTGTGTACTAATTCTGGAAGTTGTGTACCTACATTGATAGTTGACGGAAAACTACAAGGAAAGAAATCTTCTTATGTGTTTCCTCAAATAGATGGATGGAAAAGGTTGTATTTTAGAAATATTATACTCACTGGTTGGAGAGTGTGCTGAAGTGTTTCCCCAGCAGGGATTGACAATTGCTGAGTATAAAGATGTTCAACCAAACAAACGTTCTCTTCCAGATCATCTGTAACTTGAACCGTCACCGTACACGCTGCAATAGATGTGCTTTTGTTTTGCAATTCCAGAGTACAATGCAGGTATACCCTCTTGAAGTCATCAAAGAACGTCGAAACCAAGTGGGGATCAACTATTGTCACAGGCTACAAGCATAGGATGCATGATGCATATCAGAGCATTGTAAAATTGATCATGAAAGAGTTTAGTACTACTCTGTTATCAATAGAAAAACCAATATGCATAATTAATCATGGTAACAAAGCCTGAATCTTGTGAATGTACCATGGCATGCTTTACCTCAGTTTATTTATGAATGTAAATACATTATAAAGCTACAAAAAGTAGAATGAAAATTAGAAAAAAAAAATGACAAACTGATACCTGCAAAGCAACGTGTTTAAGATACACATGATCACACACGGATATGCATGTGTATAAGCATTCTCATGAATATAAAAGTGCACGAGCACAATCACAAAACACAAATGAGACAATTTGATCCGTGCGGGAATGTAAAGCGTGAATTTGGACGCACCCCGGTAATAGTTAGTGACACTTCGTCCCATAGCCCAGTGTTCCTATCCCTGCAGAACAATGTAAATTGAATTAAGAGGCTAGAAAATTAGTTTTAGGCAGGATTAGGAAGATCCGTTAAATATGCTCCCCTAAAAATGGAAACATGTTAATGATATTCTTTTCTAGCACAAACGTAATGCACCACCCCTCTCTGTATCTTTGTGTCAACAACAATCAGTATGGTAATGATCAAGAACCATGACACCTTAAGGTTACAGGAAGACATATTGTATATCAGATAACATATTAGCTCCTACACATGAAGTATTGACCCTTTTCCCTTCTTCACAATGCTTCAAGATGCACCTGTTTAATTTCCGGCCCATATCTGCAGGCCGATATAGCACGCTCCTCTCCTCCCATTATACAGATCTCACATCATCCTCAACAGTCAAGATTTAGTTATAAAATCAAAATACACATAGAGAACTTTGAAATATGCCACTTTTTACTTGGAAGAAACTGCCCAAAAAAAAAAAAAAAAAAAAAAAAAAAAAAAAATCATGCTCACCAGTACAAAACGAAAAATAACATGGTGATTGCATGAACAATTCAAGTTATGTTAGAATAAGGAGCAATGTGAAACATACCTTATAGGGGCCATCCAATCCCAACCTTCAACATATTGGGCAGCAACATCTTTCCCAATCTAGTACCAAAAAAAAATGAAACCATAGGAACGAACTTTCAATCCACATTCCCCATCGGGATAAGTATCTCATAGAAGTAGAACTACTCATATATAAAGGCCTAAGTATGTGCAACATGAGTGACCTAGAGAGGAATGAAAACTCGCATCCCAACAACTAATGAACAAAATTGAGCATAAAAGTTTAATGCACCTGAGGAGATAGCTGCAGTAATAAAAGTTTAACACTTAAAACAAACAGTGACCGAGAATATCCATATTGCTATTATGAAACATCACAAATATAGAACTACTAACAAGTAATTACAAATCAACAGAGTCAAGGCAAAACAAATAAACCTGACACCAACATTGCCTATAAAGGACTCAGTTATTTAAGTTCTTTAGGAAGATAAATTAACAAACATTTTAAACAAACAAAAAAAAAAAAAACCTGAATTAATTTGAAACTACAAGACAAGTAACTGATGTACCTCATGATCTCCACCTTGGCCTCCTTCGGGAGGAATTCTACCAGGATGGTCAGGAGGATGGACTAAAACAGCAAGCAAATTTTTACCATCAGGATGAACATTGTCAGTTATATCAAGGAAATGTCTCCGAAACATTCCCTTAGGCAGATCTTCTCTGTGGCCATTCAAATAAACTTCTGCTGAATAGTTTAATGCACGGAAGTTCAAACTCACATGCTCATTTCCTGTCTAAAAAGATAGAGAGAACATATGGAACTTTAAGGCATAACTTATTGGAATTGGAAAAAAAAAAAGCAACATTGAGAAATAATAAAAAGACTTCGATTCTTTTTTACCTAGCAAAGAACAAAATAAGTCGCAAGATGAGTAAAAGTTTCCCATAAAACATACAGCTGATATCTTTAGGACAGTTATACTTCCAACAAATCATCAGGAAAATAACGCCATTATGATCTTACTCGCCTATCATTATCAACAAGAAACAGCTAGACATTTTGAATATTGATAACCATGCAACTCCTTAGATGCATTAAGGTACTTCCTATGGTTTAAAATGGTTATATTAACTTCATTTTCGATCTTTGCTTGTTATTATATTCTTTAAGCTTATAGTGACATAGTGTTAGTAGGATTCCAGCTATAGGTATAGTTTAGACCTTCTGAATTAGGTAATGATCAATTTCATCTGCACCATAAATAGAAATGAGCTGTTGAACTTGTTTAGTTGATGTCACATACAACAGATGATAAAAACAAAACAGAGAATGTTATAGCCTCTGAAGTCCTAACAATAGCCGTTACCTTTACCCCAGGCCCAGCTGTTTTCCTTTACAGTTATTATTGTTCATCCACTAGTTTTTTATTTCTGAAATGAGCGCCCAAAATGAAATACTTTATTGAATTAAATGCAGAAAATGGTTACCTTTTCCTTTATTTTGACGTACATTAACATACTGCCTTTATGTTCATATTTATAAATTTGTCATACTTGATATTTTACCACAGTAAATACAGAAGCTTAGCAAGGTAAATAAAATCTCAAGTCAAAAAAGAAATGTATGCATGTAAACCCCATTGAATGCGCATTTTTTAGCAGCTATACAACAAAGGTCACAAAGTTTAGGTATTCAGTCCACTCATTTGATATTTCAAGATGAACAAAAAACCTCAATAAAAAAAATTAGGCAGAGTTACGCACTGAAGAAACTTATTTTATATAAATAACTTATTTATAAATAAGTTATTCACTTCACATAAATAAACTGTATGTGTCTATGTAACATATATATATATATATATATATATATATATATATATATATATATATATATATATATGTGTGTGTGTGTGTGTGTGTGTGTGTGTGTAATATATTGTTCTTTATACTTTCATATGACTTAGAACATGCTCTTTAGCAATTCCTTCTGGACGCCAAGTCCAACATGCCTAATAATCTTCTTGTGCTGCAACCTTCACATAAACTTCTGTACAAAGTAAGTAAGGATCCTCTTAAGCTCTTTCTACATGACGATTTCCCAATGTGAGTAAAATTTTCAAGTCATTTAGGACCAATGTGAGTAAAATTTTCAAGTCATTTAGGATCAATGATCAAGTATCGTTGCAGCTCTTTCTTCCAATAGACATTACCTAACTAACGAAAATTTAATTACAAAGCTTATAATGCAATCTTGAATCATCTGTCATCCACATACATTGCTTTTCAAAAAACTAGAATTTCAACAGATAGGCTGACATACAATAAATATATTCATAGAATGATAAAATAACTTATCAATATACCCTAGGATACAAACATAACCTACAACGTATATTATAGGTTATATATATATATATATAAACAACTTACCAATTTACAGTCAAATGATGTGTAAAACCAAAATGTATAATACTCCCTTCCCGAATCAGCAATGTCCAGTATTGCTTCATTGTTTAAACCATAAAAAGGATCCGGGATCATCTTGTTCTTGACAAGAGTTCCTAACACACTGAAGAAAACACGTGCATCAAACTAACGTGAATATTCCCAAATACATACATATGACATTAGCTATCAACATAAGATATACTACAATTATACTTTTTCCTTTTCTTTTGTTTTCTTTTTTTTTCTGAGATGACAAGGAGAAACTCCCTGGACGGACCATTGGACGGTTTGCACACAAATATAATCTGGCCTGGTGGATCAGCACAGACAGTGAATTGCACTTTGTCGCGAGCGTGCCTTGCCCTAATGTCCCATCGTGAGGCCATTCTTGCCGATGTGTGCTTATAATAGTCAACTAGCTGCTAAGAACTACAATCTTAATTGCGTATAAACCAAATTCGTCTCCGGCAATTGCAGCAAGCTGGTTTTAAATGTTCAAATTGCGGAGGACTACAATCTTCATTGAGTATAAACCGAATTGGTCTCCGGCCATTGCAGCGAGCTAGTTTTAAATGTTCCAACTGCCGAGGACTACAATCTTAACTGACAATAAAGTATAAACCAAATCTTACGTTCCAGGAACGGCAGCATCCATCCAGGGAGCAGAGGAACCGGAGGGCGGCTGGGTTGTGGTCAGCTGCTCGCCGGTGACCGCCACCTCCGTCGATCTCGCCGCCAGCCATCCCGAATCCAGCACTCTCTTGCCGATAACCATTACTGCAATCTGTAATCTTCTCCCTCTCTCTCTCTCTCTCGATTACTCACTCTGGGAGATTAGATCCTGGTGAGAGATTTAGGTAGCAACAGGTTTGTTGGCATCTGTGAGAAGTAGCATCGTGTTTTGCTGACTCATGCTTACCGTCGTTTTTCTTGTCATCTTCAGTACACTGAAATTTATCCATTTCTTTTCATTGGGCATCTTTTTTAAGAACTTTGTTAAATTTACAGTAGGGTCCTCACGTGACTCACGGAATACAATAAAGTGGAAAATATTAAATTTTGACATAGTTGGTGTACCAATTAATTATCAGAATTGAATATCCGAAGTGTTTTTCAGTGATTTTTGAGAGTAAAATTGGAATGTCCATCTTTCTTTACATAACAGAACCTAAATTAAGTAGGAGGAAAACTATTATTTATCTATAAATTGCTCTCTTTAAAAGTACTTTTGGATTAGTTTAAATTGCAGGGTTTTGTTTTAAGAATAATTTACAGTTTATGCTTACGGTTTAATACATGTATGATGGGAGAGAGTCCTGAGTCCTGTGAAACTGTATTGTATTGCTTCAACAACGGCGTGAGCAGAACCTGACTGGAAATGGATAATAGGTCTTATTTGGGCTTATTTGGTTATTAAAAAAAAAAAAAAAAATCATTCAAATCAAAATCAAATCTCACAAAAAATGACCCATTTGGTTGTCCAGTGTTTGAGACATTAGAGGGACAGGAAATCTGCTGTCCTCACTCCATACCCTGTCTCCTATCCTCACATCTGAAAAAACTATTTTTTTTAAAAAAAATTTATAAATTTTAATAAGATCTATATTTTTTATTATTTTTTTTTAAAAATATTTTAAATAAATATTTAGAAGCTACAAAATTTTAACGAGTTTAAAAATAATTTTTAAAATCCGTTAAGACGTAAAAAAATAGTTTTTTTAAAAAAAAAAAATTATTTAAGATTTTAGTTTTTAAAAAATTTAAAAAAAAAAAATTTTATCTTATTTTTTTTCTTTTAATTTTATAAATTTTATACTAATTTTTTTAAAAATATATATAAATATTTATTTAGGATTTGGGGATAGAAAACAGGAGCATAGAATCCGGCTTCTATTTAGAAGGTATTTAGATGTTAATTACAGCTGACAATTCAAAAATTCCATCCTAAATCGTGCTCCTCCTCCTATCCACCCTCTCTTTTGTTTCCAAAAACCATATAAGTAGCCAGCGATGTTCCTTTTCCACCTCTGTTGTTAGTCCGAGCTCCGTATTTATTCGAAATTTTATTTTATTTTACTTGATAATAAGTAGGTCGATTTTACTATATGGGGGCAAATGAGGAGCTTCTGATAATAACGGGCAATTTAAGAATAAATTCGATTATGATGTTACATTTTTCAAGTAGAATTATCTGTTCAAAGAAGTTTGTTTTGCATTCAGAAAATAAATTATGTTTCCTCGGGAAAATCGATACCAATTTAGATATTTAAATTCGAGAAATACTGTCGGATCCCATAAAACAGTCAGAACTGTATTTACCTATCTCAAGACACGAGAAAATCAAGCTATTTTTCGGGTTAAATATATGGACCTAATAGCAGTACTTTTTAAATTCGGTATGTCCAATTCTTCAGAAATGATGAAAAAAAAAAACTTGAACTTGAAAATAATTAATATCCTAATTGTTCTTAAAAATAGCCTCAGTTTAATTTTCAGCAACTGAACTAGAAAGTAAACTCTGTAGTTTTAAGTCTATTACACTCGGTTCACATATTTCCTAAATCAGAACAAATCCAACATCGAAAACTACTTCTTTCATAACATTTTTATACGGAAACTCCAGATATTATATCGGCATTATGAGTTATTCAAACAGGTATAAATCAATCTGCATACAGTTAAATCTCCAAAAAAAAAAAAAAAAAAAAAGATATTTCTGTACAGTAAGAACCGAAATGCTTACTTGTATACAAACGATTATGACCAATCGACGTATTCGGTTGAAAATTTTGGTTCCCTTTTGAAACTTTGATACCTTTTGTTCACAGATTCGGCGTTGCGAATAAGTTCATCGAGGAAAGCAACCTCAGCTGGATCGTAGGGAGCGTTCAATATACTGGACAAAATTATGAATATTTGGTGATTATGATAGTTACAAAATGATATGTAGAGTGACTGGGATCAATTCCTTTACCTGTTTAGCTGATCCTCCAGGATGGCCCTTTGTGCAGGAGTCACATAGTGTATGCATCTCCTCGGGCATTGCCCGACCGCAAGTTGGATGAGATAGTCTTCACCATGTCCTGTGGAAGTACCGTCGGTTAGAAATTTAGCAGGGAGAGTTCAATTTTTGGTGAAAAAGACAGGAAAGATGAAGATGCTATTGAAGCATACACATTATACGATAAGTTAAAGCTGTTAAGAGAGCATGCCAATCTGGTATTAGGCACCGAGTCAATGATCGACGACGTAGTTTTTGGTCGAGCGGAGTGGCAGCGTAGAATTCATATTAGTGATACTGCGTTTAAGTAACATAGCACTTTTCATTTTTCTTATTGTATCCTATTTTAGTTTAGTTTTATTTTTACCTTTGTATTTTCTTTTATCATTATATTATTGTTATATTACGTGTGAGTGATCCGTGCTTGCGTTGGACATGCATAGTGTAGTTATGTGAACTTGTATGCTTGCTTGTCCGTTTATCTTATATTTACTTCCTCAGGCCGAGAATTCTAGAAAAACAGCCTCATTTGAGACATGGTTGCGTACATCTATCCTCCACATACCCCACTGCAGCGAGACTAATAACTTGGATTTGTTGTTGTAGTTGTCAATGACGGGTAATGTTATGATATTTGTCATTCTTATAATGTTTAGTATAACTTGTTGAAAGTATATATTATAGAAGCGAGGGCAGGTTCTATTATGAGTTTCAAAGGATTGGTGATTTATTGGTAATCCAAGCATTACAAGCGGCAATTAGGTAAACAATTAAGACATTAACACACAAGACAATCTGGTTCTGATTTGATAATTAAAACAAAAAGACATTAATACATCGTACTTCAAACCATATCGTTATTGTAAGATATGTTTCAACAAAAAATGGTGCACGATAGCCATTAAAGTAATGAGTCAAACTTGTACTGTGTGCAATAGGTAGTGTATTATGAAAGTGAGAAACCAAACATGAGACAAGATATGGCCCTTCGCTGTGCACTTATACTTAAGATAAGGAAGTAGATAAATGAAATTGTTAGCATTTGGGCTCGGGCCATATATATGCAAGCATCATCATGGCCCACTAAGGGGCTAAGATGTATAAATACATATGATAGGAAAAGTCTTAGGTTGAGCCACTTGAAACCATCGATTCTGAGAGTATGCTAGAGGATAGTTCTAATAGTCGTCCTTGCCACCGACGAGATCACAGTAGTTCATTGGCAAGGACGGATCCAAAGTAAACCAAGTGGGGTCAAATGACCCCACTTGATTTTAGGTGTATATATATATATATATATATATATATATATATATATATATATATATATTGTGTGTGTATATTTATAGTATATTATATGGTAATTCTATCATTGTTCAAAAATTAAAAATGTTAAAATTCTTTAGAAATTGTATATGAAAATACCTAGAACATCACAAACACTTACGAATTATTCAAAACACTCATGAACATTTTAGAACATCCCAAAATTATCTAAAACACTCACGAATACTTACAAACACTCTAGAATATTTATGAACACTCCAAAATATTCCGTAACACATACAAATACTTACGAACACCCCAAAACACTTACGAACATCTTAAAATTTAATTTTGCTGTTGCCAGAAATTTTGATTTTTTTTTTCATAATTTTTTACTTCTTTTTTGTATTTATTACGATTTAATACAGAGTTTGAATTTATGTTTTGGGGTGTTCTTAAAAGTTCGTAAATATTTTGAACTTTTTTATATTGTAGTTCAGAATTAAAATACTAACGAATTTTCTGAAATTAATATGATATTCAAATAGTTAACATTCTTATTATTGTATTATCATAAAATAATATTTATTTTTTCTGACCCCACTTAACATAATTTCTGGATCCGCCACTGTTCATTGGAGATCGTTAGAGCATCGCAAATTGATGTGAGCACAAGCGCAAGCAAGATCTACTTTTGCAAAAATACATAATCGAGGTATTTCTAGATCTCTACTCACAGTAGAAGCATGCCTAGTGTCACGCCCCGGATCCCGCACTGCCAAGCCCCAGCCGCACCACACGACCAGGTCCATTTTATAGCTCGAAAAGAGTGGATCCACTTGAGAGGTACCACTCTAAGGGCCTCCGGGTATATTAACCCAAACCAGTCCCCCGCACACGCGGTATAGGACTAAACCTCGCGCACAAGCCCAATTCAGGTCCAACCCGTGCATTATTCACGACTTTCGGTCGACCGAAAATCATGTTTCGGTTGACCGAAACCTGCGGTGACTACGCAAAACGGGACATCTCACCTAGGACCCTTGATTTCCAATAGCAATAAAAACGAATTTTTTTTATCACGAGCATATTTAGATATATGTTGAACTTGTGTAGGACGCATAGTGGAAATCCTAACATCCTAACATGTTGAACTTGTAATACAATTTCTTACTATTGCCTAATAATTTTCTGTTTTCATAGCTACTTTATCTGGTGAATTCACTCATTCCACATGTTTTAGTTTCTTTCACTGGAAATAACTAAGAAGCACTATGGGGGCAACCTCAGTTTTTCTCAAAAGGAAAAAGAAAACATATGCATACATTTATAGACAATAGGCATGCAATGAAATTTATCATCAATCAAAAACCAATCTAATGGACAGAAATCAGAAATTACAAGTTCCAAAGAGATTATTCAAAATTTCCTATATAATTAGGACGTCAACATAACTTGAGTAATTTTCAAATGTTTTCATTCATTTCCATGATAGGAATGCACCAAAGGAATGATTAAAGTGTATGGTTTGCAGAAATATGGATAAAGAATTAAAACCAGAGACATGCATCAAGAAGTCACTACATCTGCACCTATAATACGCATAAGTAAATAAGCACATCATCCAATTAAACTTGCCTTGAAAAACTGCGTGAGCTTTACCCAGTTCAGATGTAAATGTAAAGGCATGAGGTGCTCGGTTTACACAGGCATATGGGCATTCTGCAAAAAATGGCCATGTTTCAGTTAGATATGTAACTTACATAACAAAATTGGCAAAGCATATCCAAATTGGCAGATTGTACAATGTGAAAAATAGAATCTCAAACACAATTTTTATTCCTTAATCCTCTCTCATGAAACTGTTGAACCTTTGGACTAGGTTCAATCGTAGGTTAGATCATATAATTTAAGAAAAGAGGCATTATCATGCACATTCAGAAGAACCAGAGTGTTTACTCTCATATGCTCTAGATCACATAAAGTACTAGCAACCTTGAAAGTGGAAACCCATGACCTAGCCAAGTCTGATCACCATTGCTTGAATTTTTTCAAAATTGTTTATAGAATCTAGCCAAGCATAGCCATTCATCTGTGTGACTGGCCTGCAGTCATAACCATCTTGTAATCAACCACTTAGAATGATATTGGCAATTCTTTTGTTGCGGCAACTATACTCAATTAAATCTTACAAATCTAGCATTAAGTAACCACTTTTTCTCATTAACACATCATATTTGCTCTTCACTCATGCACAACATCCTCACATCCGAATCATCTGGTTCTTGAAAGCCTTCATCTATACTAGGTTCAAGCTCCGAATCTGGTCATTGCTGAATGACAAGGAATAGCACATACAGCCACAGTTGCAGGAACCTTATAACACCCCGAAAATCTTCCAAAGAATCACGATCCAGCTTTTCCAAATTGAGAGCGCGCTTGCAGTTGGAGCGTGATTCATATGGGAGAGACTAGCCGTTGGATTGCTCGGGTGAACCCCTCGCAATAATGAAAGAGAAGGAAAATGAAAGAGGAAAAGGAGGTTACCACCATCTCTCTCCTCTTTTTTTAATATGGACCACATCTTCTACCTCCTCGTGTCACAAGGAGGAAACCAATGACGTCGAGGAGGAAGATGGTGAACAATTGCAGCCGTGTGTGTGACTATGTTCTCGCTTCTTTTTAAGTCACACGGCGCTTACCCCTCTTTTGTATCTTTTGTTTCGTATATTGTTAATTCACATGCTTCCAAACTGCTCCCACTCCCAGGCATCTTTAAAGTTCTTGCTTCCCTGCTCCAGCACCTGCACTGGTTTGTGCAACTTATCATATGAGTGCGGAACAGAGTTTTTTAGGAAAAGTTAGGGAATAGTTACAGACTGCAGCCAACTATTCGGAAGTTTGTGCTACCAGAACCTGCTATAAACAGCAGCTCTTGGAAAACCATCAGAAGATGTCAAAAGGATGATTAGATGGACCATTTTATAAAACTAATGATGTGGAGAAGTGATGGTCATTAAGCAAGTTAAACAACTTAGAATATCAAAGTAGCTGCACTATAAAATGTGATTCAAATCTGTCTCGGTTTCCCTATTAGTTCTCTATCACTACAGAAATGATATTGTCATCCAGTACTGGAATTTCTATCACTTAATACAACCTAAAGCAAGTCACCTTTCCCAATGCAGAGCATTTCATTGACAAAAAGATCATCAGCCTCACATTCTGGCTCTTCAAAAGGATCGTTTGTGTATGACCTAAATATTGGCCAATTTGTTACAGAGGAAATAAAGAAAAGTCAAACACACAAAAGCAATGTAGAAAACCTATGTTGATTAACGCTAAAACATTAAACATCGTATAATTGCAAAATAGCATGTTAAACATCATTCTACGAGACAGTAGCTTACATACCAAGACTTGGTCTGACCATAAAATCACGCTGAACAATAATGAGAAATGAGAATGAAGCCATAAGAAGTCAACGAATTGATGGATTTTTGTTTCAGTGAATGGCCTGCATCCAACCAGCTTCTGTTACAGCAAACTTTTGGCTTTCCAACTACTACGAAGAGAGCATTATGCTTGGAATAGATTTGTAGTAGTAGTTAAGTTCTCAGACTTGGGTACATCATACATGTACCAGAAAAGACACATGAATAAGGCTTTTGACTTGTTGGATTTTACAAAGTCTGGATTTTTGCTATTTAGTATTAATAATATTTTATTTGATATCAATTAATATTTCTTTTTTAAATTTAAAAGGCAATGTGCTCTAAACAAGGCTCGTCGTTTGAAGGGTCAACAGCTCTGCGCATGAACTTTTCTCCTCCTCCAGGATTAATGGATTAAGAATGGCTATGAGAAGATGAAAATGTACGACCTAATTCTAAGCACCGATTACTCACATACCACACCTCCACTGTTGAGAAAGCAAATTCATTATGTTTCTACAGACAACAGAGATCTCATTAGACACTGTTTAATGGTTACAGCCATATTGAAAATAGAGAATGGGTAAATTTTAAGAACTGAAGATGGGTGTAGATATAAGAGGATGAGAATAAGGGGGTCTGCTAACTTAGGGTATCATTTGGAGAGATACTAAGATTTACATACAAACTTTTCAAGTAGAAGGAGATAAAATATCACCTGTGCGACTCAACTCAAAAGATAAAGAGACAATGTTGCACAATTAGATACAGCATTACTAACTCATTCAAAATGCAATTTCAAGAATTAGGAAAATTCCAGGTACCTATAGCCTGTACTAGTTCAAAAAAAAATCTTAAGGCTTTGCATACTTGGCATACCTCTGATATGAATCAGCACTGTAGCTACTGGATAGCATCTGCAATACACATACACAAAATTAAAACAACAATCGTGTCTTCATTAACAAGAGAATGAGAAAAATGCACCTTGCTACTTCAGGCTTTTAGCAATCATCATCAGAGGAATCTCTGTTCCTTACAGAGTTAAATATACTAATGCTCTCAATATTAAGTCATGCAAAGATCAACAACGAACTCAAGAACAGCCTTCTTCAGCATGTATTCTAGTCTACAATATCCTTGCAAGTAAATAGGAAATCTTTGAAGCGAAAATTCTGTTAAAAAAAATATGTAAAATAAATCCGATTGTTGTTTCATTAAATATTCACTTTATAGAGAGTCCTCTACAGGCAAATCTAGATAAGTACCTAAACATGTAGATTCTTCCAGAATGGCTAACTGGAATTGCTCTCTCCATGCCTGACCAAGTTCTAGAATTTGTCTTTGAAAGAAAAATCGGCATAATTCCAAGCAATTAATCGGACAACAATGTGGCTTTCAACAAATTACCATATCCAAAATCATAAATTTCAGAAATATTTTGTAACAATAAGTTTTTATAAGGAATACTGACATAATAAAAGAAATTTACCTCATAAGCTTGAATAATGCGTCGCATATTTGCATCGGAATCTGTCGTATCTCCACAAACATCAGGATGAAATTCCTTAACCTGCAACATACATAACAGCATTGTTCAATGAAAATTAGAAAGTAAAAACTAATTTTAAGAGACATTCAAGGAGGGTATACCATCAGTTAATCTCATGATTGTCTCCACTTACCTTTCAACTCAGTTTACCCAACCCTAGACCTAAATATGCCATTCTTCCAGTTAATATTTCCTGATCTCATCCCAATATCTCAACTAGAAGTCTGGTCTCTGGAATCTATTTGATTCCAGAGACTGTGACGCACTTCCCAGATAGAAACTAACATTATTATTTAAAGGTACATTTAAATTGTTACATATTAATTAATATCAGATTGTGGATGGTGAAAGGAAGTGTTAGCAGAAGCTTTGTTTCCAAAAGCAGATCTCCGGTTGCTACCACAAGTTTGCAACAATAGTTCTGATTTATTTTTACAAGATGGGTGCGATATATGCACATTTATGACAGTTTGAAATTTATTATTCAGCATGATATCAGGGTATTTACCAAATATTACAATAACAGAACACCATGCGAATTTGTCCGGGACTGGTTGTCTGGGACTGTTGACGAATGGTAGTGCTAAACCATGCAATTGCTCGGGCACATAATACGGTAGTTTAAGAATCCCTTACTCTGTAACAAAAGTTTCCTTAGAAATCTTTGAAAGAAAATCGAGGAAGAAATTAATCATGGAGAAGCGCTTACTCGAGCACGAAAAGCGGCTTTGATCGTACCAGGGTTGCAATTCGCAGGATCGACGCCGAGAATCTGGTAAGGCGTAGCAGATCGCAAAGCAACCCAATCACACGATGGTCCACCGCCGTCATCATCTTTACAATTTGCGCTCGCTACTACATTTAGACATCTGTGATTGCGATTGAGATTCGGAGAAGAGCTCCTTCTGCGACGCGCTTTGTACTCCATTGGAGAGCATGTATAAGAGCTCGATAATGGCTGAGAAGATAGAATTCCAAGAGAAGTTGCCATTGATGTTTCTTAGGCGAAGTCGTTATGTGGTTTATAGAGTATGGAAAGTGTGGCGGGCGAGGGAGATGTCAGTAGCGGTGGGTTTGGATTGCAATGAAATGAACAATTGGACCCCACCGGCCCGAACTCTGGTCCGTCTGTCCTGAATTCATTTTCGTATTTATATATTTCAAAATTTAAAATTATATTTTAATACCTTATAATTTGAAATGACATTTTTATATTCATACCTTATAATTTTTATACGCTCGTATGAAAAGTTATAGTAAGAGAAGTTGGGGATTCCAAATTGGCGTCGATCATAATCTTCGATCGGTTCCCATATCTCGTGATATCCCCAATTAATGTACCCGTATCTTGATTTATCAAACTTGGCGCAGATCAAAAATAAACGATCCGTGTGCCGTCATCACGCCACATATCTTCCCGTAATCACTTTGCCGGATTCTTGCTCATGAATTGATCACTTCATAGTCTCGGCCTGCTCTAGGATTTTGGACTTTAGCGAGGTTCACACCCGATCTCATCTTTTATTACGCCACACGGCAAGCCAAATTATACGCTATATCATTCGGCTTGTTTATAACACAATTTCCGCTTGAGGGTGTTGTATGAGACGTCGTTATGTCGGTAAGCTTAGATAGACCTCTCAAAGGTTTATTGATATTGAATGTCTATTTAGAGTTTATTTAGAGTTCCTGTCATAATTTATATTTCTCATTAATATTAGTAGGAAAAATGCTATTGGCCACTGGCTTTTAAAAACTATATATATATATAATAATTGCAAATTTGCCAGTGTTTTTAAATATTTGCAAATCAGTTCATGTTCTTATTATTCTTAAGATTATCTTTAACTATTATATACATATTTGTTTGAAAAAGTTTCAAAGATGGTAAAACATCATTTACTTTTAAAATATTTTAAAATTTATATTTGGAGACTTCAAAGTCTTATTATATTTAAAATTAATCTACCAAACCATTAAAATACCTAGTTATAATATAAATTTTTCTATACTTTGAATATTTAATTGATTTAAATGGCATACAATTGTATACCAACCCAATTTTACAACTATTTATAAATTAGCATCCCTCTCAAATTCAAAATTCTTGTATTCCATCCCCTAATTGGTTGAAGTAATGTGTGAGAGATCACCAACACCTACTAACACAGTCCGGATAGCGAACGGCTGAGAACGTTATAATCAAGTAAGGAGTTGAGAGTTTGGCGAGGATGTACGGCCAAGATTTTGAGCTTGCATTATTCCGGGTCAATAATAATTTGAGCCAATCAGCTAAAGAGATAAGACCACAGTACAGTAATATCATAGATATTATAGGAAAGAATATTTTTTTTAAAAAAAATTAAATAGTACATATATATATATATAGATATAGATATTATCAGAAAGAATATTCTTTCTTAAAAATTAAGTTGTATATATATATATATATATGTTAATCTCCACTTGACAGGAGCACAGCTCGCTTTTGTCGACTCCGCAGCCGTCGGATCGCCGAGGCGATCCGACGGCTGACATCACGCGCGTGTTTTTGAAAAGCTCGGGTTGAATTTCAGCCGTCGGATCGCCACGATCCAACGGCTACGGAGTCGACAGAAAAAGACCAAGCTCATATTGAGTGGAGATTACTATATATATATATCTATATATATATATATATATATATATAAATAAAGACTATACGAATATAGGTGTGTGAGTTCTTTCCCAATTACCCCGGGGATTAATGAAAGCAAATTAGAAGGAAGAACATTACAAATACCTTTTTTCTAACCTACGTCTCGATCGAAAACTCTTGAAATTTGAACCTCGATACATTCTTCATGAAAGACAAATCGTAATTGTATCCTAACACCAAATTTTACTAATTAATCAGCCAACGCTATTCGATACAACCATACTAAATAATAGAGGAAAATAATAAAATAAAAAACTAGCCACTTGTGTTAATATAAGGTACTAGAGTCAAAATCAACTCGGAAAGAGAAGAAATATTTTAGCTCAGCATTTATTACGAATTGTTTGGATTCTCACCTCGTTAAGGTGAAGATCTAATGTTCGAATTTCGCAAATACTACCGACACATATGTGGAAAATTTATTTTTTTTGTAATCTATAGAGGCTAATACGAATATTCGGATTTATTCAGATCGAAAGGTTAGAAATTTTCGATTGGTGGAATATAGGTCGGTGCCACATGTAGATTTATTTATTATGACTATCGTATAAAAATAGACTATTATAGATAGAATTTATCACGATAATCTTAAAAAAAAAAAAAAATAGTGTTGTCCCTGTAGCCATCTAACCTGTCGATTAATTATTCTTATTTTGAGATACTTTATTCTTATTTGACTGATGATATCACAGTTATTATATTGTTAAGCATCAATTATTGGTAAAGTATGACAGTAAATCAAAATTTGGCCACCTAAACATCCAGAAGCCCAAGTCCATTATTCAGTGCCATTTTCTTAACTAAATAATCTGCCTCGGATTAAAAAATGATTTTCGATTTGAATCTCATAAAGTTCTTTTCTTTTTTTTCTTTTTTTCTTAGATTATCTTGGGATATTTTCACGATTCAGACGGCCGTCGTAATAAATAAATCTACGTTAAAGAACCTGCCTACCTTCCTTCAAATGAAATATATGTATTTTATAACAGAGATTTTCATCATCCTCTCAGATACACCAGCGGACGGAAAATATAAAAATATTACAACTGCTTAGAATTGAATATACTAAAATTTGTAAAATTGATAAATTTTGTATATATTCAGATCAAAATACTGAAATTATTCAATTGATAAAATATAAATTAATAGTATTTAAAAAATTACAAAATGTATATTTTTAAAAAGAAAACTCCCTCCCACCTACCGCAACATCCTTGTTTTCTTTATTTCTACGCTTAAAAAGTGACAGAGCACTGCCGGAAAAGATAGAACGCAAACATCAAATGCAGGAGCCATGATGCAAAACCAAAAAGTTGGTATGAAAACAATGGCAACTAAATCGCGTTCTCCTACCTTTCCGATCTGAAATGCGAGATATCTCCGCTCCAGATGAGCTACAACTGCAACAATCTAAGCTACCCGTACACGCGATGACGGCGGTAGCGGCGGCGATGGCGGGGGTATGGGAGGAGGTGGCGGAGTACACGAAGGCCGCGCAGGAAGAAGGGGTGCGACCCTGTGGCGTGGGCGGTGCAGCTGACATCGGCTCTTGCAGCCGCTGGGGCGCCTCCGCCGTCGCCGGAGCTTGCGCATTTCCTTGTCTCGCATATTTGCTGGGAGAATGAGAATGTCCCCCTCGCGTGGAAGTACCTCGAGAAGGCCCTCGCCGCCGGCCTTGCGCCGGCGCCACTTGCACTTGCCCTTCTTTCCTCTAGGTTTGTTAAATTAAATTAAGTAAGCTCTGAGAATTAGATTTGTTCGAGAAGATTTATGACACGAATTAGAAGCTGACTTGGACTCTATTTGACTATTTTGTTTATTATCATAAAATTATGTCGATGTTGAATAACTGTACAATACAGGGTCAAATATTTTAAAATACTTCTGGTATTAAATCACCCTGCTCTAGATGGAAAAAACTATTCACCCCCAATAAACCACACATTAAACTACACACAACTAATCTCCACCATAATTCGTCTCGTAATCTACACATTTATCTTGTGATTCGCACAAATTATTAAAATTATAACTATACCCATTGTGATATATGATTATGATATTGCCACGCATGCTATGTGATTTATTGTGTGGTTTATTGGATGAGCATAACAAATCCCGCTCTAGATATTTATCAAGAGTACTAATGATTTTTTGAAATGTTGGTGTGTTAGATTGATATTCCAAACATTTTAAGAGACTGAAACCAATATTCCCGAATATTTATTCTTGTATGGAGTAGGATGTTGAGTTTGGAGTTGTGTGGCTTGTGAAGAGTTTGCCACATAAATGTTTTAAGTGGCATAGACATATTATATCATTTTTCAAGTTTTTTGTATTTAATTAGGGTTTAGGAGCTGAGTTGAACTCGTTTGAACTTTTTTTTTTCCTAAAATACTTATTCTTGCATCGAGTATGATATAAAAGTAATACTAACTGATGCAAACTACTTTAGTCCGTATGGCTTCAAAGTTCTTATAAAGGAATATTTTAAATGAACTCTGAAAATTTTTCGCTTAATTTAGAAGAGTCATGTGGAACATTAAGACTTATTTCGATTTTTCATGTAATATGTATTTTATTATCTTTATCTTTCTATTGAAATGTATTATTTTGAAATAACCGACTACAACATAAAGTTGTTGCAAGTGAGCAAATCACTTTATGTAGTAGCTACGCCAATTTCTAAATAATCAGTTCTAACAAAACAAAAGGAATATGGGTCAACAGCTGCCTTTTGAAGTTCAAAGCCTAAAACTTCTCCAATAAACATACATTCAGGTCATGCTGATAAATACCGGAACAATATACTCTGCTTAATTCTGATTGCTACGTTCCTAATGCGGAAATAGCCGTGCTACACTAATAATCTTTGTTCTCCTAACTCGAATTCACTAAACCCCAACAAAGAAGCCTCAAAACTCAACGTGAATATTGTTAACTTGAGTTTGGTTTAGAAGTAAGGAGAATAAAAGTAAAAGAAACTAAGGGAAGGAAAGAGAAAGTTTTTTTTTTTTTTTCCTATTGTTTTTTGTTGATTGTCTATAGCATGTAAGACTGTCTATATCCCTCTCTCTCAAGTAATGTTTTATGCATTTTAACTGAAAGAATGTGTATTTGAGGACATGTTCAAGAGTCGATAGAAAGTAGTGTATGTATTGTACCAAAACATGTGGGCATCATTTGTTGAACATTTGTAGCTGTGTCAAATCTTTGTGATATCACAGTTTTACTTTCATATTTCTGTTGCATATTTAGCCTAGCATCATTTATGAAATAATAACATTACTTTCCTAGTTCCAAAGCTTTAACTTTTACCTTTATTGTATTGCAGGGTGATACCAGCTCGACGCTCTAGGGCGGTTGCGTATAGGCTTTTCATGGAACTAATAAAGAGGCATATGTTCTCTTTTGCATCTCAAATTGGAGGACCAAGTTTTAAAAAGTGAGTGCAAGTCCTTGGCCTGAAAGAGAATATAGGCAAGCTTGGAAAAAAAGCTGGTCTCGTGATTCTCTTTTTCGTCATACATACTTGTCAAAGCTAGCAATCCACTGAAGAGTACTTTGTAAAATTAAGTCTATAATTGATACTCAATTACTCATACTAACCGTAAAATAATCTGCCTGTTGTTAACTTTCTCATGATAAACTTTCACTTGAACTTGTTCTATTCTGAAGTAACTCATAACAATAATGAAGAGTTTCATTAGTTGCACAGAGTTACTGCACTGTAACCACTTCTGTCCTAGAAAGATAGTCGTCGTGATTTCTTTCCTGATATATGTTACTTAACATAAACAAAGTATCTTCTTTTATGCTTTGTAGTTTATCCAATCACATCTTTTATCTTGTCCTGATGCTACTTCTACGGTTCTAACTCTATATGTAATGACTATTGAACTTTCAAATTCTAACTTTTGCTAACAAGACATAATTCTAGTTACTATTCCATGATGCAGGATAATGGCGCTGGTCGATGATGTTCTTCAGCTTTCATATGTATTTGGTATTGAACTGTGTGAACCAGGAGTTATAGTCGTTGGATATGTATTTTGCATCATATGGCAACTACTTGATACATTATTAGAGGATGAAGGATTGCTGGAATTAACACCTGAGAAGAAGTCCCTTTGGGCAACTACGCAACATGACATGGAAGTAGATGGAGAAACCAACTTTAGGAAAAGGTCCGAATACACTGATAAGATGCACAAAGAAAATACTAATATGACAGTTGAACTGTTGCTCTTTTTCTTGCAAACTGAAGCTACCTCCAGGCTTCTATCTTTGGCACGAGAAATTATGTAAGTAGTCTCACGAAAAGATTCTTATTTGAAGCATCAAGATTGTTACATATATCTGTCAGATTTTCCTATATATGCCTCATGAAATGGGATTTACATGTTTTGTTCTGTTTCGTGGTTAAGCACTGCTAGATAACACCCCAATGTTCACCCGCTTTCACCCTTGGGTGGTGTTCCTTGGGGATTGAATAAGATTCACCCTCTTGGGATGCATGTTATGTCGGGTGGTAAGGTGAGATGTAGGTGGGAGAAACTCTGAGCAAAGTGAGGGTGCGCAAAAACTTACTCTATGAAGTTTTAACCATGGAGTCAACTTCTGTTATTGATTGGAAGACTTTTTGCATTTCACTGATTCTTGGCCTGTTGCACTATAAATGTTAGATAACTTAGGCTCATTCACATGAAATGAAGGCCCGAATCGAATGAAGTGTCTTATTATGCTGCATATTCAACCAGGCGTAGACAATAGCCCCTACTAAACATCTTTTTTTTTTTTCTCGGAAGACTTGGTAGTTTTTGGATCTTTGAAAGCATAATTTATGTAAGCTACTTTAGGCTAATATTTTACATATAGATGACTTGTGACTGATGCTGGGCGGTTTCTCTGCTCAAATTGAGGGAATAACGTGCAATGTTAATTGGGTATGAGATGGAAATGTGGGTTGAAGTGACGGAGTGTTGGTGCATTGAAAGTGCTGATGTAATCGAGTAGTTCGTTGTAAGCAGTAACTAGAGAGACAGAATTTACGTGGAAAAATCCCGTAAACTGGGAAAGAAAACCATGGTATGAGGTGGGCCTCCCTATCTCTATTTGTAGGAGAGAGACAGAATTTACATCTTAGTTGATATAAATGAACAGTACTTAGGTGTATAAATGAGCTACTTGTAGGGAGATTAGTGGGGTAAAACAGTACTTAGCCTCCCACTAATCAAGGGCCATAACCTAAGGTCAAAGTCCTCTGATTGGTCCATGTGGCATGGGTTGATGAGATGTCCGGATACATGGATGTTCGGTGAGGTGCTCCGTGCAAGGCTTACAGGGAGGGGCCGCGTGCTGGCTGGTGACGAGGCTAAGCACATAACTATCTTCTGTTACAAGCTTCCTGTGTAACAAGGTACCGAGGCTGTTTGGGTGGCTGGAGCCGTCTTGTTCATGGATGAATGGCCGGTGTGTGCTTTGGATAAGGTACAGGGAAGGCCTTCATTAAACGTCTCCTGTGATGGTTCCTTATGTCCGGAGAGGTGGAGTTCAACGTCAACGAGGTCTTGCTTCGTTTGATCCAGGGAGTGTCAGTGGCCACTAACCAATATTTATTATGAAGTTCCTTCTTGTAACTTACTAAGTGCCATGTGAATTGGTGCCTTCGTTTGTTAGAAATCATAGGTTGCTTAGAGTGGACACTATATTTAACTGTAAGAAAAAGTGAGTTACGTGAAGGACGAAGTGGAATAGATGCTTTATTGATATGGTGATGAAATTATATGTCCTAGGTACCAGTGTTGCTTCCATGATGTAGCTAATCCTTGTGTTTTAAGTCAGTGCATGTATGTGCAGGTAAGGCATGCCACTGCATATTGTAGTGCTATCATGTTAGAAAGAGGTCATGTCTATAATCTCACTTTTCTTTTAACGTGTTGATGTATAATACACACTAACAAAGACTTTGAACTTACTACTATAAATAAAAGCTACATATTCTAAAAGCTTGTCTCCTCATATGACCATTTTCCTGAGCTTGTGACCTACGTAATAGGGATGGTAAACAAACACTTGACATCATCTACAGGGCTTCCATGATGTACCTTGGAATTTGAAAGTCTTCAACGAAACTCAGTTGAGCTGTGTTAAATGAATTATGAGCTATTTGGATAAGTTAAAGTTGCACGATTATGTCTTTACCATCCTCTCTACATCTAATTTCACATTATCATCGGCACATGTAGAGATGTCAACAGTGCAGGGCGGGCCTGGCCCGCGCTCACCATGCACCTGGCTTGGCTCATGGCTTTTAAGGCTTATTTAAAAAAAAAAAAAAAAGGTGCAGGCCTATGGCCCGGCACGCACTGTCTGAAAGGGCTGAAAATCGCAGCTCGGCTCGGACTGTCTATGCAGTGCGGACCGTCTTCGCGGGCTTGGCCTACACTGTTTATGCCAGCCGCGGGCTGAGCCATGGGCATCAGGCTCTTTTGACATCTATGGGCATGTGCTTAACACGTTAGCCATGGTTTATCATGCTGATTGTTAAAATTTGCCCATGTCAGTGTCTGAAGGTATGATGTGATTTTCTACTTCATGTCTTTTAAAGTTGTATATTGTAAAATTAAAACGAAACATGTGGAAATTTATTTAGCATTTAATAAATTCAATTAATTTATGAGAAAACTATTAGCATATATAAATTATTAAATATTTGGCTTTGAGGGCTACTGAGTTTCCTTCCAAATACTTCTTTAATTTCCTGTATTACAAGTCTGCCTTTCATACAAAAGTTACTATTTGAAATGTCATTACTATCTGTGAATGCCTAGCCCCTATCTTAGCATACCTTGCTTATTTGTATGCAGGCCATCACATTGGGGAGCTTTTGTTCAACGTATACGCTTGCTCGCTATGAAATTCACCAACAGTACGAAATTCGTCAGTTTCTGAAACACTGCTCCAATGGGAACCATGTGGAACCAGGATTGGGAGGGAACAGAAAGCTATTAGGAAAGGAGATTACCGCAAAGTTATTGGTTCCAAATATCCTATTTCTGCTGGTGGTTACTATCATGGGGTTACATGTTCTTCACTTTGGATACCTTTAGACCTATATCTGGAGGATTGTATAGATGGTTCTGTTGCTGCCACTAATGCAATTGAAATTCTTAGCGGTAGGTATCTTTGATCTGCCAAGTTAGAATGACTATAACCTTAACTTTAGCTACTGTTACTCATGACAGAAGTGTGAATTATCTTTTGGCCATTGATGAAAATTTCGCTACAGGGTTAGTTAAGGCTTTACGTGCACTTAATGGTACAACCTGGCATGACGCTTTCTTGGGTCTCTGGATGGCTTCTCTTCGGCTTGTACAAAGGGTGAGTATTGCTTCTTATGAACCTTAGTATTTGTTTGGAACTGACAGTAAGACTCAGGCTAAACTAGATTTCTGTGTAGGAAAGAGATCCTATCGAGGGTCCTGTACCTCGCCTCGACTCAAGATTGTGCATGTTGCTCTCAATCACAACCTTGTCTATCGCGGATATCATTGAAGAAGAAGAAGCTAGTATTGAAGTGGGACAGCAAAGCGTTGGCTTAAAAGAGAAAACAGGTTTGACGTGCCGAAAGGACTTGGTATCTAGCCTGCAAACTTTGGGTGATTATGAAAGCCTGTTGGTTCCTCCCCCATCTGTTGTTTCTGCGGCTAATCATGCCGCTGCAAAGGCCATGATGTTCATTTCAGGACGCACAGTTGGAAATGGATTTGTGGATGTTCTCAACATAAATGAAAAGATGATAAACTGTTGTAAGTTGCTTGAACGTTTGTTGAGATTCTAGATTACTTTATTCCTTGTGCTCACTGGAAAATCGAATTTGGGGGAAAATCATCGCCGTTTAGGTGGTATTGGTTGTTAATCTCTGTCATTATCTACATTTGTGAATTCGCTAATTCGAAATTTACTTTTTCAAGTATTAATTAAACTAACTTCACTAACATTAAATTTACTTGCAGCTGGAAATATGCGGCATTTGATTGTTGAGGCATGCATCTCGAGAAATTTGTTGGATAATTCTGTCTATTTTTGGCCTGGCTATGTACGTGGACGCATCAACCAAATTCCTAATAGTATACCAAACCAAGTTCCGAGCTGGTCTGCATTAATGAAGGGTGCCCCATTGACTGCGCCAATGGTGAATGCTTTGGAGAACACTCCAGCAACAGGGTGTGTAGACTCTTCAACTTTTTATATTGTGGTGAATTTTTGTGTTTGTCAAGAATTATGAATGGGGATTGTTGACTAAAGAAGATGTTGTACATGTTTTCAGTGCTTCATTGAATTTATTTTCTTTAACTATTAGGATGTACATGCATTTTTCTTCCGCTCTCGCCCCCAACGCTGGTGAAACTTGTAAGAATATCACACTACATTGAAGAAATGTGTAGAACTTAATAATAAACAACATACCATGCAAAAGTAAAAACAACTCTTCTTTCTTTTTATGCTGAAAAAAGAAGAAAAAGAAACTTGGCAATCTGAAGTGAAGATAAATAGGCAGTAACATATATATATATATATATATATATATATATATATATATATAGATATGTGTGTGTGTGTGTGTTATGCTTTAATGTGGAAAAGTTGAGTTCAGTATGTTTCTTTAATGTTGCAAGTTTTTACCTGGATTTACTATTAGTGAGATAAAAAGGAAAAATTAGAAGGAAAAAAGTGCTAGACCTTTCAAAATTTCTAAATCTGGCCAATTGTTTGTCCAAAATCGAGTCAATTAGAAACCTAAACCTGGCTTGTATGGTGTTCGGCTCGGCCTGGGCTACACGAGGATGGTTCCAGACGCAGGCCAATCGGGCATGATGGGCTGCCAGGTCCATTGACAATAGATAGCTTAAGAGTTAAATTGTGCAAACATTTTACACCATAGCTGGTGTGTATCTGTTATTTTTTTTTATTGTTTATTTATTTATTTTGAGGTTTACTGACGTGGCATACGAACTCCGTTCTCACACACAAGCCCTAGTTTTTTAACCAAAAGACAACTGGGCTTTGCCTTGCATCTGATTGAAATTAGCAACGAGGCTAGTAGAAGGATTCTATTAGATGCACTCCAAAAGCTCAAAAGTGAAGGATTAATTGTTTAATCATTAATGTAAAACTCAATGAATAATCAAATTTCTCATGGCTGAGGGGTAAGAGCATACAAAGGGTGGAGGAGCAGGGATCAGGGATGCTTGGCTACTTGATACACGGGCAACTATTATTGCGGACATAGAACAGTTAAAATGATTTTGTTGTTCCTCACACGTCTACCGGGCTGACCTTTTAGATGTGAGCCAGTTAGCTACATGATGTATTGGAAATTTTCAGATAGCTATCTCGAGCCTAGCTGTCTGTTTCGTCTTTCTGACATTTGATATCTTGCACAATATAACGAGATAAATCTCTGAATTGATCTCATACTTGTTGTAAGCTTAGCCGAGCTTGAGAAGCTATTTGAAACTGCTGTTAATGGACCTGATGAAGATAAGATATCAGCTGCTGTTGTTCTGTGTGGTGCCTCACTTATTCGTGGCTGGAATATACAGGTAAATCTTGAACTTTTACACTACCAAATTCATTCTATACTGTAGTACAAATTAGGCCTTGTTTTTTCAGTAGCTTCCCAGACTCGCTCTAAGTTGTTTTGCATTTCTATTTTCTAATGTAGGAGCACGCAGTACGGTTTGTCGTGAAGCTGCTTTCACCTCCTCTTCCCGTTGATTACGTGGGAAGTGACAGCCACTTGATAAGCCATGCCCCCATGCTAAATGTTGTTCTTGAAGGAATCTCTTCCGTTGATTGTGTTCAAGTCTTCTCATATCATGGCCTGGTAGGTTTTTGTGGGAAAATAATATTCATTGCAATTATTATTCGTCAAGACAAATAATTTGCAAGTTTCAATCCCATAAATAAGTTGCTGAACAATCCATAGGAAATTTGATCTCCAGGTTCCAGAACTTGCTGCTGCTCTTATGGCAATATGTGAGGTCTTTGGTTCTTGTGTTCCAGATGTCACATGGATTGCTGCAGGAGAAGAAATTTCTGCTCATACAGTCTTCTCAAATGCATTTATCCTTCTACTTAGGTTGTGGAAGTTTAACCATCCTCCTTTAGAGTACTGCATAATGGGAGATGGGGCTCCAGTTGGATCCCAACTAACCCCTGAATACCTTCTGTTGTTGCGTAATGCTAGACTAACATTTACTAGCACTATGACTAAGTACGGTAATTTTCATCGAGTCGTCGCCACATGCGCTAGTTCATCCTCTGGTAGTCCCATCTTTGTCGATTCATTTCCCAAGTTGAAAATTTGGTATCGACAGCACCAAGCATGTTTAGCTTCAACCCTCTCAGGTCTAGTTCCTGGAAAAGTTCATCAAAATGTTGATTGCATTCTTAGCATGATGTTTAGGAAAATAAACAGAGGGCGTAACCAGTCAGTAGGCCCTGGAACTTCTGGAAGCAGCCTGAGCAGTTTGTCTAGCCCAGGAAGTGAGGATAATATTGTTCGGCCCAAGCTACCCGCTTGGGATATTATGGAAGCTGTCCCTTTTGTTGTTGATGCTGCTCTTAGTGCTTGTTCCCATGGTACATTGTTTCCCCGTGAATTAGCTACAGGTTAGTCATTGTTAGCTTACCTCTGATTTTTCCTCTGATAAGATTGTCATCCTGAATTCAGGACATCTCAACAGTACAATGAATGGGCATTTCATATTTCATTTGCAGTAAAATACTAAGTGGACACCTTTTATTGCTGAGAGCATCATGAATAAATAATGATGGCAGACATGCTGTCTGCTACCTTAGGATCTGGCACAATTCCATTGGCATGTAACCGAATATGCCTCAGAAAATGGTTGTTTGATTATATGAAGCTTGGAAGATCTGTATCAAAATTATTGATGATGTTTTTTGGTCATAGTTAATTTTGTATGCAAATTTCAGTTTTTGTATGGATCGTTAAGTAGTTTTGCATCACTTGGTCCTTTCTATCTTTTTCAGTATATTTGACTACTCTACTATTTAAACTTTCTCAAAAAAATCTAAAAGATAAAGAAGAAATCCCTCTTCGCTTCTACATTGTCAATTCATCTAGCTTCTCGAAGTTCTTTTATCTTGAAGATGTCCATAATTGGTTTTGCATCCCAACTAATTTATGATATTATTATTTTATCCATAGGGCTGAAAGATCTGGC
Organism: Xerophyta viscosa; assembly: GCA_002076135.1. NCBI lineage: Eukaryota > Viridiplantae > Streptophyta > Magnoliopsida > Pandanales > Velloziaceae > Xerophyta > Xerophyta viscosa. The sequence continues at coordinate 11,426,600 of MJHO01000001.1, read as the reverse complement.
TGATTTCTTGCCTGCATCCCTGGCAACCATTGTAAGCTACTTTTCTGCTGAAGTGACTCGTGGTGTTTGGAAACCTGCTTATATGAATGGGACTGATTGGCCAAGCCCAGCTGCAAATTTGTCTACGGTTGAAGAACTTATCAAGAAAATTGTGGCTGCAACAGGAGTCGACGTTCCAAGTCTTGTAGTAGGTAGACTTAAATTCTTCAGTAGACTTCTCTTCTCTCTTGCTGCGCCTCTTGGTAACCTTTGGCTTTTGAATTTCCCATTTATACTACTCTTGGTTCCTTTTTCTTAATTTTTTGGGTACTAAATTGCAAATATGTTGTTTCTCTGGTTTTAGACATTGGTCCAAGGAAATTGCTAAATTCCACTACCATAAAAGATTCATAATTGTGGCTAACGAGTCATATTTAGACTGGCAGTCTTTCCATAAAGGTTTATGAGGGGCTGTGCATAACTAATGCAGAGAGAGAATTTGATTATCCATGCTGCTAAAATCTTTTTTATGGATGATTCTGGAAAGGAATATTTTGTATCAGAGAAAAATTGGTTTATATCAAGTAAAGATGTATTGTTACTTTAATACAAAGATGAATTTTCTACCTGTGGGAATTATTTTCGGTAACAAAGGCACAACTTGTATGAAGTTTGTGTTTTTGCACATTAGGACCGCATCGTTGTTGCTTGTAGTGTTTTTTAAAAGGTATTATGTTTTTGCACATTAGTAAAGGTATTATGTTTTGTATCAAGTTTGTGTTTTTTTAATCATATTAAAAGAGCTCATTATGTTGGTTGTAGGAGGAAGCTCTCAAGCCGCACTCCCGCTGCCCTTGGCTGCATTTGTCAGCCTCACGATAACATACAAGCTCGATAAGGCGTCAGAACGCTTTCTCAATCTTGCGGGGCCCGCTTTAGAAAGCCTTGCAGCAAGCTGTCCGTGGCCGAGCATGCCTATTGTCGCCGCCTTGTGGACTCAAAAAGTGAAGAGATGGGGTGATTTCCTCATCTTTTCTGCGTCGCGAACGGTCTTCCATCACAACAACGATGCGGTCCTTCAGCTCCTCCGAAGTTGCTTCACCGCAACACTAGGCTTGTCTCCAAACCCTATCTCCAGCAACGGCGGTGTCGGTAATCTTCTTGGTCACGGTTTTGGTTCGCATTTCTCCGGAGGCCTCTCGCCTGTCGCTCCAGGGATTCTATACCTACGAGTTTACAGGTGCATAAAGGACATCATCTTCCTTTCGGATCAGATACTATCCCTCCTGCTGCACTCGGTGAAAGAGATAGCAGAAAGCATTCACCTCAAAGACGGGCTTGAAAAACTGAAGAAGGCAAAGTACGGAACACGATACAGGCAAATATCTTTTGCTACGGCGATGACTCGGGTGAAAGTTGCAGCTGAACTGGGGGCCACATTTGTTTGGTTGTCGGGAGGTTCAGGTCTTGTTCAATCCGTGATTCAAGAAACACTTCCTTCCTGGTTTTTATCTGGGCATGAACTGGACGTCGGGGTAGGCGGTGGGGGTCTAGCTTACACGTTATGCGGCCATGCGCTCGCTTATTTCACAGTTCTGTGTGCGATGTTCGCTTGGGGCATCAGTGCGGCTCCGGCTACGAAGAGAAGGCCGAGATTAATATCTGTTCACATGGAATTCGTCGCAAGAACATTGGACGGGAAGATTTCGCTCGGCTGTGATTCTGCTTTATGGCGTGCTTATGTCTCGAGATTTTTAAGTCTAATTCTCGAGTGTGCTCCGTGTTGGCTGGTGGAGATGGAACCCGATGTGCTCAAGAGGCTTACCAGAGGCCTAAGGCAGTGGAAGGAGGATGAACTAGCTCTTGCTCTGCTGGAAAGAGGGGGACCAGGAGCAGCCGGAGCTGCTGCTGAACTGATCTTACTTACATTACATGCTAATACCGCTTGAAGTTAGGTGTGATTTTGCTGTTTTTTTTTTAATTTGTCTTCTTGTAAATTACTCGTCCTATTGTTGAAAGTATTACTTCTCGATTTTCAGATTCCTGATCTCTGTTGATTCTACTGTAGAGTTCATTGTATATTTTTCAAATATATTATTTTGTACGGTAATATTTCCTTCTATTCCTTGAATTTGTAAATTGTCAAAATGGATTTTGCTATGCACCCTAAAGAAACCACACATACTTACGTGGCATAATCAGGATCACATATCATGATGGATATATCTGTAATTTGAATATTTTATGCGGATCACGAGAAAATTATGCGGATCACAAGGTGTATGTGTGGTAAAGATTAATTGTGTATAGTTTGTTAGGGATGAGTATTTTTTTTTCCTGTACAAAAACATACCTCGTGCCACGCACCTAGATAATTGACATTAATAGATCTTAACCACAACTGAATTGAAAGGAGAAAAGAGGTGGGCACCGAAATTACTGCAGTGATAAAGCTGAGATGAAGATTTTGTTACAACAGAAAAATACACAAGAAAAGACACCTAAGATCATGTAGAAAAATACCATAAAAGTTCGGAACTAAAGCTTTCGCAAGCTTATACTGATACACATTACACACAGAAGGGTGCCCCGGGATTCATCTACAAAGCTAATTAGATCAGCTTTTCTACACTTCCATTGCCGCAATCAAATGATAATGCAGCCCGACACCTACGCAAACTTTGCATTACTATTTGTGTCTTGAGAGAGACATTTAAACAAATGAAATTCAAAGAATCATTAAGATCCCTACAAGCCGCCGTCTTCAGCAGAGTCTAACGTCTCGTCGAGTACGATATCTGCCGGATCTCCCACCCATAATCTCCCGTCTCTCCACTTAAATCTTATCCGTAGCTTACCATTTGCATCGACTCCCATAATTTCGCCCTTACTAGCGAGCGTCTCCACTCCCCATCCCCATCTAGGCATCACCAAGTCCGATTTAATTCTTACTTTATCACCTACCTTGAACGCTCTTACTTTCTCCACTTCCCATTCTTTACAAACCCAAAGTCTCTCGGTGAAGCAGAAGGCAACCCAAAGGTCCCCATCTTGGGCACGGTGCACAACCCCGATACTCTGATGGGTTACATCTCCCCATTGATAAGTTGGAGTAGCTACGGTGGACCTCACTCTAACCCAGTCTCCAACGCATATTTCTTCTTCTTCCACCGTATCGACCTCCGCGGGGTCCATCATCCATGCCTTGGATCCTGCCGGTGTGTATATCCTCAGCTTTCCGTCTGCATCGATGGATGATATAGTTCCTACGCTCGTATGGCTCTGCCCGGACCATCCGAATCTAGGCTGCTTGACGGATCTCTTTATTCTCACCTTCTGCCCCACCCCAAGCTTATGAACACCCTCGAGGTGCCTTGTGGGTCCCATCCACTTTTCTTGTTCGCCGCAGAAAGCTACGTGCACCGTCCCGTCCCAAATTTCACCATCATAGCCTAAGCTATGTACGATGCCGATGCTACCGGGTTTGAGTGACTTCCAGCTATTCGCAACGTCTTTCAACCTCACCCAGTCCCCAACATTGAACATCTCCTCCTCTTCGAGATCTGCTGGGTCTCCCCGCCACAACCCTGGCACACCAAAAAAAGCCACCCTCACTTCACCATCCGCATGTACCCCAGCAACAATGCCTCTTGAATCAGGGTTCGCTCCTCTCCATCCCCACCTTGGCTCGCTGAGTCCAGCACGAATATGAACATGCTGCCCGATCTTGAAACACGGTATTTTTTCTACATCCATCTGGTGAGCCATCCACTTTCCTTTCCCAAAGCATCCAGCTAATTCTAAGTATCCTGAATCCTGTATGCTATGAACCACAGCAATACTCTCTTTTCCTAGGCTGTTCCACTCATATGTTGGCCTGAACCCAGGATTTGGCTTCGAGCGGACCCAATCTCCAACTTCAAAGCCCGAAAGTCGCTCAACATCTCCTGGGGAAACTCTCCACAAGCTACTTCTACCAGCCACCTTAACCTGCATAGATAGAAGCCAATATAGTACCCAACAAGACATAGAGTGGCTTTAATTATAGGAATTAACTAACTCACATTCAATGTACCATCCATGTCGATTTTCGAAATCCTCCCAATACTTGCTGCTGTTTCATTTGACCAGCCGAGTCGTGGCTCGGAAATGGAGGGCGTCACATGTATTTTCTGCCCAACTTCAAAAGGTTGGACCTTTTCCATATCCGCCACTGAACAGCAGAAAGACTTGCTCCTGAAGCAAAAGGCCACACCCATATCACCATCATCTTCTAGACTATGAACTATCCCAATACTGTTCCGTGAAACATCCTCCCACCCATATTTTGGTGATGGAACTGATGCTTTAACTCTGACCCAATCTCCAACCTACAAAACAATATTATTAATACAACCTTAGGCCTGAAAAGTAGGATCCACATTCTAATGCTCCTGCAAATTGGAAGCAAGAGTACCTTGAAATTCTCCACCTTCTCCATATCAGATGGATCAGCTTGCCAAGGTCTTGATCGATTCGGTATTTCAAGTATAAGTAGACCATCACTTTCAATCTCAACTATTTTTCCAACACTGTGATGAGTCTCACCGCCCCACTCATATCTGGGCTCTGCGACAGATCTCTTGACACATACTTGATCACCAATCTGCAATAAGAGCAGAAAATGCTGGACAATAAAATGATCAAAGCAACAAAAAACATTAAGACCAGTAAGACAATGTCGAGAGGCTTTATCATTACCTTGAATGGTTCAACAGACTCAACTTCCTCGGGTTCACAATGCCATGGAGCGGGCAGATAGCAAAGACCAAGTAAAAGGCTACTGTCGGGTCTGATTGAGTAAACAATTCCAATGCTTCCAGGGGTTACAGATTCCAAACCATGTACAGCAGCAGTTAAAGACGGGCGAATCCTGACCCAATCACCAACCTTGAACTCTTCAACTCTTTCTAATTCAGCAGGATCAGCTCTCCAGCCTCTGGACGCCCGAGGAAAACCAACACGCAGGATTCCATCATCATCTACACAAAGAACGGTTCCTATGCTGTCACGTGATTCACCACGCCATCCGAACCTGGTGAAATTAACAATAAAAAAGCAACGAAAGGTTAAAAGCATGATATGTGGAGAGTAGAATGTTCACTTTTTTTAAAAGTTTAAGAAAAATACTTATAAACACAACAAAACCTTTATCCCACTATGTGGGGTTGAGTGCATGAATCCTTGTACACTATTGTGCTCTATTTAGAGCCATATCTTCATTCAAATGAAGCAAAATGAGGCAATTTTCAGAGTTTATGCGCAACTCTTAGCGGGCCTTCCCCTACCCCTCTTAACATCATCGTTTGCAGTGCCGGTCAATGAGGTCTGTACTGGGCGCACGTGCATGTTCTAGTATGAATTGGAACGGCATGTACCAACTTTTATATTTTTATTTAAATTAATTTCGAATTTTCTAATTTTACCTTTTCAAATAACAAATAAATGTGGGCACTGTAGGAACGGCACTATTTTCAAATAACAAATAATCAGCATGGCCAAGCTCTGAGTTTACCGAAAGTCGGCTCAGCCCTGAAACCTTGCTTAAAATAGATGCAAACAGTGTACCAGCATCAGCAATGAAACTGACATATTTAAACAAGCATCTAGCTCTTAGCAAAGATAAGAATACACTCAAGGGTTTGTTGTGCAACGGAGCATGTATAGTATCATCTTTCATAGAAGCTATGTAAGATGTGAAGCATTTACTTGAGGATAAACAGTCAAGTCTAGTAGCAGCTGTGAAATTTCCATGAATGATGATCAGCCCTATATCTGCGTGAAAAATGCTAAAGAGCATCCTCAATAACATCCTCCCTAAATTGCCAGCATTCACTACTTCACCCTGTCCCTATTCCATGTACCGCACTCATTTCCCCCCGTACACCTCACCCAACGGTGATTTTGGAGCTATAATGAAGGATATGTATAGAAATAGGGAAACTTCAAGCGACAATAAAAGTCACGAAGAGATTTCTACAAGGCCATTGCCTCTTGTGCAATTATCTGATTATTGCATGGACTATGTACATAAATTTAAAGACTCGTGCATCTTGGTTAATGCAAGTATAATAAAAACAATAAAGAATCCTGATTGCATATCTAATACTTGCCCCATGATATTACTTCTTTGATCATCATATCAAAGATGCTTCGTAGAGTGGCTTAAGACATGTTTGACTACCCATAGACAAACATAAAACAGGTTGGAAATATGTTAATCACTAGTCGATGTTCATACAAAGTGTTAACACTAATTAACCATATAAAAGAAAATTAAAAGATACAAACTACATCACCTCATTATTTCAAATATAATAATGAACAGTGAAATATAAAATACAGATTTAGCAATTGAGTTGAGACTTACTCAATAAGACCGTTGTTACAACATTAAATCTAAAAATGCAGTTATTGACAACAGTGTATCATTGATATGTTCCCATCAACAGGAAACATGCAAGTCACTGAAGTAAAGACGACAGCATCCATAATAGAGGAGTGTCAAATGTAAATTGACGAGGAAATGTCCAAGATTCTGGAGATCATACCTTGGCTCTTGAACATCAAATTTTAGCTGCACGTGCTGTCCTCTATTAAGAGGAATTACTTTGATCACCTCATTCGTCATTACATGAGCCTCTCCAGAGCAGAATGACACTATGAGATTCTCATTATCTATTACAGTCTGCACAAACCCGATGCTTTTGTCATTTGCACCTTGCCAGCCATAAGCTGGAGTTTGTACACTCTTTCTAAATTTAACCCAGTCTCCAACTTCATATCTGTAATGATGGAAACATATGACAGACCCAACTATTACCAAAAATACAAGGAAAGTCAATATGGGTGACACAAAGAAGAAGAAAAAGAAATCCTACATAGTTGGAGACAAATAAACTCCATTAAGTGCAAGTGCTTCCATCAATTCTTCAGTGATCCATTCTCGTGGAAGGGCATCAAGAAAATCACGCAATGTCCAACCCCTAATACCAAACAGAATTCAGAGATACATACTTTTATGGAAACATATTATACAGTTAAAGTATACATTGATTTGATTATATGTGCAAATAAAATAACTATGAAACAGTTATTTCTTGCAAGTCTTTTTTTTTTAATAAAGATAGAAAGAGGTTAATCTAACTACTTGCCTATGGTTTCTCACTTCGACATCAGCATTTGGATACTGCAACATAAGCGCAATCCAACTAAGATTTTCACGAATCATTTTTGCCGCATCAGCTGCTATGTGGAAGGCATTGTCACCATCGTCATCCTGATAAAAAGAATAACAAGCATAAAATTTAGGAGGGAGACAGAATTTAATAACAAGAGCATTAAAGGAACAGTGCCACATGATGCAATGAATAAAAAGGGGAGTTAAATGCTGAATAAGAAAAATGACAGCGTCCAGCAGAACATTCCGCACCAGCAAAATCTCAAATACATAAATGTTGCATGCACATTATTTGCAAAATGTCAACAACCGTTGATAGTAATTTGTCTTTTTAAATGTTATAAGCACATTATTTGCACAAAGTCAACAACCATAGAGAGTTATTGTCTCTTACGAATACATCTCAATAGTTAAAAAGATTCATAGTTCACAGTCCTTCAATATCTAATCTAATTACAAGTTGACCAACACTATTTTACTAACAAGTTCTATAACACAGAATTTTCATTTCAATCATGTTGCTCTTACATATGATATCTATCAAAGCTTTCCATTTATTACGTTTGCCTTCTCCGACCTCTAAGGAATACATGGTAGATCCTTTTTCAATAAGCGCACTATGTTTTAACCTTGGTTGCAGGATTCGTCCTATTACCCCATGAATCCTCTTTGGAACAGCGATTCAGAGCTCCCCTCTTGGAAGCGGGCTTGGAGCACAATCCAAGAGACAAAGTACTCTAGTTGGCACTTGTGGGAAAAAAGGGAAAGAGGTGAAGAGAAATGGCGAAGAATACTTGCCACCAAGGGCGGATCCAGACTATATCAAGTGGGGGCTCAAATGAACCCACTTGATTTTAGGTGTATATATATATATATATATATATATATATAAGTGTGTGTGTGTATTATACGGTAATTTTTTTCTTATTCAAAACTAAAAATGTTAAAATGTTTTAGAATTTGTATATGAAATTATTTAGAACATCATAAATACTTACCGAATATTTCAAAATACTCACAAACATTTCAGAACATCCCAAAATTATCTAGAACACTCACGAACATCTCAGAATATAATAAAAAATACTTACAAACACCCTATAATATTTACGAACACTCCAGAATATTTCGTAACACATACAAATACTTACGAACACCCCTGAACACCTAAGAACATTATAAAGTTTGATTTTGCTGTTGAATAAAATTTGATTTTTTTTTTTCATAATTTTTGACTTTTTTTTGTATTTATTACGATTAAATGCAGTTTGAATTTATATTTTGGGGTGTTCTTAAATGTTCATAGATATTTTGAACTATTTTATATTGTAGTTCAAAATTAAAATACTTACGAATTTTCTGAAATTGATATGATATTCAAATAGTTAGCATGCTTATTATTGTATTATCATAAAATATTGTTTGTTTTTTTTAACCCCACTTAACATAATTTCTGGATCCGCCACTGCTTGCCACCACTCCCTCCCTCCTTCTCTCGCACGGTTCATCTTCTTCCTTGTGCCCAAGGATGAAAAGTGCAATCACACACACTCGTGACCGTGCGTCTGTGTATGCGCACGAAAACATGCGCACCTGTGTGGTTGTGTGCGTGTACGCTACCTCTCCCAAGGCTTTTTCCAAGACGCTCGCTTCTGCTCCCGCTCCTGCGTCCACTTCCGCTTTGTGCAACTAGGGGTTTACCTTGCACCAAATATCTAAGGACAATCTTCCTCTGAACAGCCTGGACTAGAATATACCATTAAAAAATCTAGATAGTTTCTCTCTTTAGAAGACACTATTCTCTCTTTCAGTCTAATGTAAAAACTCAAGATGAGGTGATCGGATAAGATTGAAATATGTTGCTAGTGAAGCGTGTGTGGCTCCCGCTCCAAAGCTTTTTTTTGAAGACATTCACTTCCCCGCTCCACATCCCACTTTCCCCTTCGTGCAACTATGATTTTACGTTGGCACCAAATTCAGATGAGGTTATCAGATATAGTTTTGTACAACGTTACTGATTCATAGCCTCAAAAATTTGAACACAGTCAACCTAAATAACACTAATATCCTAAATAGTCCTAGTACCAGTTTCATGCTTTTCTAAGAGTAAAAAAAGAGCGCACTAGAGTACATCATGCTGGAATTCCAAAAAAAATAAAGGCAAAGTTACGTGGTGTTACTTTTTAGTAACAAATTAGATACAATTAGTTTTCCATTACACTTTCTGAAGAAATCAACTATGTACTGACACCGTGAAATTTTTATAAACTAAAAACATCAATGATAGATTAGCCAAAAAAAAACTTACTGAAATTACCTGCAAATTACAGTTTGCGCCTGCAGACAAAAGCAAGCCAACACACAAGTTGGCACCCCTGTTCAACGCAACATGAAGAGGTGTTGTGTTTTGGGCGTTCCTTATGTTGACATCAACTCCAGCATCCAGAATTATCTATCATTTAACAGACTATGATTAAAGAAAGAACATAAAACCACATAAGCAAATTTACAAATGTGTGAAATATAGATAGGTGCAACATACAAAACTAATAAGGAAAGCTTTCAATCCCGATAGAACATGATTAGTCAAAAGTTTCTCCTCCTATTCTTGTGAGCTAATACAAGTGCAGATATCGACATGCATGAACAAAGCTCACAAATTTACTACCTGAATCATAAATAACAAATTCAATACTGAAAATAGGTTATAATTCACAAGACAACAACTGCGCTAACGGCAGTGGTTGTCTCCCTGGTGCCAATGATTGGCGGAGAACTTGCGCTTGATCATCACATGCAGTGATTGCATGTGATTGCGCATCATTTAATTGATGGATCAGAGAGAATATGCTGCCCTAGCCGCGCCGCCGCAATGCTCGTCAGGCCAGCCCCCCGTCGGTGGGCACCCTACGCGCCCGCAGGATGATGCCGATGAGCCTCCAACCACTTATCAAGGATTACTGCGTACCATGCTCAAATCTTTTGCCGATGCCCTTAAGCCCGCGTCTGCTGCAACCTTAACCCTAGGAGACAAGAAGACGAATATGTTCAACGGTGAACCAACCGTTTTTCTTTTTGATGAGGAAGAGAAGATTTGCTTGAACATTTTAAGCTTGCATTGATCGGATGTTTTAGCGGCCACCAACCTTCTCTGGATGATATTTGCAAATTCTTGCTAGGGGTCTAAGGGTTCCATAACAGTGGGTTTGCTTGATAGCCACATCGTGTAGATCCGACCTACCATGCAAGAGGACTACACGAGAATTTAGGAACGCCGTATGTGGGTGATTAACAAGACCGTCATGCACGTGCTGAAATGATCTCCAGAATTTCAGTTACATGTTGAATCACCAATAGCTCCAGTATGGTTATCCTTTCCTCATCTTACAGTACAATTTTTTAACAAATCAACATTGTTTGCAATTGCTTTTGGTATTCGGAAAACCTTTGAAAATGGATGAGGCCACCACGAATCTTACTAGATCTTTAGTGGCTGGGATTCTTGTTGAAGTAGATATTGCTAGCAATATGAAGTTTCTGATTTGGCAAGGAAATGAAAAGAAATGTTTCTATCAGAATGTCCTATATGAGAACCTCCCCAAATACTGCAAATTTAGCTCAATGATGGGACATGACGAAGAGGTTTATTATTTCAAGAATCCTGCTCTAAGGCCCAAGGGAAAGGACTCGAAGAGCTCCCGAACTGTGCGGAAACCAGCCACTCAAGCACCGATTAAAGTTACCCTATACAAGGGTAAGCAAGTTGTAGCACCAAAGCCAAAAGCCCTTACCGTTCCTGTGGAGAAGAATGTCTGTGATGCCAGAAGAGGCAGATCCTATGATACAACCAGCAGAGGATGTACAAGTGGTTAGAAAAGCAGACGACTCTGACATAATAGACCTAGAACAACATGCTGGATCCACAAGTATCCAACCAGAGGAATGATCATCTATCAGGCTTGAGGTAGTCACAGAGAAACAGTGCGTGATAGGACAGTTTGCAAGACGCACTGGAAATAAATCAGCCAAGACAAGCTGGAGGAACGGCCGAGGGTACAATCAGGCGCATACTGCAGAAGTTGGAGCTAGGTTGAGCTCTTGGATAGAGGCAATGGGCGTAATTAAAGATGATCTATTCATAGTTGTGCCGCTCTCTGATGCCTGCATAAGACGCAAATCCATTGGGGATAAGCCTTGTGACACTTCAACCCTTGTGATTGGTCATGTTCGATGTAGATATGTAAGTGATTGGCTTGGAGGAGAGGCTGCCATGAGCCAGAGTATGGAAATGAAGAGAGCTTTCAGGTGACAGCTAGAAAGGAAGATATTCTTTTTCATCAAGACTTTTCTAACAATGTATCAGAGCTTAGTTCTAAAGGAGCCAACTTGGGGTCTGATAACAACGATCACATATTATTAGTAACTTTGACCTTAAGGAGAAGAAAACAAAGACAATTGTCTTCCAAAAATCAGAGAAAATCAGAAAAATTGCTCATCGTGGAATTATTAGCAAAAATAGTATTGGAAGGATTGAAAAGATGAAAGTATGAAGCGCAAGTAGATCTAATCAAGATTTAAAAGTATAAGATATAGCAATGAATTGTTTAATTGGTTATAATGTTACTTTTGCTATGCACTGATTTCTCATTTCAACAAATAGTTGAAGGTTTTGCCTTTACCTTCCACCCGGAGTTTCCGGCTCTTTTGGATTTTCTGGCTCTTTTAAAGGTTAAAAAGAAAGACAAAAACAAAATAGGTTCTAATGCATACTATAGGGCAATCCAGCATTGTAGAGTAAACGAGTCAATGCACCTTTCAAACAATTTTCTACAGTTGGTATAAAGATTGTGAAAAACATTAATGAGATTTTTTTTGTGGATGAGTTCACATCTATGAATGGATAAAAAAGCAAAAAAAAAAAAAAAAAAAAAAGTAAATTATTAAAGCATAAATTATTTTACCTTATACACAGGGATCTCCTCATCAAAGTATTTCGAGAAAATTTAATACTTTAACCACATATTTTACTTTGATAATTATGAGAACCAGCATTAGGCTTAGCGTTTAAATTTTTACGAATTTCAGGCACATTCCACGGCGAAGTTGTTCTAAATCTTACTCCAAAAGCTTCGACCCATCCCTAATATGTATGCTGATTAAAGAGGGGGGGGGGGGGGGGGGGGAGGGAGGAATTGGCTTTCCTGATGAATCAGAGCCTGATCCCATGTAAAGGAGCATTGTTCTTCTGCTAAGTGCAACGCAACAAGGTTCTGGATATCCTAGCATCTAGACCCAGATATTACGATGATGTGTGTGTGTGTGTGTGTGTGTAAACTGCAATTTGAATAATATAGCATGCTCAACGCCAACTCTTGAAATTAGAGTAATTATGAGATCATAAAATCAAATTAATGATTTCCTATGAATTTCCATTTAAAAAGGAAATCACTTTAGACATTCTCTATGCACCTTAACTAACTCTGCATCATTAACCATCGCTGCTGTATGCAAAACCGTACGATAATGTTCATCTTGGACAGTCGGATCTGCACCAGCTGCTAGCAATATTCTCACCAACTCTCGACCCTCTGTTGAATTATCACAAAAAGAATTAGCTGGAGACTCGATAACAATCCAAGATAAGTACTTCATATATGAATCCCCTGACGCAGCAGTATCAGTGATTGAGACTAGAAGCATATATTTACCAATTTCATGATCTTTTTTCAGAGCAGCTGCCATACATAGAGCTGTTCCAGCTGGACCCTGTATATCAATTGCTTCTACAATATCTTGCTGGGAGGCAATCTCCACCCACCTTTTTACAACAGCCACATTCCACGTTTCAATGCACAAGTGCAAAGGCCTAAGAACCAAAAAGAAATTCAATGTTGAATAAAGTATAATAGTACAAGAAAAGCTTCAATTAACCATAACAAGGTAAGATAGACTGCATAAAGTCCAACTTGCTAGCAAAATGTAGTTCAAAAGTGAAACAGAGTTCGGTATGCTACACATACCATATGATTAAGCTAAATGTATAACTGACAAAGAGTTGTGGTGCATGAACTTAATGATAACACTACGCTGTTCAATCAAATCAGCCATAAATCAATAATCACTACATCATATGCTTTTGTAAGATGAATCACATAATAGATGAACTAGAAGCTTGTACACTCATCAATACCAATACATACAAAAAGATCACAGACAAACATAAGTACAATGGAAAATTATGAAAGAAAATATAAATGCCAGTATCTTTAGATATATGTACAGTAGAACTGAATTCAAGAACAGGCTTTACACAGTATATGAAAAACTTTAGACACACATACACACACATGCATATATATCTATATATATATATATATATATATATATATATATATATATAGAGAGAGAGAGAGAGAGAGACACACACACACACACACACACCAACTCGCGCACGCACACACACACAGAGATGTGGTAGAAGTCATTTAACTTTGCTGACACAATAGAAAAAGCTGCTAGATCTGAGCAACTTCTAGCAAAACATTTTGGATGGGCTCACAGTATGTCATGTAGAATGATATGTGCATCATAATAAAACAAGCAAATTATACAACAGATTCACAGTAATCTCAGATTACTCAAGCATCACAAGAAGTAAAAATAGTCATAATATCAAAACAAATTTGATGCGATCCTCACGTTTTTCTCTCTGAATTAAGTATGGCCATTGATTTGACACCGCTGTTTTCCAAGATGACAACAGCACAATCAGTGAACTTTCTTGACACAGCTCTATGAAGCACAGATTCACCTTCATCATCTATTGCATTGGGATCAGCCCCAGCCATTAGTAACTCCTGAGAATGTATACAAGGCAGACATAAATGCTGGATAATGGAGACATTGAAAATGCTAACAGTTAGACTTACACGCATGCAATCAGGATGACCATGAAACGCACAAACATGAGCAATAGAAGGACCATATCCATTTCTCAGCCTGGAAGTAACATCAGCAGATCTTTTAACAAGAGCACGTGTACACTCGGAAGAACCAGCAGCCAATGCAAAGACAATTGGTGGATCTCCACCTCTGTCTAATATATTTGCATCAGCCTCCTCATACGCTAGAATAGTTTCAACAAGTTCTGCAGAACCTCGTCTGCATGCTAAATGAAGTGCTGTATGTCCATCGGCATTCTGTGCTTCCAGGAGAGAACAAATTGAGCTGTTGTTTCTCCCTGATGCAGCTTTTTCTAGCAACTCTCTGAATATTTATTTAGAAAAAAAAAAACATAGATAAATAATAAGAAAAAGGCATTTAGCTTTAATTTGTAACAAATAGAAAAGTTACCTAACACCATCTACATTCCCTTCAAATACAAGCCGATGTAGAATGCTAGGATTTTCTTGGAAAATCTCCAGAACTGATGTAGGTGATGGTTCAATCGCGTCAACAGTCGAAGCCTTGGCAAAATCACTATAACAGAATGGATAAACGGCTGCATGTTAACTACATAGGTTGAAATGTAGAGAAAACAAACCCAACATAAAAGAGCACCAAGGAAATCAATAGAACTTGGACAAAAACACAAGAATATCACTTTTCGCTGTCCTCGTTAAAGGCGCTTGGCAACTCTATCCAACCACTAACGTCTATGGTCCCTTTTTTTGGCTTTTTCGTAACAAAAAATGGCTTATCCAAGCACCATATTATCCAAATGGGTCACCTCCCTTATGTTCAATAAATATCATTAGAAGTATATGCCGCCACAAGCTCTCATTTCTGACAAGAAATAGTTCTTACTGCAAGTATCAGCCACTTATTCAAACTTGATAAGTCAAGCACAAGCCGGACAATTACTCTGTTAGCAAAAGTATTATTAAAAATTAATATTTGAAGGCAAAGAGTCTTTAAATTACTTTTCAGGACTTGCAGGAGGACTCCTTGGTATTTCTTGGAGATGGCGAAGAAATATAGCAAGCATGGAATGAAAAGTTGGTCTCTTATGTGCCTTGAACTCTAGACATTCGCCAATCATCTTCCACAAATCTCTGGGGATTCCAACACCTACTACACTTGCATATTGAGGGGGCAACTTCTTGGACTTGACAACTGCTCGATAAATTTCATCTGAGCTTAACCCAGACCACCTGCAAAAGTAATATATGTCACAATGTTGTTAATAGCCAAGGGGCGCTATAACTACAAGAGGAAGTACATACGGAGCAGAACCAGTACACATTTCCACAAGGGTGCACCCAAAACTCCAGGCATCTGATTCAGCAGAAATACCAATTGCACCATCCCAGAACAGATTAAGTGATTTCTTTATTGGCTCCCATGCCTCTGGAGCAGTATAATGAGGGCTCAACATTGTACAATCCATGCATGAATGCATCCTTGAAGAGCTGTCATCAGGACTGGCTTTAGCTTTATGGCATGAAGGCTTCCTCAAAATGTCAGGAAGTCCATAATCTGAAACAACTGCACGGCCTTTTTCATCCAAAAGAAGATTCGATGGCTTTATATTCATGCAAACAATACCAGCAGCATGGAGTTCTGCAACACCGCGAGCAATGTCTGCCCCATATCTGCAAACAGCATAATTAAACAACTTGATGACCTTACCTACCACCCCAGATTTCTTAACAAAGCAGAAAAGTAAAGAACAGGCAACTTCTCATGTTGATGCGCAATCAAGGTAATAAGATATCAACTGGCAAGCTTACTTCATTAAAAACTATACACTGTGTACATTCATTTTTTAAGTCCAGAAGAGGTGGTGCTCTTATTGGACTTGATGGAGGATTTCATTCACCCAAAATATGCAGGTAGTTCAATTATTGCATGGATGAGAATCCAATTATGCCCTTTGAGAAGACACCTCATAGAGAAAAAAGAGGAGAAAAAGACAAAGGCTTTTGGGTAACCCAAACCCTCTTGCAGATTACATAGAACACGTAAAAACATTCTTAAAAATTTAAAGTTAGAGATGCGAAGACATTGGTATGCATATCAAAAACAAAAAAAAAAATCTCTATGAAATCTCGTCAGTAGAGATTCGCTACAAAGGGAGAAAAGAGTCTCATGTCAAGAACAACAGAACGCGTAGTCCCACATAAAGTTGATCCTTTTAAAACCCAAACATATCTTTCTTGGATTCATTTTGTTCACATGTCGCAGACAAGGATGCTGGATCTTTCAAGTGATGCATGCTTGCTGCCATGTCCATCCCAATATAAGTTAGAAATTATGCAAATTCAAATATCCTATCTAAGAGCATATGCCCATCTCGCACACTCTAATACAAGAAGCAAGTATAAAAGAGTATTAAGAAAGCCAGGAGTATATACAACACTAAATGGTATAGACAATGAAGATTTAGCACATCATTATAATCGAGATGTTGATTCACCGTCAACAAATATACAGAAATCTTTTTTGTTAACCAGATCTGTTAACAAGATAAGATCTGCTTTCATGGTCTTGATGTTCTAACTGAAGAGAATAACCAAACTAGCTATGTGTCACTGAGGAGATTCATTCTCACTAATGTTTTCGCTTCATTCATTCTACAGCACTAAGGTTAGTACATATACATACATCTAGGAAGTTACATGGGTTTCAAATATCTCCAAAGCTAATATTAAAATTTCGACGTTCTAATAACAGCTTATGAGTCTAAACCTAGATAAAGGATATGACATAAAGCATTGCTAGCACATGAAGTTTGCAAAAGCTTGTACCCAGTTATAACATGACGTTTAGAGTTAAATTTTTTGGCACTTAAGGAACTTGTAAAAGTTCTTATTATCAACTCAATTAGAGGGATAGTGATAAGAAGAACCTGAGGATCTGTTCTAACGTAAAGCGGCCCTTGTTCTGCTGCATCTCAGCCTGAATTGAGCTATTATATCGGTCCATTACAAGGCAGAGATGCCCATCCATACGAATCACACCATGGAAGGTACAAACATTCCTACACCACATTGATGTTCGTCTCAAACTTTCTAGCTGGCTCTGCATCCACACTGCATCCATTCCCTCAGTTACCGCGACCTTCTTAACCGCCACCTGGTGGCTGCACCTTCCTCCTCGCCCTGCAGCAGTAGACGAGCTACTGCTACTACTACTACTCCCATACAACACACCGGACCACGTCTCCAGCCCCGAACGCCGTCCCTTCCCTAAAAGACGCAGAAGCTTCAAATCATGATGAGATATAAGATCGATGGAGGAGGAGCCGCTAGAGACAGAGCAGCAGAGGCGGCTCAGTCTGCTGCGGCCACGGTCGGACTCAAAGTAATCATCTTCATCCTCATCAGCGGGGTCTTCATCATTGTCCTCTTCGTCTGTGAAATCGAAGGAAGGGGACGAAGGGGAGGAGGAGAGGAGGGAGAGGACGGGGAAGTTTTTACGGAGGGCGTGGATGCTGTTTCCGACGGTGGTGGGGTGGCGGCAGCGGGGGCAGAGGAGGGTGGTCCCCGGCGAGGCAGCGAACATTCTGGAGAGGCATGAGCGACAGAAGCCATGGCCGCAGCTCAGAAGCAGGGGCACTCGCTCCTCCTCGTCGTACCGCGTGTGGCACACCGAGCAGCACGGCACCTTCATCCTCTCTCTCTCTCTCTCTCTCTCTCTCTCTCTCTCTCTCTCTCTCTCTCTCTCTCTCTCTCTCTCTCTCTCTCTCTAATCACTTCTCAGGATCACAGCTGCAGTAACCTGCTTCGTTTCTTGATTCTTCTCCGATCGAAGAATTGCTTGATCTTCCTGACAATCACTGTTAGAATCACATTCTGAAGGAATCAGAGTTAAATTTCTTCCCTAAAATTACTCGTCGCGCCATAGCAAAATTCAGTTGACGAGGAATTGGGAGTCGGAGCTCCGCCGGCGCCCGCCTAAAAATCAGCTGGAGGAAGAATCTGCGACCAGAAAAGGAGAAATAAGTATCAGATCCAGGATAAATACGTCAATATAGCATAGGTATGGTAGAGAGGATGGCTGAGGGTGTGACCCCGAGTTCGACTCTGGTACAACTACCTAATTCGAACTGCTATTGTTTTTCTTTTATGGTCGTCTTAGTCCACGTCGCCTGTAGTGTGGTTAATAATCTAGAGCGCCATAAATCCAAAAAGTCAATAATTTATAAAAATGATTTTTTAAAAATATAATATATTTAATATTATAATTATTTTAATAATATAATTTTAAAAATATAATTTTAAAAAAATAAAAGTGTATATATTTAAAATAATTCTAAAATAAAATTTTAGATTTTATCAAAATTTATAACTTTTGTGCTTTAATTTTACTTTCAAAATTACTTCTAAAATTTTATTTTAAAAATTTTAAATAAATAAAATTACAAATTGGACGAATTTATTGATAGCGCATGCTGCGTAACGGCGCTCATCTTTTTTAAAGAAGAAGAGACTTTTTAGTTAAGAATATGCTAATTATTATTGTATAATGTTTGGATGATATCTTTTGAATTATAGTAATATCCGAGAAGTCGATCATTACACTCGACATAAAAAATATTCAAGAGATGAATAGGAAGAGCGTAAATTACCAATGTCGATATTACGGTGTTTATCTAACCAACGAGTGGCGGGTTTATGGTTAACGCGATCGAGAGAGGAAACTCTTTATATTTTATTTGCTTAAATAGTAGATTTATGGTGGAATTTTACTGCAGTAAAAATTAAAAACACGGATTCAGTCACAGAAGGATAATTTGAACTATAATATAATTTATAATTTAAATGAAATAACATAATTTTCAATGAGATAATAATTATTTGAGTAGGTAAATAAAGTGGAATAAATCGTGAATTTTAAAACATTTTTCATCCACAGAGGGATGGTTGAAGGTGTGACCAGCGGAGCACCATTATCTCTAAAATTTCTCGATTTCTTTAGCGCGCCCTGTCTCTCCCGACCGTCTTTCTCCGCCGACCTTTTCCCCCGCTGATGATTTCTTTCGGAATATAATCGTGTCCGATACTGACGTCCGAATGTCGTCCGACATATCATAAGGTAAAAAGCCCATGGTGTTTAATACATTTACGGAATCTGCCATTACAGAATAAATCGGCACATTATCGGAATTAGAGTTTCGTAATTTACGGAATTGATGGGCGATATTTTTGTTCTTCACCTACTTTCTCTGATTGTCCTTTTTTTTTTTTTTGTAGAAAGAAAGTTACTGTTGTACCCCCAGTAAAACTAAAAATAACAGCTTAAACCGGATGGACGGTTCATCTGTGCAACTGTAGGCGCTCTTTTTTCTTTTTGAATTTTGCTATGCACATCCAAAAAACTACATAATAAATCATACATGCTGACGTGGCACAATTAAGACCACACATTACGATGGGTATATTTGTAATTTTGATATTTTATACGAATCACGAGAGAGTTGTGCGGATCACGAGGTATGTGTGTGGTGGAGATTGATTGTGTGTGGTTTGTTGGGTAGTTTGTTGGGGGTGAGTAGTATTTCTCTTTTTGTAAATGTAGTATGCATATTTACATTCTCTTATATATAATGGGTGATTGAGGATATGTACGACCACGAGTGCGTCTCTTAACTGACATAGTATATGCGAAATTATGTGAAAATTTCTTTATCCTTGGAAAAAAAAAACTCAAATGGTTTTTATGCCGGTAGTTCATCATAAGGACGGGACTCTTCGATTGGTGGAATATAAATCAATGCCACCCATAAATTTATCTGTTACGACGGTCGTTCAAAGAGGGTCGGTTACAGGCAGAATTTTTTCACGCTAATCTCAAAAAAAAGGGTTAACAATCTAATATACGGAGGTGCCAACTACGCGAAGGTTAGTTAATCATTATGATTGGCACTTTTTCTTACTTTCACGATCTTAGTTTGTGGGCTCCTACTAGAAAAGATCTTTTATTGAAATTTGAGTATTTTTTTAATATTTTCAGTAATTCGGTTAAAGATTCTAGTATATCAAACTACTTAGTTGGGACAAAGTCCACAAATTTGGTGCATAAGAAAGCTTACTGGGTGCTAATATAAAATAATCCTATATTAAAAATTGACGACGGATTAAAATATTTATAAAGTATCGGTTCTAAAAGACCATTAACTGATTCATCTTTTGTCAGAAAACTCGATAAGTGGAAGAGATCGGAGGTTAGTGGTGCTGTTAGGAGCTCGACGGCCGAAGCGTCACGACTAGGATTGCTCTTGGTGATTAGGTCAAAGTTGGTGCTTAAAATTTACCATCAGATAGAGATAAGGTATGTTTAGGGTACCTTGTAGTTACACCTAAGTTTAACCTAGTCAAAGGGTGGTGGACTTCATCATAATAATTCATACTTCCCATAATAGTAAAGAAGACTTCCATATCAGCCTCCTTTGATATTTAAAAATAACGAATAAGTTCTTCTTTTTTACTCATTAATTTCAATACCCTAAAATATTTATTTATTTTAAAAAAAAAATTTAACATAAAAGTTATAAATTTTGATTAGATCTACAACTTTTATATTAATTTTTTTTAAAAAAAACAAATTTTAAATATATGTTTTGAGACTCCAAAATTTAGCGGATTAATAGAATTTAAGTACGAATATATAGAGAGATAATTTTTTTTAAAAAAATAAAACAAAATAGTAATTAGAAAATCTAAAGGTTGATTTGAAAGAGTAAGGAGAATCTAGGATTTGTCCTAATAGTAATAGTAATAGGTGTGGACTAGCTAATCCTATTCATCTGAGAATAGGACTCCACGTTCCCCTATTCATGTGGACAATGGATTATTTTCTTGTAATAATACGGCCTAGTATATGATACTTATATAAAAAAAATCCGCAACAAATTTTTTTTTGGAATAATGTAAAAAACCACTGCTTTTTAAAAATCATATAAACGGTCTATATTTTTAACTTTATTTTAAAAAATTCTAGTCGGATATTCGAACATATTTTAGACGTCTAGTTGAGTGTTTCAGACAGCTAGTATAGTGTTAACCACTAGTATCGTAATATTTTAGCAAAAAATTTTCGGACGAACAGATAAATATCCCGAACGAGCTAAAAAAATGTTTGGACTAGTTTTGTAATGATCCACGTAAGTCAAAAAATGTCCAAAGAAAAAGTCTTGGACCTAGGGGCGCCAAGTAGAAGGTGGTGAGTGAAGAGATAATCTCACATCACAAGGTTAAGGCTAGAAATTGCCTTCATATACTTAGAAGGTCTATGCTAAACACCAAATATAGATCCAGCCTTTTCAAATGAGAAACGGGACCCCACTGGTGGTTCAGGCGGGACAGATTGGGGCGTGACATAATGTATCTGACAACAATATTGTCTGTACACTGGTAGTAGTAGCCTCGCCGCAAAATGACTAAGCCACTAATGTTATTCCCACAAGGAAGAGCCTGGAATGAGACATCCACCGATTGTTCGTTCCGTACGACAATGAAATTAAATAGAAAGTGGTGTGAGGAGAGATAATTCCACATCACAATGTTAATGTTAGAAATTAAATTACCTTCATATACTTTGGAGGTTTAGGCTAAACAACAAATGTGAATCCACCATCTTCAAGTGACAAAAGGAATATGAACTGTGGTTCGGCCGAGGCGGAGATGCGAGACCGAGGTCGAGATGGGTCGGGCGTGACACAAAAAAGCGTCGTAGAAAACTAACCTAATATTTTTATTTCAGATACTGATTTGTTCAAGTTTTATAAAATAGAATTTCTTTTTTATGGCAGATATTAAAAGATTAGAGTATAAAAATAATTTGGCAGATATTAAAAGCTTAGAGTATAAAAATAATTTTTGTTAGCTTTTATAAATTGATAGTTTATTTTTGAAAAAAAAATTAAAAATATTGTAAAATAAAGAAATCATTAAAAAAATTTAATAAGATTTTCAAAATTTTCTATAATATCTTTCAAATAATTACGGTGTCATTATACCATGTACTATACGGTGTTATTAGACATTATGACATCTCTCATCCATGTCGTCCTCTCCTCATGTTGCCGTGCAAAGACACGTTACCCATGTTAAGGGCAACCTGTATCACCGGCTACGAGGTCAAAATCAGTCCTATGTCGGTAGTCCTATCTCAGTATTGTACCATCTCTTTAGGTTTGGTCACGTTGATAGCAACGAATTAACATATACAAAATTAGTCCATAAATTTCTTTTTTTTTTTTTGAAAATAGAAAAAAGTTGATAGCTTAATAGTTTGACAATAATTTTATTTTGTAAAATGTCAACAATAAAATCTATACTAATTTGAGGTCACAAAAACATTTTTTATATTGAATTAAGCTACTCATATTTTGTCAATTATTATCACATCAAATTAATCATAAGGCTTTGACTAAATTTACATAATATGGAATAATACATTTAAAAGAAAATCTTGGAAACCAAATTAAGGCTTTTAATCTGCCAAGAAAATATACTGATCCACTGAGGAAGATACTGCATAGTGAAGTACGAAATACCCCGCCCATAACGACCACTTAAAATAAGGTAAGATCTGATAATTATCTCTAATTTATTTTATATTTTACAACAATATTCAATCCGTGACGAAAAGATGACTTGGAACTTATTCATGTATCCTTTTAGCATCACAATATCATCCAACAGAGTATCAAAGACTAGGTTAAGTACTTCTTGACCACGGCTTTCGCAATGGATAAGGCATCACCTTCGGCTTTCACGGAGTAGAGCTCGTCGCCTGCTTGCCACTTGTTCGAATAAGATATCCATTCTTTCCTCCATTCCTCGAGTGGAAACTGTGTGTTTTCTCTCAAGCTTCTTAGCATGTAGCCGAAGTAAGTGGAAGCTCTCGGCAAATAATAATTCTTCAACAAACCGCTCCAATATTTATTTGCTGATGTAAAAAAACAATTGGAAACAGAAGAAATGAACCGAAAGTCGTCATCTGGATGTTTTCTCCCAAAAATGAAGGGGAAAAACATAAAAGTTGAAGATATTGTGATTAAGAAGAAAAGTCAATTACCGTAGTCATGAAGCTTGCTCTGATTGGTTTCGGTGTTGTCGTACCACATTGTCACCTGGGTTCTTGCATTCCATTCATACTGGAGACAATAGACCATCTTAATACATACAAAACAGTCCATTGACTTTAAAATAAAGAAATAAATGGAATTTCTAATTTTTGACACTTAAAAAAGAAATATATATATAATTTCTAATTTTCTAGCTAACCTGTTTCCTCTCTTTCGGATTTTTTGCAAGGCTTTTTGCATTTTCCAGCCAGGTTCCCAGCAGAAAATTGTCATCTGATGCAAGAAGTGTATCTAGATCCTTGACTATCTCAAGGAACTTCTGCGAATGTCTAGCTAATTTGTTGTCATCATTCATTTGGTAGGAAGCCATGACATCAAGATAAACCCTGTTAGCTTGCTTCGCCACCACTTGCCTGGTGAGATCTACCAAGTCATATCTGGCAAAAGAATTTGTAATTAGCAAGCAACCCACAATATCGAAATCGTTTATGGGCTCCAAACGTAAGTTTATCGAGTAGTTTTTCCTAAGAGCTCTCAGAGGGAATTTTTTTTTTTTTTTTTTTTTCTGAAATTCCATGAAATTGTTAATAGCAAGGCCCTTTGTAATATAAGATTCCACAGAGATTGCACAAAAAGCCGAAGATGTTTACTTTGCACAACCCAAAGCTTTTGGTAATACAGGCCATTACTATATATCTGTATTTTTTAATGATTTAGAATTGTTGTATTGTCAACAACAATTAAATATCTAGGTCTTGAAGCAGCATGAAACTGTTACATCTGCAAGATCAAAATTTAGAAAGCAAAGGCTTTTACCTATATGTAAAACTTCCTGAAAGATCATTTCCTGCGTCAATAAATAGCTTTAGAGCTTCAACAGCTTCCTCATTTGAATACCATAGATGTGGTTGTGGAATTTCGGAACTGGTCTCTCTAAACGAAAATCTGTGATTCCTTGTCAAGGACCGCATCAGCGTACGCAAAGCAGGAATCTGGGAACTGATAGAGAAGGGACTGGAATCTGGGAATTCCACTATATAGTCCTTATTGTGATCCTGTTTCACAAGCAAAAAAGGAAATCGATAAGATGTTGCAGATACAAGGTAGAGAAAGTAATAGAAAGATCACACAACAAAATGTTGGTTCGGACTTCCTACAAAGACCTACGACGCGGTGCCCATGTATCGAGTCCAAAAGCCTCAAGATAGACGTATCTAATATTGCATGTCTCAGAACAGGACTCAACAATGCACAACTGCATATGCACCTCCATCCAGTTGATGATTTTAACTTTTAAGGCCCCTTATCCTTGAGGACCTCAAAATTACATGCGAGGTGTTTCCCCGCCTCGTTTCACATAGGACCTGGAAATGGAAATTCTACTGTTTTATGATTATACATTTGCATAATTGCCTCTACAAGTGCTCTCCGCATGATTAGACTACATCAATGCATTTTAAAATTCGGATGACTTTTTGTGGAAAATGCTTACAATTCTTGCCATTTTCAAATTCTTTTTAGCCTTGTCCTTCAAGCATACTTTTTCTCTTGCCCCTCATCAGCATTGGTCAACTCTCGCCCTCTGTCCTTCTCTCCCTCTCCCTCTCTCTTTTAATTCTTCTTTTTTGAGCCTCTTCCTATCTACTGCTGATTGATCTCTCCCCCATCTCCTCTTCCTCTCTCTTTTAACTATTCTTTTCTGAGCCTCTTCTGCACTACCACTGATTGATCTCTCCCTTATTTGCCCCTCGATCAGCATCAACAATTGAATCAATTTTGGTGAGTCATCTGATATGACACTCAGTATCTCCTCTTTGCACATAATATACACAATATTATAGCAGAAAACATACGGATAAGGCAAAGATGGTACTTGGATTCCATTTAGAAGTTTAAGTAGGAAAGTCTTTCCAGTACTCTGTAACACTCCAGAATGGGTTGCCCTATAATCCGATGGGATAAGTGAAATTCACGACGTTGGCGTCTCGTTATCTATGATGAATGAACTTATGATTACTTTCATGTTCTGTATACAGGGTTTGCATAGTCGGGAAGGTCTAGGCAGTAATATATGATTCACATACAACCTGTCTAACAACTGATTCTTACAGATCGCACCAATGTTCTGTGCCTGGCATGGGATTAGCATATTTCACATTACAGGTTGTCTGTTTAGAATAGGGCTTGAATGTCCATTGTAGATCAATTACGTGAAAGTATTTTTATAGATCAGGTTTTTAATGGTAATAGGGATTACTATCTTACCCTTCTGGGAGGGGCCGTAAGTTCTCATATGATACAAACCACGAAGTATTAGTTCCAGGACAGATAAATGTTCCACATGCAGAAGTATGAGGTAACGCATGCAGAAAATAAAACGGTTCATCGACAAATATTTGTCGTAGGATTAGAATCTCATGTGTTTTATTTTATAATTGCAATGATAGAAATAATTATTTGTGAACTTGAGACATGGCAACTCATCACTGTTGTAATTGCAATTCTCTAATTATTTATGTTTAACCGCAGATGAGATTATGATTAAATGAAATTAAACACCTTAAGTTAATTTGCTGCAACATAAAACGGTTGACTAAAAAAGGTTGACGGTTGTGGCAAACAATAGAGAAAAATATATACATTGTGAAAAAAAAAAACAGTGGTTAAGGTTGCTTGCTTTAAACCTACAACCAAAAAAAGAAAATATCACTAAATCATGAGCAGATCATAGAGAGAATTGTATCCACACTGTAAGCTCTCTAGTCACCTCATGCTAACCAAAAACCCCCCAACACTATCATCTGAAGGACCGAACTCCAACAAAATCAAAGTAATGACGTGGTAATACATAGAGCTTTCAAGGAAGGAGTCCTACCAAACAAACCTTTGCAAATTACAGAAAATTGTTACTGCATCTTCAGTAGTATCAGATTTCATTGGGGGCAGATCCTCCAATACGCATCCCTCAAGTTCTCTCCAATTCATGGCAAAAATTAATATCTAGACGTATTTGATATTGAAAGTATTTGGTATCATTTATTTGAAAATGAAAGTTGTAGATTTTGAATATTTGATGAGATCTATAACTTTCATATTCAAAATTTTTCCAAAAAGTTTTAAGTAGATATTTTGGAGCTCCGAAATAGTAAGGGGTTTGAAAACAGTTTATAAAATCGTTTACACCTGTTAAGAGGTTGAAGCCCAAAACAAATATTTAGAAGCATTTTTAAAAAAATTTTGAACATAAAAGTTATAGTTCTTATTAAAATTTACAACTTTTATATTAAAAATTGTCGAAAAATATGTCTAGATATCAATCTTTACTATGAATTAAAGGGAATTTGAGGAATGCGTATTGGAGAGAATCCAACCCCAATTTCATTTTCCCTTCCAAATCAAGCCACAATAAATACCAGTTGTCCAAAATCAGACTAACATAGATCATCCCTATGTGGCTAAAATCGACCCTCATGTTAGTAGGATTCTTCAGAAAACATTCAGCCAAGAAAGGATGAGTTCTTCATTTCTCTTTCTTATAACTTTCTAGGCAGTGGCCATGGAAACAAATATTTTATTAAAAAAACTTGGGGAATGTGCCACAAGCAACTGGTGACCTTCATCTTCATTATCATCTTATCTATGTGTAGTTATATGATTTTTATGTATATTATTACCTCTTCCTCTTGACTCCAAAATCTTATGAAAATTACAAACTAGCATGCATTGGCCACGCTCGAACCCTCGTAACTGAATAACGATATGTTATGCACTTATCTTTTGTTTGATGGAATTTTGTATCTTGTTACATTTTAAACGAATCTACAAGAATATTTTCCCAAGAATAAAACTCAGATGAAGTATAAAATGTTATACAAGTAGATTATTTTACTTGAAGAGTTGGATTTCGAATCTCTTTTGATCATTAAATATCTGTGGCTTAGCCCATATCCCAATCAAGTACCATTGAAATAGAGGCCGCCAGTTGTTATGTTTCCAAACCAAACCAAACCCAAAAAATTTTGTTTTGGTTCGGTTCAGGTTAAAGCCTATTTGCTTTGGTATGTTTTGCAAAGAAATAATATGGTTTAACTACCAGAAAAATGGTTTGGTTCGGTTTGCAGCGTACGCTCAGGCCCTACACAAGCAGCATGTATTTCCTCTAGCAGATTAAACACATATTCATATAGGACATCAAGTCATTTATGACTATCTGAGACACAAATTCATAAAAGCGTGCAGAATTTTATCTCCAAAAAAAAAAGGCATACCGCAATACCATCTGTGCAATTGTAGATTGTGCGATACAATATCTTCCATGCAGCT
Source organism: Xerophyta viscosa (assembly GCA_002076135.1). NCBI lineage: Eukaryota > Viridiplantae > Streptophyta > Magnoliopsida > Pandanales > Velloziaceae > Xerophyta > Xerophyta viscosa. Next base: position 11,399,043 of record MJHO01000001.1, on the reverse strand, counting down.
TCCAGTTGACTACTATGTCGACCATATCTTCTGTAAGAGTAGCTTTTTACCCACTCCTACCATTTAAAAGAAAATTATAATAGGTAAGAAAAGTTGGATAACAATAACTAATCCAAAAGTACCAAATTATTACCAAACTTAAGTAGACTGGTACCAAGTCTACCATAAGATATGCAGTTTTATTCAGCATATTTTAAGTTTAGACTGCAATTCTTGTTATTTCATGAATATGTTTGTTACATATTCACGAAGCTCCGCAGGTTAGCAAGCGTGTTGAATCTCAATTCTAACCTGAATCTCAATTAAAAAATATGAATAGTTAAAACTCCTAGTGGAAATTAGGTTCAAAGTAAATCCTGCTTGAAACTATGCTGATTTATGGGATACTATAGTTTTGCTGCATGATGCTACAAGAACTAAAAAATTTCAAGGACAGAGCATATTGTGTTGTGTTAGTTCTAATAGTGAATTTGAGAACATAATGAGGATTTTTTTTATTTTAAAATTATTTTAATTAAAAATTATAATTCTAGATTATCATTTTACTTATTTATTGAACTTATTTATTTATTTACCGGTGCCAGCGGGGCGCACAATCACCACTTATACCTCTAACAACAAAAAGCCTCTCTCTCTCTCTCTCTCTCTAACACACAAACACACTCACTCTCTCTTCTCTCTCACAAAAACAAAACAAACTCCACACTCTCTCTTTCCACTTGCTCTCTCTTCTCTCTCACTAAAACAAAACAATTTCTCTCTCTCTCTCTCTCTCTCTCTCTCTCTCTCTCTCTCTCACACACACACACACACACACAGAAAACTTAACTTTGTTTATTTAAAAATAACAATTAAAAACGGTTTCTCATCTTCTCTCTCACTTTTTATATTATTCAGTACTTTTAAACAAAATGACAACAAATTATGGTACATTTTCTTATTGTCTCTCACAATTTCATTTTATTTAGGCATTGCTTATACTACTACAGCAAATCATTTGACAGGTTTATTGAACATTTTTTCTTAAAAAAAAATGAGCCAGAAAGTTGTTGAGCAACATAAAACGTACCATAATTTGTTTATCATTTTGTTTAAAAATACTGAATAATATAAAAACAGAGGGACAGAAGATAAGAACTTGTTATTTTGGTATTGTTCTGACTGTTATACAAGACCATTTGGTACGTTTATTGATACTTCAAAAAAAAAAAAAATTGAGCTAGAAAGTTGTAAAGCAACAGAAAACGCACCACAATTTGTTTATTATTTTGCTTAAAATTACTGAATAACATAAAAACTGATGTACATAAAATAAGAAACTGTTATTTAGGCATCATTTTACTAATACGACAGTCCATTGGCACGTTATTGATATTTTTTCAAAAATTTGAACTGGAAAGTTGTAGAACAATGTAAAACGCATCACAATTTGTTTATTATTTTGCTTAGAAATAATGGATAATAAAAAAACAGATAGAAGATAAAAAACTGTTATATCGCTCTAACTACTACGAGACCATTTAGCACGTCTATAATATTTTTTTAAAAAAAAATTGGAGCAGAAAGTTGTGGAGAAAAATAAAACATATCACAATTTGCTTATCATTTTGCTTAAAAATATTGAATAATATAAAAACAAATTGGCAGAAGATGAGAAAGGTTATTTAGGCACCATTCCAACTACTACGGCAGACCATATGGCACGTTTATTGATATTTCTTCAAAAAAGTTTGAGCTAGAAAGTTGTAGAGCAACGTCAAACGTACCACAATTTGCTTATCATTTTATTTAAAAAGTAGGTGGACATAAGATAAGAATCTGTTTTTTAGACATCGGATTTACTACTACGGCAGTCCATTTGACATGTTTATTTATATTTTCAAAAAGTTTGAACTAAAAATTTGTAAAACAAAATAGTTTGTAGCATAATTTGTTTGCTCTTTTATTTAAAATATTGAAAAATATAAAAACAGTGGGAGAAGATAAGAAACTATTTTTAATTATTATTTATATAGAAAAGGTTAAAGTTTTCTGTGAGAGAAAAGAGAGAAAGTGGAAGGGAGAGAGAGAGAGTGTGTGTATGTGTTTTGTTTTTGTGAGAGAAGAGAGAGTAAGAGGAAAGAGGGAGTGTGGAGTTTGTTATGTTTTTGCGAGAGAGAAGAGATTGTGTGAGAGAGGGGTTTTTTTTTTTTTTGAAGGCAGGTGTGGCGATCCCATGGTCTTTTTTTTATTTTATTGCTAGCGTGGCGCACACACCGGGTCGCCAATTAAACTGGCGACCCGGTTTTATTTCGATAAATAAGTAAATAGTTAAATTAAAAATGTAATTTTCAAATTTAAATAACTTTAATAAAAAAAAAATTCACATAATGGTAGTTTTACATTAAAACAATTGGGCTAAATAACAAAAACGAAAAAGTGAAGCACAACTTTATTAAGCGACTCATATTGAACTGGCTAGTACCTCTGTTTGAACTTTCTCTTCTCGAAATGCCATTTCAGACATCAAGTCATAAACAACCGGATTTTGCTCAATTCCCTCCATACACATGCCCACACCAACCTGAAGCAGGAGGGCCAAAAGGAAAAGAAAGTTAGAGCTTAGTAGGTAAGTTGAACATGAAGCATATATTTAATAAGAGGAACAATATCAATAGCTTAATAGGACAATCACAGAAATATAAACTCTCTCTCTCTCTCTCTTCTCTCTCTTCTCTCTCTCTCTCTCTCTCTTATAGTAGGTAAGTTGAACATGAAGCATATATTTAATAAGACGAACAATATCAATAGCTTAACAGGACAATCATAGAAATATAAACCTCTCTTCTCTCTCCTCTCTCTCTCTCTCTCTCTCTCTCTAGCTTAGTAGGTAAGTTGAACATGAAGCATATATTTAATAAGACGAACAATATCAATAGCTTAAACAGGAATCATCAAATTCCATCTTCTACGTCTTTATCTCTCTCTCTCTCTCTCTCCTCTTCTCTCTCTCTCTCTCTCTCTAAATTCTGCACTTCCCATCAATGACTCTCCCTTTCAATTGCTTCTCTATCTTCCAAGTCTATCGGCTTGATCTTCAGCTGCTACAGCACAGTAATTTATAATACCAGCTTATTACTTGGTGTTAGATTGTCAAAAATCTCTTCCACCATAAATCTGATCATCAAATATCTTAAATGTACAAATTATGCTGACACTTGACTAAGAACCAAGTCACCATTTTCTTCTCCTTACGACAACAGGTTATGTTTTCGAATAGAAACTAAATACTTATTGAGCGTCTTGCATATGACGAGTAAGTTCAACATCTAACATATTACTAATTTACTAAATTGTTACGATCTTTATATGAATGTCTTCTAAGGCATGCACTGCTTTCTCCCATCAAACCAGGCATTTAGATTGCAATCATGGGTATTTTGTTTACTTGGTTGCAAAAGGAGTGCCATATTTCTCTGACTTCTCTTAGGGTTAAATAAAAGCATTTTTGTTCGATATTCCCATCAAGCTTGTCTATGAAAATATGGCTACTCTGTGTGCACTGTTTCAGTGCTGGTCTTAACCTATCAGTATAGGGTATTCTCCTTCAAAATTGCTTCTTGTTTTGAATTCCTTCTCCTGATTTCCAGGCTGCGACTTGATCCAGCATAAATCTCCACTCCCTTGGATAGTTCCATTACTAAATGACTGTTGAAAACTCGGTACTAGATATAAATAATACCATTCACAAGAAATGCCATCATCCAAACTGCTGAAATAAAAAAAAAAGTGTCGATTTCCCAATAAAAATAAATAAATAAAGAAAGACTCAGCCAAAGTACTTTTTTGCCAATTTCTCTTAAGAAGTCAAAACATGTTTACTTCATCTAAGGTTGGTGATTTATTAATTAACTGAACAGAAAAGTTTGTGCCTAGAAAGCAGTCCGGAACATTTTTTTACATTAGCCCAAAAAAAAAAAACATTTGGCCCAGAAAGAACTTCAGGCATAACTTCTGCAAACTCCGTGTACTGTGTACTGTAGCCGTGCTCTTAAGTCTTAACTGAATTGCGTATGGTCCGAGTACAGAGGTGGCCTTATCGAGATGCACTGTTTTTTCCAACTAAAACCTACTGTGGCAATGCAAACTGCTGGTGAGAAAAGGTATTGCCAATTACAACACAGGCTGATCAGATGATCCAAGTTTGGTTCTGCTTTCAAGCATTTGTCATGTTTTTATACCAAAACCCATCTAAACTATAGTTCCTACTTTGTACAGACAAACTTTGTCTACCAAGCCTCAAAAGACCACAGAGAACACATAATACAAGCAATCTTGATACATACCATAGTTGAATTTGGGCTGACACGTGCATCAATTGGACCTGAAGAAATAACGTCAAGAACGCCATACATCTCAATGTTCCCACCAAAGTTATGCAGCATGCACCTGAGAATTTTTTTTTTTAAAAAGAAATGGTAAATTAAGTAATTTCAGTAAGCGAATGATGTCTATATATATATATATATATATATATATATATATATATATATATATATATATATATATAACTTAACGTCAATGATGAGCTCAAATGCATATGAAAGAAGCAGATCATAGTGGCAAAAAAAATGCAAAGTGTTGGCTGCTAGGCAGACAATATCTACCAAACATAGGGAACCCCGTAGAACTGTGAAGATTTCTTCCAAATAGGCTTGACGTCAGCAAACAGATCAAGAACTATCATTTTTCCAATAGGCACAGAATGCAAAAGTGCCTGTAAAGTAACAAAAATATGAAATGAACTAATAGTAGAATAAGAAGGCAATTCATGTTATTAACATTTAAAATGAGATAACTGCAAGCAGAAAGGAAGACAAATTGCGAAACATTCAGATCTATTAGACCGTATAACTCCGTGCTGAAGTCATTTCGAGACACAATATAGTCGAAGCCAAAAGTTTAGGTATTCATACGCAAAAATGAAAAGAGTAGAAACGGCTGAGAATTTCCATTACATTAAGCTCCCTGCCACAAATGTGGAGTTTTCGCTTTTATTTTATTTTTTGTCAAAAAGTTCAATACTTACTGAAAATGAGACAATCCATTCAGTTGAGGGACTGAAATCTTCTATACATTTGGTGCTATGGTTCTCTTTTCCATAAGCTCCTTTCTTAAGTTTTAACTGCTTGACTCTAATAAAGAACAAATACCATACAAGCAAAAAACATACAATATGTGTCCAACTACTTTAAATAAAAGAAGTATCGTAATATATTTGAAGACCCTATGAACACAAAGGATATAAGCCCTGTCTAGTTCAAAGGCAATGTTTTAGGCATTCACATGCAAAAAAGTTAGAGTGGGATGGCAAAGACTCTCATTCATCACGACGTTTCATGCTGCATAAGTGGAGCTTGCAACATAAAGAATTTTTCTTTTTTTTTTAAAGTAATATATGTACTTATTGTGAAAGCAGCGAAGCATGCAATTTCTACTTTTGGGTGCGTATCTTCCACTCATTTGATGACATATATGTTCCTTTTTCCTTCCCTAAACTACTTTCTTAACTTTTAAATGGTTGTAGCTAATAAAGAACAAATGGAAAGTAAAAAACAAAAATAGGAATGAGAAAATGTGCCCAACTAATTAAAGATAGCAAGTATCGACTTATGCTTAGAAACCTTACAACACAATCAACAAGGATAAAAACCCCCAGTAAACAACTGCCACATTGCCGTTTGTTGCTTGGCATGTTAAAAACAACACATTGCATTATGACTTGGATAATGGAAATTTTCTTAGGCTAGCCATGTCGATAACTTTTTTCACATTAGCTTCTAGATTTTTCTAGCCCCTGCAAAGCAGAAATTGACAAATACATCCAGAAGTGAAGAAGTCATAGGCTATTGCTCTTTCCACGACCCCCCCCCCCAAACTATATATTTGCAGCATAAGTCAGCGATTACATAGCTAAGAAAACTATACTTAATCTACACTTTCAAATTTACGGTTGTTCAATTGGAGTGAAAATTTGAACTATATTACAAGAATAAGTTGAAAATGAAATTGAATTACTTTCAACTAATTTGATGTGTGATTCAAAGAAAAAGATGTGAATGGTATGATACAACTACAAAGAACGATTCACATGTAAACAAAACTCAATAGATCGTGCGGGGTTGTGAAATCCTCCAGTGCAGTTTAGCTAGCTGTATATTTGAATCTGACATAGTAGCTACATATTTATTTAATATAAACAATGTGTCATGACATTTAACATATATCACGTCATCCTTATTAGAAAAAAAGAAAATCTTTAAAATACTGCAAAATGGTAATTTCTTTTTCATTTTGAAAAAGGTAACTTCAAGCAAGCAAATGTCATATTGCTATGATTGTTTTCTCTAAAATAACTAGCGATCATTGTGTGACCTGTCCCGTACACAAAATTTGCCGTTAGATATAAGCTTTGCATTCAAAAGATACCACATACCTTCATTTGGGGAGGCTTCCAGAATTCTGCATCCGAGGAAAACAACCAGCCCTGACATAAATTAGTGAGCTACATAAGATGAGGACAGAAGGAACCGTGTAAGCTAACACTCGTTTTTTCAAAAAAAAAGAAAGGATAAAACTTGAGAGATCACATATGATAAGCCTTTCAAATTTGCAACTGGCTAGTGTTATATTGTTAGCTATGTGCATATACCTTGAAATTATGCAGCCCTACGCTATGCACTGAATGCTCCTTGGTTATATGCACAGAACCTCACCACATAATCTTATTTTAGGATCTTTTCCAAAAGACGTGTGAACATTGGTTCAAAATTCCACCTGTACTAAAGGACCGAGGGGTGTTACTTCAAAACTGACAAGTCCAAGTTGCCACTTTGGGGCAAGAAACTTGTCCTTTATCCTGTTAAACACCACCCCCCTCAGGAAAACACTATGTTCGACTTATAACTATCAATAGACAGTCATTACAGGTTGCTTCCTGCATGCGTATGGCCCACAAACCTGATTTAGGGATTAATCTTTTATGTTTTTTATTCAAGTCCGGCATTTTGTGGTGACTCCTAGTTCCGTATTGACCCACGGTCACTAGCAAGGGTCTAAATTTGGAATAATTGTAGTGGACCAAACTGGTCTTTTATCTTAGTGTCAAACGACTTAGGATCATTACCTGTTGATTGTAATTGTCCACAAAACCTACTTTCTCCAAGGTGTTTGGAGCACTCCTTAGAAATTTCAATTGGACAAGTGATTTTACTTGTTCTTTTAGCAATTCATCTCAACCGTGGTGGTATCACCAATCAACTTTCTAATAACTATTTATGAAACCAAAATGCATGCATCATTGACAGCATCAATTGGAAATACCATTATACCTTTACTATACTTAAGATAGCAGGATATGCTTGTGTAAGCTAGTCTTTTTATCTAGATTCACAAAATTCCTTCCAGAATAAAACAAAATAAACAATCAGCAAACTTAAAAAATCAGCATCAAGATTTATCACTGCATCAAACTTTAGGAATAAAATTCTTTAGACCTAAAGGAAAAGACAATATTGTCTGTACCTGCATTAACCAGACAGCATTCTTGTTACCTTGTGACATAGCCTTGAATACAGCAGCACCAAGCGATGAAATATAAGAAGGATCGTTTGTAGGTGGTAAATTTTCATTGAACGTGTCACTGTTAATGACTTTATCAGTTCAGGAAACATGAAACAATAAAAGACATATTAGAAAAATTGTCCCAACATGGAAAAAATGCACAAGAAGTTCCCAGTTTGCGCATTGAGATGACCATCTCAAAGGAGGAGAAGAAGACCCTCAAAGGTGCAAAATGTCACATATCTTCCCTTTGTAACTAAGAAAATATCTTCAGTCATGTTGTTTCTCTTCCATTTTCAAGGATGATTTGGTTATTTGGTGCACTTCAATCAATAGTGCTTTAATAGATCTCTAGTAATCACATAAGGAAATGCAAGTTATTATGTTTGGTTATTTGGTGCACTTCAATCAATAGTGCTTTAATAGATCTCTAGTAATCACATAAGGAAATGCAAGTTATTATGTGCATGTATGAACCATTAAAGTTTAAAGATGCACAACTTATTTAAAGATGCGCAACTTCTCTCTCTCTCTCTCTCTCTCTCTCTCTCTCTCTCTCTCTCTCTCTCTCTCTCTCTCTCTCTCTCTCTCTCTCTCTCTCAATCGCATGGCAGGATTCTGCAATTCCACAATGTTAAAGTTTAAAGATGCACAACTTATTTAAAGATGCGCAACTCATTTCTAGTAGATTCTCTCTCTCTCTCTCTCTCTCTCTCTCTCTCTCTCTCTCTCTCTCTCTCTCTTGGCAGGATTCTGCAATTCCACAATGTCAAGAACAAACTTCACTTTTGCGCCCAGATGAATAGAAATATCCTATTGTCAACTGCCCATAAAGTCGAGATTATTTCTTGTTTATGATACATAAACATGTTCTACAGTCACTCTCTCTTAACTGCACCCTTTGTTTTTTTTATTTTACTTCTTTGTTTTTCTCCGTCATTCTTCTTGATTTATCTTTTACATCTAATATAATCCAATAGAAAACCAAATTCTAGTTGGAGGCCCCTCCAAAAAGAGAGAGAAGTTACGAACAAGAACTAGAAGGTTGCTGTGAAAGGGACATAATAATTACACCACATTTGTTTCCTGCTTTCATTAAAGAAACTTTACTTTGTTTTCAGGAAATTTTGTTTTGCAATGTTGATAATGATGACGGAAACCCGTTAGTGATGATACTTATGCAAAGTCATGTAAAGGACAGGTTTATAGATATGCACAAGTGAAATGCTTTACCCTTTTTTGGGGGAATGCTAAGCTTCACTACAGTTTGAAACTTTGAGCAGAAATATAAGTTATCCAAGGTTGAATTCTTTGGAAACTATTGCTTCAAATACAATAATTATATCCACATTAGATATTTTGAACTAGCAATCCTGGAGAAAAGATAATCATCAAAAATAATTCAAGAAGATGGGAGGAATATGGAGCTTCATTTATCACTCTCTATTACAAGCCTAGCACTTTCAGAAACATCCTTTAAATTTTGTCCATCAAAGTTTCGAGCATAGATGTTATGAATTTCAAGAGCATTTTCAAGGCATGAGGAAATACAATATGTACTTTAGGCATGTAAAGAAGGCACTCGTATGGCAATATCCAATCACCAAGATTAGTTGTAAATAATAAATAAGAACAAAGAACATATGTAATAAAGTAAGAAAGTTCAGACATCTTGAAGAACTTACCAGTTATATATGTCCGTTATATCTCCATATTCTGCAATTTTAAAAATCGTTCAAAATTACCAAGAATATTTGGCACCAAACAGCAAAATTGGAAAGGACTACAAACAAGGAGCATCAAGAGCCATGGAACATAAACAAATAAAATAACGAGAAAAAAAAAAAGCTATTTATATTTCCTTAGAAGTTAGCGCAAAGCTAGTTATATTTCCCTGGAAGTTAGCGCACGATGATGTTGTGTACCACACATTTGAAGTATACTCATCACACTATGACACGTTTCCATCATCACCTTCTTATACGTCTTGATGGTTGTCCTTGATCTTAGTAAGTCTTAGTTCTGATTATTATTTCTAGAAATCATGGACACAAAGGGGTAGCCATGCCCCAAAGATTTGGACGTAAGTAACTTACATTTCCCTTCAAACTTTAATTCCATCTTCATATTATAATTGAATGATAATTAGCTCACACTGCCAAGAAATCACATGTCCAGATGACTTCACACAGTGGTACACTTTAAGAGAGCCTCTTTTTGGAGCATTTCAATAGGTTTGGCAAACTATACATTAATCTTTTTTTGTTAATCACTAAGTTTAGTTCAATTAGTTATATTGGTCATATTAACAAAATAGTAGTTTTTATATTTCTTGTTTGTGTACTATCTTGCTCCCTGATCTTAACTTATGAAACAGACTCGGGAGAAATTTTAGATACAGCAATTCTGGGTTACTTACTAAAAATGTCCATAACTTGCATAGCAAATCGTGTCTAAGTAGCTTTGGATTGTTCAACCTGCATATTTTCTAGGAGCAACCGGACTGAGGTACATGTATCCTTTTTCAAGTTATATGAATACACTCTCAGAAAGAAATTCAATAGTTGATACACTTATAATCTCATTGAAAAAAAGCAGATGATTTTTAATGCAAGGAAGTTGCTAACTAAACAACTATACCTTCAATTTGCTGACTAATGAATGCCTCTCCTACATCAAGAAATAAAGGATCTGCAGGATCAAGAAGATAGGTACAGCACCATCGGGGATCACCATTCACAGTGTTCCTGTAAGAAAAACAGAGAAATTAACTTATGGATGGTTCAATAACATGAAAACAACAATCCTATGGATAGACAAGTGCAATGTCTTATACATAGATGCAGGTTACAGAGATACATGTAGAATATAGGACATCTTATAAGTTTCAAAATACAGATTTTGGAACATGGAATATTGGCCCGGGCGAGCTAGAGGCATAAATGCTTTAAGATAGATCCCTTTGTTTCTAAGATCCATGCAGAAATTAACTAGCATGGAAAAGAGCAAGCGTAAAAAAGTCAGACATACCGATAGAATGATAACTAAAATGACAGCAAATCACATGCCAAGGAATGATAAATGCAAAGATCTTGCACATGTTTAAGACAACAGTTGCAAAGTAGACTAGAGAATTGCTCATTGCACAAAACTGGACGAATAGGGGGCAACGTTGGAATATGAGGGTTTTAAGCTAGATAAGGCCAAAGCTGAGTGTATGAAATGCAAGTTTAATCCTACTAGCACGCATGATGCATTTGAGATAAAGTTGTTGAAAAGAAAATATCCCACAAAAGACGAGTTTCAAATACTCATGATCTATATGCAAAACAATGGAGAAATAGAGTGGATGTCGGTAATCGAATCAAAGCACTATGGTACAAATGGAACGTGATACCGCGTGATAGAAAGTTTTTCCCTCAACTTTAGTAGAAGCGATATCATACCGCTATAAAAAACAGCCATGTCGGCAATGAATGTTGACTGGTTAAATGTAGGCATATCTAGCAGACGAGGGTGCGAGAGATAAGGATGCTGCAATGAATATAGGTCATTCTATCAAAGATAAAATTCCCAATGAGGTTATAAGAAAGAAATTGTAGGTGGCTTCTAGTGAGACAAGATGAGAGAGAGATGGTTACAATGGTTTTGTCATGTGAGATGGAGGCAAATAACTATACCCGTTAGAAGATATGACGGGTTAACTAACGAGTGAAAAAGCATACGAGATAGACCAAAAAAGAGTTGGGAGAGATACCATCCAACACCACTTTATCTAATTAAAACTTGATGAAAACCTAACTGTTGATTGAATTGAGTGGCGGCGAAGAATCCATGTTAGTGACATTCTATTTGGAGAACTTAGAATTTGGGTTCTATCTTGTTTTGCTCTTATGGTGCACTTTCTCTCCTTTTTTCCCATTCTTTGATTTTTAGCCTCGTTCAATACTTGTGTGCACTCTTTGCGTCTCTTGGGGGTTTGGTTTGAATTCTTGAATTGCATACTTAATGTGCTTGTGTGCTTCTGTGTTAATTTTGTAGGCCAAGGGTCCTACAAAAATAGCCTCTTCTGAGACATAGTGTTATGTAATAGGAAATACTATATTAGTTGGAAAGTGCTATATAATAGGCACTATTCTATTAGTAGAAAAATAGAAAAATAAGGAAGTTCTTGTATTAAAAATGAGTCATATTAGGAGAGTATTATTAGGAAATACTTAGGAGAAATATATGGTAGAGTCTAGAGGGATATCCTCTATAAATAAACAATGTAAACCCTGCTTTGAATTATGGAAGAAATAAAGTAATTTTAGTTACAATAGTTTGTAGAGCCGCCACCGGGCCGCCGGTGTCTTATCTTCGCCGCGTCCGGGCCGCCGACGTGAGCCGATCCAAATCGGTTCATAACAATTGGTATCAGAGCAGTCGGTCCCGAACCCTCGCCGCCGCTGCACTATGCTACTTATCTTCGCCACCATCGGGCCGCCGATGGAATTATGTTGCTGACACCGAGCCGCAGGTGTACCTCGCTGTCATCGGGCTGCCGATTAATTATGTTGCTGACACCGAGCCGCAGGTGTATCTCGTTGTTATTGGACCGCCGATGGAACTATGTTGCTGACACCGAGCCGCAGGTGTTTCTCGCTGTCATCGGGCCGCCGATGTAACACAACTATCAAGAGTCGATCTGCGTCGATTTCTGTCCACTGCCAACCTTGAGGACAAGGTTGTTTTCGGGAGGGATGGAATGTTATGTAATAGGAAATACTATATTAGTTGGAAAGTGCTATATAATAGGCACTATTCTATTAGTAGGAAAATAGAAAAATAAGGAAGTTCTTGTATTAGAAATGAGTTATATTAGGAGAGTATTATTAGGAAATACTTAGGAGAAATATATGGTAGAGTCTAGAGGGATATCCTCTATACATAAACAATGTAAACCCTGCTTTGAATTATGGAAGAAATAAAGTAATTTTAGTTACAATAGTTTGTAGAGCCGCCACCGGGCCGCCGGTGTCTTATCTTCGCCGCGTCCGGGCCGCCGACGTGAGCCGATCCGAATCGGTTCATAACACATAGCTACATACATCTCAGCCTTCATAGACTACGCTAAGAGGGGGGGGGTGTTGTTCAGTTAAAAAAGTAAATAAAAAGATATGCATACACTAAATAATCAAATCTATTTTAACTAGATTATCACAAAAGTAATGTGAACCGGAAGATCTAATTAAAACCAATATCCTGAAAGATCCCCAGGACTTTAAGATCCCCCCACTATCGTTCAACATATTCAGCCTAATGAAGAACTAATTTTCAATTTGAATTACCTACATGCATGTTGTAAGCACTCTTATAATAACTCATAATAAGATGTGATATCAAACTAGACAGCTAATATCAAGTGGCAAGGAGCTCTGAAAGAGCCATTTGAAGGCATGACATTGTTCCTTATCTAGATGGCATCCCAAAAGTTATGTGGATCACGAAAGTTGCCCCCCTCGAATACCTAAGAGACTTGTTTTTACCTAATTAAATTGTACTGTTAGAACATTTAAGTTCGACGATATCCGCTGAAGTGGAAAAAGAGTTAGTAAGTGTCTGCTTCCTTTGGAGCTGTAGTAAATTCTTAGGAAAATTGAACAGTAGATGCTTTTAAAGATAAAGTGGCAGTACATCAATAATCCATATCAGAAATTTGAAAATACCACAGCATCAAGTTTAAATAACAAGAACGATAGTGGAGGAAAATATTACCAGTCACCAAGTCTTGTAATATTAGCTGATGGAAATATCTGTCTAAATGCAGCTGGGACATTCCCAGAAAAAGATGGAAGCACTGCAGCAAGCACTTAGTATTTAAACTCATATACCGAATTAGATTATTAGATACCAATATCATAAAAAAAAAATTCAATACTACATTTCATAAAGTTTAGGACATCTAAGATAAGATTTGATAGAAGGAACTTACTGGGACAAAAAACTAGATAGCACTTATATATGAAGGGAGCAACACGTAGCCATGCTCAAGTGTCTAAAATTTCTTGCACATCTAAATTTAGCTTTTTCTAAAATTTTTTAAAAGATTGTGAGTTTGTGCATACTAGAATCCAGATGCAAAATGCTTTCGCTACTTGAAATTTGCACCTATGAAAACTTTCAAGATTTGAGTCACAAGAAGTTTACATTTGACATTGGGAGAAGCATCTACAATAAAAAGGGATTATTACAAATGGAGGAATAGTAAAAGCATAACGTCTTCGGTTATTAATAATGGGCATGGTGTACATGAATTCTAAAATGAATATTCTTGACCAAGGTTTACCGTGCCGTGCCGTTTCGAGTTTCGGTAAATTCAGATCTCGAGACGTGCCGACCGTGCCGTGCCGACTGTGCCGACCGTGTCGAATCGTACAATTATATAAAAAAAATATATAAGATTTATTATATAAATAGTAGAAAAAATTAAATAACAAGAAGTTTCATTCATTTGTTAAAATTCAAAGCACATATAATAAATTACTACCACATTGAATGTTGGTGTGGTTGATATCGATGAAATCTAAATCATCTAAATCTACCCCGTGCGTTGTTTGAAAATAATATACCCACATATCTTATGAATAAATATGATGATACTCATTACATACACAAAAAAAAAAGAAAAAAAAAACGAAATGTGCCGACCGTGCCGACCGAAACGGTCGGCACAGGTCGAGACGGCTGAAAAACAGCCGTTTCAGCCGTTCCGGTGCCGCCAAGTGGCGGCACCGAGACGTCTCGGTCGGCACGACGACCCGAGACGTCTAACCATGTTCTTGACATTGAAATTTTATAGTTCACTTTCTATGTCAAATTTTTTAGAAAATTTCAATACCAACATGATAAAGGTTGTTCCATCATACTCAACTCCTTTATAGTATCCATTGGAATGTTTCTCCAAAACAAGGCTACCAAAGAGGTACAAACAGCTTCCATACCAAGACGACTCTAGAGACAGAACCTCAAACTTAAAGAGTTGACATATTATTAGCCTAATACTCGTCGTAATGACAAAGCAAACAAGCAATAAATGGTGAAATTCATTTATCTAGGAACTTGCTGAATAACAATACCAGGAGTCATTCCAAACTCTATCATGCGGGACAAGATACGTTTTTGTAGATTCAACTGCCCATCCAACCAATTCTGAGAAAGTGGCCCACCCCACCTACAATAAAATCAACTTCAGAATGACCAGTACCCTAAAAGGACAAAACGGAATATGTTGTCCTTTCTCATACATTTTTCCCTATCTTTTCATCCAACATAAAGCTTAAAACAAATTACCATTCCGTAATCATAATCGAAGGAAAAAATTCACACGACATAACTAGATATGATAAGTGACAGATGCCAATTAGCAGACGATTCTAAAGAATGTCTATACAGATGGACTAAAGGTTTCAATCAGGTCGAAATAGGCGAATCAGAAATCTAATCCGTTTATCTTAATGAATATTTATAGTTATATCTTTAGATCAATCTCAAGTCATTCTTGATGCAAACATACGTTCTCAATGGAGTAAAGCTTTCAAAAACAACATGATAATGGTTGCCAACTAGTATCTTGATACAAACATATAATTTTAAGTTTTTACATTAATTTCAAATGATTTTGTTTCTTGGATAATCTGTTACCCAAAACAAGTATTACTTGCCCCAACCCACCCATGCATCTCATTTGTCATTTTGCTAAAACGAACAAAGTCATTCCCAGTTTAGTTTGTAGATAACTCTCAATTTGATCTGAGTGGCACCGTTAACTAGTAGACTTCCATCGTCTTTTGAAGAATGGCTTCTCCATTGTCTCTCTTCATTCTCATTATCGAATTATCAAGTCCCTAAACCTAGACCACAACAACACCGAACTTCGTCCAATGCTGTTATAACAAGCTCGTCATAAGCTTGAGCTTGACTCGTGCTTCATGATTCGAAAGTCGGGCTCAAACCTGATCAAGGGAAGCCCGGCCAAGTTCGAGCTCAACTAACATATATGAAGAGTTGTATGAGCCGAATTTGAGCACAAGGATACTCTGATCGATTACATGCTCACCTTAGTTAACCTTGCCAGGTTATTTCTTGTGTTCAAGTTTCATGCAGACACAATGTTCTGATTTAAGTTGTCGAATGTTGGAAGAGCACAATTTAGTAAATTGACAACAAAGTTGGAAGATTTGGAAGTTCAAGGATCTGGACAACAAAACAAGAACAGAAGACCTAAGAACGCTTACGCATAGACAGCTTTTAATCAAATGAATCGAAGAAATGTAAAATCTAAAAAATTAAATAAGAACTAAAATAGACAAGAAGACATCCCTCAAGGCTAGACAAGTTCTACGTACCCGTGTAAATTTGCCATGCGCGCCCAAGCAAGAAAAGCTGGGCCTCCAAAAAAATCATCTAAGCCTTCATCATTTACGCCAAAAGCCTAGATATTACCAACATATAATTAGAATAAACTCAGATAAACGTTGCATACAATACCAACTGTCTTTCTCTATGCTTTTAACAATATTAACTTATTTTAAACAGGAAACAAGAACAGATATTGGAAGTCCTTTCTTGATAGAATGTTCTAAAGCATCTATGATGAAAATACTTTCCTTGAAGTGTGTAAGGCTTCAAGATAATTCCAAATTCATACTAGCATGACTCAAATAATAAAAAAGTATACAATGTTTGCCTAAAGAAATATGGTATATTACAGAAGGTACCAATAATCAGAAGCTAGACTAACTTCCTAAAATTGCAAAAAGTTCTATGAATTTATTATTGGAATAATCTACAATATAGCCACTTAGAAATTCCCTAATTTATACTGGACCATTCAGTTTCTAAAACATTCATGTTTTTGACAAAGTTTTCCATGTTAAAAGAATCAGACATGTGATGTCATTTAAATGTTCCAGCTTAGCTAGGAGGTATCTGAACACCACTAGATGATCATGCGAATCTGACCTTGAAAACCTTCCTCCAGACTGCTTCTTGCCCAGTAAAAGCCAATGGCAAGTTAACTCCTTGGAGAGCCATCCAGTCAATCTCTTTCTCCCACCTCTTCCAATCCCACCATGCGAACGAATCTGAAGACCGCATGTAATCAAGTTAAAGAAGAATTAAACCACTGATGTATCAGGATTAAAAAATAACAACGAAAATTCTGCTTAACAAATGAAAAATAAAAACAACGATATAGAGTCTTTGTAACATCCCCCGCGTTGTACACCTAGCTGTCTCAGTAACTCCCGGCCAAACACGTGGCCTGGCTCGAAAAGGTCTCAGATATATGCTATGTACCAGGACAAAGGGGTTCAATCCGCATGAATATATGGATCAAAGGTCAAGTCTAAGTTGGGTCTGAATTTAGGGTTTGAATTAAATTTATATTATCAGTATTATTTTGGAGAATATTTAATATTTCTAATAGGGAAAGAGTATTCTTGGAGTTGTATCAGAAAATATTTTGTATAAATATTTGCTAGGATTCTAAAGGGCTAGCATGTGTAAATATGTGATGTACTCTTATTTTTAAGTATGGAAGAAATAATCTAGTTTATTATTTAGTTAATTATGCCTTTCTTTGATAATTATTCTGCCGACACCGGGCCTATGATGCTTATCCCGCCACTATCAGGCATTCGATAGAACGATTGCAGTCAGCTCATAATAATGCTATGCCAAGATAAATGGGTTCGAACCGTATGAAGACAGGGATCAAGGATCAAATCTATATTGCGTCAGAATTTAGGGTTAGAATTATATTAATGTTAGATGTATTATTTGGAGAATATATAGTAGGTAATATTTATATTAGAAAAAGAGTATTATCTGGAGTTACATTAAGAGAATATTTGGTAGGATTCTAGAGGGCTAGCCTCTATAAATATATAATGTACTCTTCTTTTTAAGTATGGAAGAAATAATCTAGTTTATTATTTAGCTAATCGAGCATTTCTTTGATTTTGCCGACACTGAGCCTCCGGTGCTTATTCGCCGCTATCAGTCATATGATGAAACTGATTGCGGTAAGTTCATAACAACTGGTCCAAAGCCGATGATCCACTCTCGCCGAAGCTCCAGCTGAATCATATCCGCCTTCCCGGCAAGTTGGCGGCATCGGCCACCTCCTTGAACATGAATAGGCTATATACACTTTTTGAATAATACATTAGGAAGTTTAGGTAGAAAAGATATGAAGTTCACCATCTAAGACCGTATCTCACTTCTGATATAGCTCACCATTAGAGATAAAACTTTAACCAAAACCAAAGCATTGCACATTTGCAGCTTACCGACGCAAACAATCCAATACTAATTCAACTGTATCGTATAAAGTTGACACTTACAACTAGACGTAACAACATTTTGGTAGTAGTTCCAAGGAATCGGACGTTCAATCTTGATCCCGTCATATTCTACATGTGGAAGTGATCTTGGTGAAGGAACTGAGACCAACTGACTTCCACCAGTCTTGTCCCACGAAATATGAGCACCGCACCAGTATTTTAGGTACCAATGCAAAGCTGAAGAAAGTTCAACAGCAGTAGTGCCTTGAATCCTATGGATAAGGAGAAACACGATTAATGGATAACTCGAAGAAGGCTGAATAATTTTGAAAGGTATAACTTAAGTGGCACCTGACTCTAGGTTAGTAATCTACAAACAAATTTACATTTCACAACTTAGGACTCTACTCAAGTTGCATTATAAAATTACGAACACGAAATTTTTAGGTGAATTAGTGACTAGTAACATCTTTACAAAAGAGAACAAACTTTAATTACATCAACTAGACTGACTTGTAATAGGAGCTGAAAAATCTCCATTAAAAAGAAAGTCAAGATTAAAAAACAAATATCGAAAACACAAACGACTTGCAAATAATTTTAGTACAAACACCATTTTATGTTCGGATACAAACGCCACTTTTCCTTATCTAATTAGTGACTGGTAACATCTTTACGAAAAGAGAACAAATGTAATTACATCAACTAGACCGACTTGTAACAGAACTGAAACATCTCCAATAAAAAGAAAGTGAAGATAAAGAACTAATATTGGAAAACACAAAAGACCTGCAAATAATTATAGTACAAACGCCATTTTATGTTCGGATACCAAGCTTGAATGTTCACCAGTGTACCCATACTTTTAGTCAATAAGGTGCCTGCGCTCTTGGGCAAATAAAGGTTAGATCATAAATGGTGACCAACAATCTGTAGAATGGAAATGGAAATCCAAATTCCAATTTCATTCAATAGAAACTACACATCTACAGTAACTGTTCCAGTTCAAATTTAAATTTCTAATTTTCCAATGATGGCCACCATTTGCTTCTATAGTCCTCGAGTGATACTCACTATCGAGCAGTTAGTTTAAACACAGTAGTCAGGGGAAAAAACAACTCTCACCAAGTTTTAAAGAGAGTCATAGTTGGATTTATATGACTATTAAATAAGGGGATTGATGATCATAGATAAAATTGTAGATTTAGCATCATCAACCATTAAAAAAAGGGCGATTTCTGTTTGCTACCTCGACAAGATTCTACCACTCTAATTCACAGACTCTAATATTCTCGTTTTGCATGAAGGCAAATTGTAATGCCCAATCTTGTTGGGGGAATGCAGTGTCTTTGAACAATAATCTCTACTGCATCCAAATTCAATGCCATGTGAGTTGATGGTGTCAATTGCAGGGTCCTGAGGGAGCTTTCCTTGTTAAGATACTACCCACTCGTTCAAAATTCCATAAAGAAAAGAGAAACTATCAACTAGGTCAAAAAGCATAAAGTACAAAGAAATTATCAAGTAGATTTGACATTCAACCAAAATGTATAAGGGCATTCTAAATCTCTAACATAGTTTCGCTACGTGATATAGAAGTATCATAATCTTCTAAGGTTCATCAGCATGTAATGTAGATGGCAGATGGGTACATACAAAATTTCCGATCCACCACCGCTTGATTCATTGGAATTACTTATACGGAAGCAACTATATCCTTCACATAGGCCCTGCCAAGGTACCCGCAGTAGTTAAAGTACACCAGCATCAAAGAGCATTGGTAAATCCTATTTGACGGACCTTGGGAACGATCTGGAAGCGGAAGCTGGAAGCATGGGAGGGGAGAAGCCGCTTGAGGAGACCACGAGCGGCAGATTCTTGAACATCGGGCGAGGCTCGGCGGCGCTCCGCTGACCTCAGCAGCTCATCCACGCCGTTGGCGGCGACAGCGATTGTTCGAGGAGATGGAGATGACGACAATCTTGATATCAATAGAAGCAGAAGCGAGAGATGGAGGAGGAGGCGTCGACGCATCGCACTCGAAACTTCTTCTTCTTCTTCTTCTTCTTCGGATTCAGAACAGTAACTTTTTACTAATGATGGGAGAACGAGGAAGATTCTTTTACAGATCAAAGGGGATAAGAATGGAAGATCGCATGGGAGGAGAATCGAGCAGGACGGGTTGGATCAAGTCACTTCGAATTTGTGGCGGATCCAAAATTACCTGATCCAACCCGCAATCCAAATTATCAATATATATATATATATATATATATATATATATATATTATATATATATATATATATATATTATATATATACTATGGTATAAAGACAAGGAATGGAACCTCTATTATTTTTCTAATACTCTATTAAATTATTTGGTTAATTCTCCATGCACATTTTCTATATAATAAATTACCATATTTTTATTACCTCATTTTAATCTGAACCATAGATTTGAGTAAAATAAACTCATTTAATACATGCTATTAGAGGAATCTCTAACGAGGAAGATTTAAGGATGGTCAGCCCACATTGTTCCTCGGTCAAACACTATATCAGGCCCTTAAAATTCCGTACCTATACAAATCAGTCTTTATATTATAAATTTACTATTTATAATTATAAATAAGCCCCTCTCCATATTCATACCAGAATTATTTTAATTGTATAAATATTTTTAAAAAATAATAAATTTTAATGATATTTACAATCTTTATATTCAACGTTTTTTCAAAATGTGTTTCTAAATAGAAATTTTGAGGTTTCACAATTTTAGTGGGTTTTAAAATTAATCCGTTAACCCGTAAAAGAATTGTAAATCTCATCAAAATGTATAACTTTAATATTATTTTTTTAAAAATATTACTAAATAAATATTTTAAAATATTTAGAAATAATAGATTAAAAAAAAAGGTTGATTTATAAAAAATTTTGGGCGGAGGCACTGATACGTAGGGGTGTTCAACCGGTCCGGACCGGACCGAAGATCGAATCCAAACAAAAAGAAAGACCGCAGATCACACCGAAATTTGACCGGTCCGGTCTAGACCGGACCGCAAAAGAGCGGGATCGAATCGGATCGGACAGGTTTAAGTCATACGAGTCGTTGTAATGCGTATATCGATATCGTTTCGGACAAAAAACAGTTCTAAAGTAAATCTTATTTAAATTAGTCAAACGCACAAATAGGACCGAATTTTTTTTAAATTGTTCAAATACGTAAATATTAAGCCTAAACCTTATTTAAATCGGTCCTTGGTCCGGTCCTCGATTTTAACGGTCTTGGAACGGACCGGACTGAGGATCGATTAATAGCCAATACTTGAATAGTAAACCGGATCGAAGTTTAACCGGTCCGGTCCAATTTTTCGATCCGGACCGATATATGAACACCGCTACTGATACCCAATTCCCCTCGGTCCTTCCCCATTTATCATGGTTATTTTGCTACATGATGCCTATGGAAATGAATGTTTGCATTATCGGTCTCATTAAATAAATTATAGTACGATTTAGCACCATTAAGCCACCAAAAGACAGTTTGAAATCAAATTAGAAATTTAAAGACAGTTCCAACCATGCCAAAGAAAAGTATTTATAAAATAGTTGCACTAAAACTATAATTGGATTAACACTGTATATACGGATCTAGAAGGGTCACAGTATTTATATTAGCATGCTTTGTTAATATATCCAAAGACTTTGTCGAAAATTTTCTATTCCGTCAAAACTGTTTTACATAGCCCCTTTTTAAAAAAATATAAAATTATTTAAAAATATATATATCAATAATTGTTTTTTAGAAATAATTGGACTACTTTTTTTTTTGAGATAACGAGACGAAATCTCGCCCTGAATTTCCGCTAACTCGCGAACCACAGTTTTCTATAATCATCTATAAGACCATTTTGGACCCAAATGCGCGCAGGAGAGTAAAACTTCGGCCTGACGTTCGCCCTCGGACCAGACATAAAGTACTGAAAGTTATCCAGCCACCAGTTTTTTCACAACCGCTGTAAACTCACGGCCACGGGCACATCCGCATTGCAGCCACCCGTGGGATTCGAATCCGGGCGCTCGCTTCCTGATGTGAGCGCCCCGGCCGAATGACCCACTGGCGGGAGACATAATTGGGCTACTGTAAAATATATTTTATAATTTGTATATTTTAAATATGTTTTTAAAAAAACATAAATTGATATTCTAAAAGTTTAAAAGCTTATAATTAGTAAAGATTTCAGATCTTTAATATATAATTAAGATGTTTTTTTGGAATAATTTTAAATTTAAAATAACTGAGCACATCAAAAGCAAGCTATGATTTAATAATTATTAAAAAATTATTTATGAGAATGATATAAAATTAGGTTTTTATATGTAATTTTTCTAAACTAACAGTGTACCAACCAGCAGTAGCATAGTTGGTAAACGGAGTTGGGTATTGGAAAAAAATCAAAGATATATACCTTATAAAGGTATGTTAGGGGTACGATTTTCAATAATATGTAGTTGAAAAGGTATACAGTTTATCGTTTAATATCCGATTGAGATGCAGAATAGAAATCGAACTCGGCGATCAAATTTTAAAAAAAAAAAAAACAAACAGTGCAGATACAAAAAAAAAAAAAAAAAAAAAGGAGCTTCAGAAGGGCATGCATAAGGGGGTCGTACTGAGCTGAAAATGATTACGAGAGGCACGATGGTGCAAATTCTATCTTATCATATAATTAGATTCATTGTACGCCAATTATTGCTCAAACCAAGAGTGCTACGTCCCCTCTTCTTCCTCCTAATCTCCCACATGTCCATGTGACTTCCACCGGCGCATCCCTCGCGTTCACCCAGGTTCATGTTACTACTCTTCAATCTCCAAATCACCACCGACAATTCATGGATTGAATCCATTTGTCTATCTTCTTCTCTTCTTCTTCGTGTTAATTCTTAGATTTGTTCTGATAATGGCGTGACAGATGTTGGAGCAGGAGGATAACGTCGCCGCCGACGTACCGGCGGCGGCGCCATCATTTCTTTCAACGTGTTCTTCATCTTCTTCGGAGTTCGAGTTCAACGTATCAGTTTCGCCGACGACGGGCCGGCCTTCGTCGTCACAGCTATGCCCCGCCGACGAGCTCTTCTACAAGGGCCAACTTCTACCTCTCCATCTCTCGCCACGTGTCACCATGGTTCGCTCCCTTATTCTCTCTTCTTCCTCAACTTCTTCTGACTCCACCGGCACAACTGCTTCTCGCGACTCCAATGGCAGCTCATCGTCTTCCTCCTTCTCTGCCGCCGATCTCAGCCAGCTCCTCGTCCCCTCCGCCGCCGCAGCCGACTCTGACTCCTCCCGCCCTAGCTCCGTAACTGACGACGATGTTCCTCACCGCACTGCCGCCGATAGACGTACTCCAACCACCGCCGCCGCCGTGCCGAAATACCCGAAATACTTCTCCACCTTCGCGACGCGCTTCTCCGCCGTTTTCCTCCACCGTGGCAGCAAGAAAGATCCTTCCGCTGACATCTCAGATCTCGTCGATAAATCGCTACAGAACACCACTCATTCAAGCTCTTCGAACAATTCTTCTACTAAAGCAAGAGAAGTTATCAAAAAGTACGTGAAAAAAGTGAAGCCATTTTACGAAAAATATCTTCACTGCAGCAGAAAAATCAGCCTCAGCAAAAGAAGACCAACTTCTCGTTCTCCATTAGAAGGGAAACTGAAGCTGCTTCAGGAAGTTGCATCCTCCCCGCGTGCTAGGGTTGAAGAAGAAGGAAAAGGATCACGCGGCGAATATTTCGTTATCTGGAAACCTAAAATACCCTCGCCGGAAAAGATGTGCGGCGAGCTCCCCGACGTCGATGAAGTCTTCGCCGAGCCACTCTGGGTTATTACGAGCAGGAAACAGCGGGGGTCCTGAGCAGCTGGTGGGAGTGACGGGATCAATGGAGGAGCTTCAGAGCGCAATACAAGGAGCCATTGCACACTGCAAGAGCTCCATGATGGAGAAGAAGGGATCGGCCATGATCGTTGGAGAATCAAGCTCGTATGAATCGTGATGTATTGCGGATAAGTGTTGCATGATCGTAGATCGGAATGTTATATATCTCGATGTGTATAGTAACTGAATATTCCTCGTACGTGATCTGTGTTTGGTGATCATGAAGTTGTTTGAGATATTCTGCTACTCTGGTACTGATTTGTTCACTCTTTCTCCCCCTACTTGTTCATGTTCTTGCAGACAGTTTCAGTTTTAATTCATAAGAGTTTAAATTTCCCCCGTTTATTTTTTAAATACAATGTCTTTCCATGACATACTCATACAAATGATTTTTAAAAAATAAAAAATATATATTTTAGGTGTATTATAATTTTATATTCAAATATTTCTTTTTTAAATATTTGTAATGTTATTTTGAGACTTTTGTTTTAAGAAAAAGATCTCAGATTTAATTTTTGAAAAAAATATTAAATATAGGCGAAATCAATTTTTTTAATTTAAAATTTCGGAAAAAACTTATATTTATTTATTTTTGGCTGATATTGCATTTGTAAAAACGACTGGGGTTTGAATTTTATCTATAGTGTGGGTTGACAAAGAGCGATAATAATGAGTTGAAATGCTGATATTACCGCGCCCAGAAACCGGGTATATTTGAGCCGTATTCTATTTGCAGAATTTGATTTGCTAGATGTTATTTCGTCACACTATCTGATAAAAATTTATTGTAATTTTTTTTTTCAAAAAAAAATTATCATAATAAAATCCGTAATACGAGCGCATGCCTCTGTAGAGATTTTAACTCGCAAAAAACTTCAGCGTCTAGCTCCGTTCTGAAATCCAGATATAGATATTCTATAAATAAGGACTTCTATCACGGAATACGAAAAAAAAATTATGAAAAGTTATGTGGACGATTTTATTTTATACGGACTCGAATTCTATTAATGACGTTTTTCCTATCTGGTCGAGCTAAGCTTGCTCGGCAGTATGGCATAAATATATTTCTAGCAAGCTCACATCCACTTGAGTCCAGAGTGGGACCTTTTTAATATCATTTTATAATATCCCCCATCTTATATATTCTATTTATGGCAGCAAATTATTGCCTCCATACCGATCCCATGTGAAGTTGTTTCATGTATTACATAGGGAAAACTACTCACTTCCAACAAATTATTCAACAAATCACATATAATCAATCTCCAACACACACGCACGACGCACCTCATGATTCGCACATTTTTTCCATTATTTCCAAAAAATATTAAAATTACATATATACTCATCGTGATATATGGTCTTGATTGTGCTATATCAGCATGTGTAGTTTCTTGTGTGATTTTTCAGGAGTGCATAGCAAAGCCCATACATATAACACTATACCATCTGAATCATAAATTAGAAGCATGTAGAAGTTAATTAATCATTGGGTAAAATTGACCCACCCCCTCACACTATTCCTCCTATCAGATATTGACAAGTGTCTTTTCAACTTTCATATTATGGCTAAATATTATATAGTATGCAGTTAAGCGATACATTTGTCAATATCTGATTGAAAAAATAATATATGGTGCAGAAAATTGGCGTATGCAAACTGATCCCCATACTTAGCTGATGCTAATTTTGGGATTCGGCTATAAAAATATTTGGCGGCACAAATATTTTTTTTTGAGACAACCGAAACGTAAATATTGAATTTGTGGTTTTTTCAATAAGTCATTTATCTGCACATTCGTTTTTAAATTAATAATTCAAGAGACAACATTACATGTTAGTATTATACGATAACATAGTATAAAAATCAAGATCGATAATACAGTATCTGCATTTATAAAAATTTATAATCAATAATTTATAAAAATGCATTTATCTGCATGTATAATCAATAATTTTATTTTACAATAACATAGTATCTGGGTTCGACTCACGAAGCGAGCGTCCCGAGTTCGACTCCAGGGGACGTCCCGCAAGGGTGTGGGGGTCGAAGACCCCCTGTACGGCTGTACCCCGTGGGGAGTGAAATGTGCCCTCTGGACCTGCCCTACCCGCAAGGATGGGATCCCTCGGTCGGTGGAACAGAGATCGGTGCCACCCGTGGGTTTGTTACGATGGTTGCTCGATTGAGGGCCGGTTACGGGCAGGATTTTCTCACGATAATCTCAAAAAAAAAAAAAAAAAAAAAAAAAAAAAAGTATCTGTATTTATAAAAATAAAGATCGATAGGAGAAAAAAAGCTGGAGAGCTCCTATTTAGTATCTTTGTTAGTATTCTTCTCGTATACTCTATTTATACCCATTTTTATTATTCCATTTTTCTTTTGAAAATTTATCGTGACAAACTTCACCATAAGTACTTAGTCTATTTTATATAACCATCATAATAAATAAATTTACAATCGGTAATAATTTATGTAAGTATTTTATATTTTGAGTTGGATGTATTCGAGATTTGTAATTTTTTTACATAATTTATCGATGTCAGTAGATGATGCTTACAAGAGAACATAAAATATTAATTCTACGTGCCCATCGAAAATTCAAATAATCTTATTATTATTATTTTTTATCTTGATTTTGGAATTTGGATTTTATCCTATATTTCAAGCGGACATAGAGCATATTAAAATAAAATTTCTCCCAATAAATATTGTTAGAGTTTGAATATCTGATCTATTGTTCACGAATAACAGACTGCAAATTTTTTTCTAAAATCCAGGTATGCTAGCCGGTTGATCAACGATGGTCAGTAATAAATCATAGAAAAATACTTCAAATCATGGATTCGCGCACAGAATCGGTGGAAGGCGTATTTTCTGTGACTGTGAAACGTATTCTTCAGTCACGAAAAGCATATTTTCTACAAGTTGCAGATCCATGATATCAAATATAACCCTAAATCATATTATCATCCCCACAATGCAACCCGGCAGGGACGCGGCTCTCCTTATGCTGAGGCATTAGGGTGTAGGAAAATGACGGTCGAGATCGGCCGATCCGAAAGAATACGGATCTCAATATCTTATCTAAAATTTTCGTCGACTTATTTAACCTATTTTTAAGTATTTTTGGAAAAAAAAATTAAACTACAAAGTTGTAAATTTTGATGAGATTTATAACTTTGATTAATCATAATTTTGGTATATTTTTTGGTATTTTTTCGAAAAAAATTCAACTACAAAATTATAAATCTCATAAAAATCTACAACTTCGTATTCAAAATTTTTTCCAAAAATACTTAAAAATAGATCGAATAAATCGACGAAATTTTTTTATAAAATCTTAAAATTCGTATTTTTTCAGATCGGTCGATCTCGGCCGTCCATTTCGATGATTTCTGATTCGGCCGGTGCCGCGTCCACCAGGCAGGGGGGTGAAAACGAGCCGAGTTCGAGTCGAGTACCACTGTGCTCAAGCTCGGCTCGATTGGTTTAGCTCGAGCTCAAACTCGAGCTGAAGCTCGACGAGCTTCAAAGGCTGAGCTCGAACTCGACTCGACTCGATAAATCTAAAGCTCGAACTCGACTCGAGCTCGGCTCGATTGTATCAACTGAACCGAACTTGAGTCGATTCGAGCCGAGCTCGACTCGAGCTCAGCTCGATTGCATGAATTAGATCAAGCTCGAGTCGAGCTCGAACTCGAACTCGCTTAAATAATATTATTATTAAAAAATATTTGAATAAAATAAAAAAGCTCGTTTAGGCTCGCGAGCCTAACGAGCCGAGTAACACAATGCTCAAGCTCGGCTCGTTTAATTACTCGAGCTTGAATTCGTGCTCGAACTCGACTCGAGCTCGATAATAATCGAGCCCGAACCGAGCTTAAACGAGTTCGAGCCCGAACTACTCGTGAGCAGCTCGGCTCGTTTTCAGCCCTAGGCAGGGGGGCAGAGTGGTTTAATTTCCGGTGATATATTGTTATTTATAGCTGGCAGGTCATGTGTCACAAAGAAGCTTTCTGTTAAATCTCTTATTTTTAACGGACTTAAAAAATAATGCCGGTCTTATTTATTATAGCATTTAGTACGGATTTTTAAAAAAGGGATAATCTTTTGAAATGTTTTTCAGTTTAGCCCCTCTACTTTTAATATTTCTCTTTTACCCCCTTTTTTAAAACTATATTATATTTTTTTAAACTATTGTATAAATATTTTTAGAAAAAATCTGAAAATAAAAATTATAAATTTTAATTAGGTCTACAATTTTTATATTCAATATATATGAATATTTTAAGAATTCTAAGTTTCAATAGACTCGTCCTATTAATCCGTTGAAATTTCAAAACCTTATCACATCTATTTAGAAGTATTTTTTTAAAAAAATATTAAAAATAAAATCGTAGATGTCATTAAAATCTATAATTTTTGTATTATTTTTTTTTTCAAAAATACTAATATAATATTCAGAATAATATGGCACAATAATCAAAGAGGGACTAAAAAAAAGAACTCGTCAAACCATAGGTGCTGATTTCGACCAGTGCTAAACAAAATCCTTTGAAAAATAATATTTATGCATAATCTTACTAAAATATTTCCCGTAAAAGTAAAGTTATAAACCTCTGAATTCCGTTGTAAGAACTTCTGCTTGTGAAAGATCTGTGCTCGAATTTCAGAGTATCGATCGTAACTGAATGTAGAAGTTTTCCCTTAGTTTGAAGTTTCCAGGAAAATGTACACTCATATTACAAATTTTATCACGATAATGTAAAAAAAAAATCATAATACACTATTTTATATAAACTTTATTTTATTAAAATATTATATTTTATTCTTAATATGTTATTAAAATAAGAATAAAAGTCAAATAGTATACACAAAATTATTTGATGATTGACGTTAAATAGTATATATATATGATTAAAAATATTTGTACATGATAAAATTTTATTTTGAAAAATTAATATTACATAATATTGTATATATAGTATAATACTTTTATACTCATTTTGATTATTATTTTTATAAATTATTATTTTAATTAAGTATTTGTAATAGTAGATCTTTCATATTCTTCAATAATATAACTTTATAAGTTTCTATCAATTAATACAAATACCACATGGTTATTTTAGAATAAAAGTAAAAGACATATGACACAAAAAAATTATTCAAAATATCATTTGATATAATAATTTTCATCACCCAAATATATATATATATATATATATATATATATATATATATATATATATATTAGAGAAATTTTAGAAAACACTACTATTATTCAGCGATGAAGTCAACAGTGCTCCGAAATGTATGTGGAACATATTCACTAGTAAGAACCGTAAAGCTTATAACTTCGACACTCAACATTCTATCGGTATTATTTCAATCGATTAACGAGATTGTATACTGAAATACGAATGCGGTCTATTCCTCATTAAAAAATAGATTGGAAGTCTATACATTGCATGGTAGTCATCTTGTAAAAAAAATTATATTTAGATATTTTTATAGAGAATCAAAACTTATTAAAAATACGTTAAAAGTTATTAGAATAGTGCCAATGTGTTATTTTTTTATATGAGGATATCAAAAAATAACACAAGAATGTCAAAAACTTACTAAAAGATGTCAAGATGTAAGATATCGAGTGTGTGTCGGAGATGTCAAAAATTTATTAAATTTATAAATGTTTTAAAAAGTGTCAAAAAACTAAAATATAAAAATATTTTGTAAAAGAATTTAAATGATAATGAAATAATACGAAGGGATTGTGATGCAATTGTCTTTAATAATTAACTAGTAGGCTGTACATTAAAAAAAAGAAGGGATAATTGCATATCAGCCCTCCAAATTGCACTGACGTGGCGTGCTCGCTGTCATACTGTACATTTTAATATTTCGGAGGCTGAAACGTACTACTACTAATTTTTGTGGAGTTAATATGCAATTATCCTTAAAAAAGGAAAGGGGGCAGCGGAAGGTGGCAAACATGGAAGCATCAAATCCGCAATTTTAAGCCACTGCCGGATGGTGAGGTTGTTATTTATAGCTGGCACGTCGTCTGTCACCACGCAAGCTTTCTGTTGTCTCTTCTGTGTAACGGATTCTTAATAATAATAGAAAATTGCATATTAATCCTTATCTTTTAATTATTTACAAATCAATATCTTCTAATTTTGAAAGTTACATTTTAACCTCTAAATAAGACTAACGTGCCAACGCATCAGTCCAAATAAAAGCTGAAACGTAAATTTAAAAATTGATTTGCACACATTAGTATCAGGCTTATAATAATAATAATAACAATGCCGATCTTATCGTCATAACATTCACGATGAGGCACTCTGAAAAACGGAGCTTGAGGATCTAAACATTGGAGTATAATATTTATTCAAATATTGTGATTATATATATGAGAAAGATTATTCTCAGTTCAATATGAGAATAGCTCTAGTAAGCTGACATTTCAGCCATTGATCTTCTTAATCTAATGGCTGAAATTTAACTTTACACTTAACGGAATAACGATTCACGCCGTTAAGTGTTAAAATTAAATCTCAGCCGTTAGATCAAAGAGATCAACGGCTGAGATATTAGCTTACCAGAGCTATTCTCAGGATGAGCTGAGAATAGTCTATATATATATATATATATTGTATGTATTTCATGCTAAGATAATACGCATAATTTGCATTAAAAAAGAGTAGCAATTATTAGAAAAATTATCTGATCTGAAAATTCACATTGCCCGCGGTAGTATTTTTCTTGCTACTTTAAAAAAAAAGAAGAAGACTACAACCATACAAATAGTTATGTTCAAAATAGCTCGGCCAGAAATAATGTTGCATTAGTTATGATGTGTATATTATTATTATTATTATTATTTTGAGAAATGGATCTGAGGTATGTATTAATTATGGCAGGAAATATCATTTATCATAGATGACGTTTATCTCAAATAAAAATGACATGTCAAACGATTTAATTGTGCAAACTCACAATGATCAGCTTAATGATATTGGGACGTCCTTTAGATAAATTCACTCGTTCGCGCCCGGCCGGAGATGCAAAAGGTTCGGATTCAAATTGTTGACGCGGACCAGCCGGTGACAAACAGAACACAGATTACCATAGACTCAGACCTATATAGATTGAGCCGGCTTGGTTCGTATATAACTGACCTCTGACCGGCTCAGCCTGATGGTCCCACCGAACTAGAATCCGTACAGGTCAGAGCCATCCAATTAAAAGAAAATGGGAGCTCCGCCTGGGCACAGAATTCTGCGCTGGGAGAGCCCTTAAAGTTCATTTATTTGTTTATTTATTTTTTTAAAAGTGCATTGTACAAAGCAGAACTGTGCAGCGCAACACGATTTGCTATATGGTTGCCTGCAACAACCAATCTTAGCCATTGCCGTTGCAAATCTAGCCGGCCCGTGGCCGTGCGGACTGAATTGCGGGCTAATCCATGGGTCAGGCCGACACATATGGTCACCACGGGCTGGGAATCGCTGACTAACCCGCATGGCTTACAGACGATCAAGTGGAAGCAGAAACCGTACATTACTATACGCTTATCACAACACCCAAGTGTGAGCACTGAGCAGAGCAAGCTTCAGCGATACTAACTGTAAGTTTTCAATTTGAAGGTAATATAGCCCACAGTACTTAGGATGAACAATGTGACTTCTAGCTCAAAAATCAAAAATTTTAGGTTCGAATTCCCAAATATCACCCGCAAAAATATAGAGGGCTGCCCTTGTACTCCGTGGGTGGGAGGGTGAACAGATTTATTGGGCCTGCCCTATCTGCAAAGATGAATCCCTTCGATTGATAAAATATAGACCCGTGCCACCTATGTGATTTACCTGCACGATGGCCGCTCGAAAATGACCGATTACGAAAAAAAAAATTTACAATAATCTCGGGAAAAAATTTTGGAGGTAAGATAATTATGGCTTTTTTACCCCAAACAGTAAAATTTCTTTTTCTCTTTTTTTACACCACCTGATGATGAAAAGTGTAATAGAAATATTTTAGGGAAATATTTTTTTTTACCCGAAACTAGCATAGGAATAATTTCTAAATTGTCATGCTTCCATTTTTTTTTACCCAAAATATAGCATCAAAAGGCTAACTTTTAGTCAAAAAACTGAACTCCATGACGAACTTCTATCTAACAAGCAAGCTCATGAAGCAGCTTACACTGGATGCAGTCCTCAAAATATGCATTACTGACAGTAAATGGCTACATTATTGACGTAAATGACAAAACAAGAACAGACATCTTTTATAAGCACCATTATTGACTGTAAACGGCTACAGAATCGTATACAAGATCGGGGAGGTTAGAATCCAAATCGTCTGCCCCCAACATCTGCTCAATCCTCTGTCTCATTGTTTTGATAAATGACATGTATACCATATTTCTTATTAGATTTTTGCAGATTAAATTTTCTCCATTATTTATAAATAATAGAATACATGCCATTTATCAAAACAACGAGACAAAAGATGAAATAGAGACAGGGGCAGAAGATTTGGATTTGGCAGATAATTACAATTTGCTATTTGCGCATCTTATCAGCCCAGATTCTGTTTTCCTCATGTTAGAACAGTCCCCGAATATAATTTGCGAAAAGAAAGCACTTACAGCTTACAAAATCTACTTGTGGGAGCTCTAGGACTGCACTAAATATCTTTCTTGGAAAATTTTACCGAGTTCAACATAGAGAACACGCTGCTCCTCGAAGGTGAGATTCCTTAATATCTACATCCCAAACAGAGATTTTTCGTTTTTAATAGTAAGCCAAGCAGGTTAAACTTTCAAAAAAGAAAAGGAAAAACAGGAACTTTGAAACGAAAGATAAAGTTATAAGACAATACCTGTTCCAAAATCAAATCAACAGAGACGTTCTGGTGCACAATAAATGATTGATGATATATGTATGCAAATACAGCCATCACCATCTAAAGGGAAAGAAAAACCAAATGAGTTTGATAGTAGTAAGTCATATTTCTTGTTGAGGAGCACCTCCTTTAAACCATCTTTGCAATGAATTCTTCAACTCTAATGCTCAGCGTATCCAAAAATTACAAGCAACATAATTTTCAGGATAATGTAGGCAGAAACTAGAGTATTCTACATAATTTGTCTACAATAAGAATTGTTTAAGCAGGATAAGGTGAATGCAGCCTTAGATAAAATATACCACTCATCACCCAAGCCCCAGGGTGAAAATGCAGATATATAGACTTGGTCAATGGGCAAACTTTGGACATCTTATAGGACTGGATAGTACTGCTTATTGCTTGTGCATCGGTATGAGTTGCAAAGAAGTAAAAAACAATTAGTTTATAGATTTGAAACTCCAAATCATTAGTAGTTGATTATGCAAGCAGAATACCAAATATCTGCTAATCCTAGAACCCAGTGAATATTTTATTTTGAAGTAGTGCTATATGATAAATGATGCAAATACACACAGCCATCTAAAGGGGTGAATTCAGATTAGGAGTATATGTGTTAATCCTATGTAAATGGCATTCTTGCACTAACTTCCCCCACATCATATTAAAGTATGACCATAAAAATAATTGTTTAGGTTATGGCAAGCTGAAGATGCAGTGTCAGCCAAATATATCACTCATACAGATAGACCTGCTCAAAAAGAAGTTCGGATATATTTTAGGATTGGAGTAGACTACTTGTGCATCGTTAACTGAGATGCAAAAAAGCAAAACCAATTACATTATTGATTTGAGACTCCAAAAACCATTAGTCGAAAAAATGAGAGAATCTTTTCTTCTGAACTAGTGTACCTATATCTGAGAGTACCTATAACAATCATCAATTAACAGAAACCAAGTGTACCAGCACAGCTGATGGCTAAGACATTCCCCATCATGGGGTACATCTGGGTTACCCGAAGGGAAATGGATAAAAAATAAGATAGAAACCAAGTAATACGTAGCACATGAAGCCAGATTATTTATCTACAAATGCAAATACAAGGACATATTTATATACAAAACAGATATAAAGACATGTCATACTAGCAAGCAAAGAAAGATTCATAATCTCACAGACTTACTTGACAATCCATTCTATCAGTAATCCCACCATGTCCAGGAATGCTGTCACCAAAGTCCTACATCCAGATGAAGATATTTCAGGTTACTATATTTTATCTAGGCCCAGATATGTTCCAATAGCAATCACCAGGTACCTTCAATTTGAAAGCCCTTTTAAAACCACTTGCAAAAAATCCTCCGAATGGTGGTATGATTGAAGCAAACAAACCTAGGGCTAAGGCATGCCACTGCACTGGTAAAACTGCCACCTCTTTCCATGGGAACTGTGGGTAGCATTAAAAGTTGCAAACCAAGATAATCCATTGTTATAACAAAGAACCAAGAAAGGTAAAAGCTAAATAATCAAATTAAATAAGACGATGACATCTGGAAAGAAAATTTCCTGCTCCATTATCAAATGTAAACAGCATAAGGGTAGCAAGTAATCTAGAGCGAGAACAACTTGGAGGTCTAACACAATTAGATATTAGTATTAAAGAAGGTATTAACTTGCTATGTGTGTTTATGGTGCACTCAGCAAATAGAACAATATATCCAGTAGCCTAGTTCCATGGTATTACTTTTGGACTGGAGAAGCGGACAAACATATTTGTTTTTTTAAAAAAAACCAGAAAACTCAAAGGAGACCCATTAGCCTTTCTTTCAGCATCTACAGATATGCAGCATTCAGTCTGGCTTTTTATTTGCACCTTATATCATCGCAGTTCATGGAATTATGGTCTTCCTTCATGGAATTATGGTCTTCCTTAAAAGCAGGGTGAGCTTTCTATTGGGAATGCATCCGACTTGACGAATAGTTGAATACCATGGAACCTAAACCACAAGATCAGAACTTCGAGAAAATATGCCGATGCCTGACCAAGAGGAGTGGCTGACTGCATCTTCTTAATTCTAAATGCTGAATTGGCACAGGAACATATAACAAGTTGAGATTACATAGAGAGCACATGTCTCGTCATGAGATGTAATCAACTACCAAACAGTCACCAACCACCACCAACCTAAAAATTGTTGGTGAAAATGCAACATGTTTCCTGTGCAGTCTGACAAAAATAAAAGCACTAACGAGATGAAATAAATAATGTCCCATTAGCAAACTTACAATTTACACTAATGAACAAGCCTAATCAAATTTTTGCCATTACATAGTGCCATCTCGCCTCTGTTAATGCCTCCATATGCATGTGTGGCCGGCAATGAGTATTATTTTGTGAAGATAAAATAGGAACTCCAAATAATAGAGATGTTTAAGTCAAAGAAGCCAGATGCCCATATAAGGCCTTACCCATTGCGGGACCAAGGCTGCTATGGAGTAGTAGTCTGGTTTGAAAATGGAACCTGGATCACAGTGAAGCCATCCAGTCAATAGGTCCTGCAAGTAGAAATTTGAGAGAGGGAGAGAGATCATATTTTACGTAATTACCAATAAGTATTATCTTGTGAACTTCGTTAAGAAAAAGTTTCTCACCTTTCTTGGACATGTTAACCACTCAAAACGGCCAAGTATGTTTGCCAGCTGCATAAGATCAATAAAAAATTTTCCGATACAATGATAAAATCGTTTAGAAATATGGAATTTCTTTAAGCATTTAGTAAGAATGGACAAACTTCAACTTCATAGGCACAAGGGCCGCCCAAACAAAAAGAAAAGCTTGACCCATTCCTCCGCTCACTCAAAATCCAAAACAACAATACCAAATAAAAGAAGAAGATCAAAATACATAAACTATTTATATAGGTATAATACTAAAAGAATGAGTAATAGAAGAAGCAAATACAACGTTGTGAATTACAAGAGGCGTAACTAGCAGCACTCTCTAAAAACCTTTAAATAGGCCATGCTGGGGCCTCTTAAATTCCAAGACCCAAACCCAGCCCAGTCAAACCATTGGGCCCGTTTTCAGCTCACATTCAAGTCATGTTGGAAATTAGATCAGTATCTTGGGCTTATGGAGTTGTAAGATTGTTTTTTTTTTCTTTAGATGGCGGGACTTGCACCCATGGAATTATGGCCAAGGACTTCAACCAGTATGATACTGTCTCTATCTGCCGAAGCGGAATGGCCCAACTACGAGAAGAACTGGGCTTCGGCCAGCGACCCATTGCATGGTGGAGGAGACGTGATCGCATACCCCACCAAAATAAATCACTCGCCTTGGATCAGCCGGGTTCCTAAGCCCGCACCTTGTCGATCGATCTTTAATATCAAATATACTTACGTGGATCTACGAACCAAGATATTAATCCATTAGCTAAATAAAGGTATAAAAGCATATATTAGTACATTGTATAGTACCATCAACGTTGTTTACATTGTATATTAGTATATTACTATCAACGTTGTTGCTCTGATGTTGAATAATTTCAGTTATATTCTAATATTTAACAATAATAAAATGAAACTTGGAAGGGAAATCCGCATGAGCTCGCAAAACTTCTAAATGAGGCCACTTCGGAGCCTGACCCTGAGTCTTGCGCGGATGATTTTAGTCCAGACCTTATCGGGCAGGGCCAGAGAGGCATGTCTGGCTTTTAGGTCCGATGATGTGTCTAGTTATTAAAGCACAAGCATTATCTTTAAATAACAACAACAAACACACACAACTAAGTGATGATAAAGCAACCGAGACCCCTTCTTACTTCTTATAGCATAAAATGCAAAAATGGGAGAAAAAAAATTTGTTAAAAGGAAGAGGGTAACTATTAAATTATTTGTTGTGCATTTTTTGAATTATAAACCAAGTAATATGCCAATCTTTCTCACTGAACAACACAACAGATAAGGAGGAACAGACACATTGATACTTACAAAAAACGCAGAGAAAATAGTTGTCACTGATGCACCAATGAATCCTTCCCATGTTTTCTTAGGGGATAGCTTGATTAATGGCGTTTTTCCAAAGAAGAATCCAAAGAAATAAGCAGCAATGTCATTGATAACAATAAGTGAAGCTGGCAAAAGGAACCTGCAAACAACAGCAGTCTACAAACATGAACACACTATTGGAATATACGCAAATTATGAAATGAATGGCATCCTTTACAATGCAACATTAGTTCATCAGAGGTCGTATAGTAACTATAAAGCATACAATGAACAGTACTGATTGCGTGTTACTGGCTGGCAAATTTTTAAACAACAACAAAGAAAGAAGAAGAACAAAAAGAAGAGCAAATATGAAAAAGCCAGTATCCAGTTGAAGTGCTAAGGGGACTGACATGGTTTGGCTGTAATTGGCAAACATTGGCCAAATCAGTAATAAAGTCCCCGTGGTTTACTTTTTGCTAAATTAGCTAGATTCCCAATGTTCCAATTATGTCTACACAAAAGATCTGAGCATGATGAGATCATAAGTAGATCGAATGTAAGGAAGAAAACTTACATCAATCACATATGCAAGCACAAGAACTAATTTATATCCTAATTATACATTAGGTTTGATTCCAATAGCAAAGGTGTCTCCCATTCTCATCCCTTGCATACATAAAACAGTACGGGAAAACATCTAGAGAATTTGCAACATTCTTGGTTGTACATGGCACATGCGCGGAACCATATGAGCAGTTTTACCTACCGAGCCTTTTGCATGGGTTGGAACCCATTCTAACAAGAGGTATTAGACATGAAACTTGAACATAATTAACACAAGGATATGCATGAGAAAGGTAGATTCATACAATTGCATTATTGGCAAAGAGCGAAAAGATAGTAAAAATACTGATAAAATTAGAGTGATTGACAAGAAGTTTTATAGGAAGTAACAAGAGAATATTAAGAGCTTACCAAAATATTCCTTCAAATATATTTGCCACAGTGAAAGAAGACTGCACAAATACTAAGAGGAGGATCATGTGTGTCCATGCATACTGTCCAAATTGATACTTGTACATCTTCTTTTTCAGTGAAAGAATAAACCATACAAAACCTGATCATTGCACAAACAAGTTAACACTTCAACATAAATTCCAGCTGAAGGGGGGTTTTCACCTATCTAATGCATGGAGCTAGTTCCAAATAGAAACACCAGATATATATTTTTAAAGTAATTGAATGTTGATTAAAAAAACAGTCAAAAAGACAAACGACAGGAATCACTCCACACAAATTCTAATAATATAATGCTACAAGTGCAAATATCTCTACCTATCAAAGACCTACAACTTTGATAAAAAATGGATGATCTTGAAATAGAATTGTAGATACCAGGTTCTACCTTATTGTTCAAGTATTACTTCCCTAAAAAGTTGGTACACTGCAACACATGGTAAGGAGCAACATACTGCAATATCTCGACATACCTGGTTATCAATAAAAATGTGCTTAGTCTTTTGATTTCTACCTATTCCAAAGATAGTTATATACCCAAAGAATCACAAGTCATCAATTTAAGTGTTAAAAACGTCTTCTAAGATTTTCATACTAAAACTAAAGCAATTTCTTTGCATCCATTGCATATAAGGAGCACTTTCACTCTCAAAAGTAAGCTGTTGGAAAGAGTGTGCGGAAATAAGACTAAAACTATTTGCTGTATGGGAAAAGATGGAAGCAATGTTTCAGAAAGGACTCTTTTGCAATTGGCAGATTGGTTATGCTCCAAAAAAAAAAGCTCTTCCAGACAATGTTTATGAATATCGAGAAAATAAACCTGCAATGTATAGAAAGTAACAGATGACCATCTGGTACTTGATAAGTCCGCCCACAAGTTGATATAATAATCTATCTGATGTCATAGTGTTTACAAGCTGCCTACTAAGAAAACGCCCATATGTAAACAGCATGGCTGTGAAGAAAAAATGCCTGCCAATTTGATAGAGAAGTAAGTGAGTCCAAGACTATAATTAACAAAAACAAAGAAGGAAATTAAGAGACCAAAGTTGGCAACATCCATCAATATCTAGGCTTTACAACCGGGCA
Source organism: Xerophyta viscosa (assembly GCA_002076135.1). Taxonomy (NCBI): domain Eukaryota; kingdom Viridiplantae; phylum Streptophyta; class Magnoliopsida; order Pandanales; family Velloziaceae; genus Xerophyta; species Xerophyta viscosa. The sequence goes on along the minus strand of MJHO01000001.1, from coordinate 11,360,151 downwards.
TACCAATTTAATAGCCTGAACCCTGGTAGGTGCTTGTCTTCATTAGCTTTTCGAAGCAGATTGAAAAGCTCCTTCGCCATAAAAATTTGTATGACAACTACCATAGCCCAAATATATAGATGTCCCATGTAGATAACCAATACAAAGCCCCCTATCATCCAGACTGATGAGTAGGTACGAATAAGCATTGATTTATATTTGTTTGGATTGTAAACAAGCAAATCGGATCCATTGGATTCACTTGAATCAGGAGGAACCTGAAAGTCAAAGGAACAATCAGTCCAGATGCCTAGATAGATGCTGCTGAGTTCAAAATAAACACCTACTATGCTTATGTCTACATGCCAGAAAACATGAAGACAGATTACGGAAAGCATCCATAAAGAAATTAAATTGTTAAGAGTCGTGGTGCCATAAATGCAAAGAGGAACATGCTTCAAGTTCGTCAAATAGGATGGAAACAGCAATGTTATCTTTACATTCATAGAAAACGGTCAGCATAATGCTTGAGAATGGGGATTCATTAAAAAGGCAATTCTAGATTTCAAAGGAACAAACCTCATTTGAGCGCTTGCGTTGCCTCACACGGCCCAAAGCATTGGGTGGAATGTCAGTTGTGGTAGCATCCCTTTGCATGGCGCCTATGCTTATTACCTGTCAACGTGTAAAAAAAAAAAAACCAACAGCACGCAAACATTAGCAAACCACCCCTCACCTGTAGAAAATAAAACTTAGTGGTGACATATCTGCAGCCAGAATGAAAACAATACTAGCTCTCTGTGAGTTATATAAAAAGAGTCCACATTTATTCCAATAGAACAATAAGATTATGCATTGTCATTTGCTTATTAAAATATTAATAAAAGTACATTTTTTAGTAGTCTAGAAAAAGTGCAATCTTGCGCCAATTCAATTATTACTAAAATTATAAATTACTTGAGGAATTTTTTTTTTATAAGAAGAGGTGCTGCAATGCTACAGCTGTTCCTTTCATTAAACTCATTAATAAGCCCGACTCAACATGCACAGCAACTAAACAAAAGTAAAGCAGTGAAGGTATGCACTAGTACATTAACTGATGTGCATGTTAACCTGGGACAACTATCCTGCCACTGGTGTAAGATGCAAAGTAGAATAAGTAGTGCGTATCTGAAATTCTAAATAAGCAATCTGCATTTACATCCACCGATTGTTGACATAGACCAAGTGACCAAGTATCCCTATAATTTGGTGTAACAAGATCTTCGAACACCACCACACCGACTTAGTCCCAAATACTGTCATCTAAGTATATCCCTTTTTTGGCATCTATGTACGGAGATCTCACTTCCACTGCCCTCATCATTTGTAAATGGTGACAATCCTTCAACAAATGAGTAGAGCATCGTAGGTCCAATAGAAACCTAATATTTCTTCCTTTTTTTGGTAACTACAATGGTGTTACGACTTGAGCTAGGTGTGATGGTCAGCACAAAGCCGCAGAGAGCACATCCCAAACCAAATATCATGAGTAATCATCATAGCTACATTGTTCAAGAACCTACAAGGTACATTTTGCACAATTTATCAGTTTAAATTCTATAAATGAAGGGATGGTATTTCATTCCCTCCCTTATGTTTTGATAATTATAAAAAAGGAGGTGAAATGAAAATTTATCACAAAAATGGAAGGAAAATTTACAATGCTAAATACCAAAATACCTACAAGTACATAAATAGGTAGATATAAAGGCAGGGATAAAGGTGGCTAAAAATGCAGGGATAAATTTGTAAATTCCATGCATTTATCCTCTCTTTCTCACCAATTTGGTGAGACAATAAAATGGTGGGCCCAAAGGATTTTAATCCATCCTCTTTCTTTCCTTTACAGATTCCTACCTATTCCAAACAGTGGAAAACTTTGATTCCCCCTCCCTTTTCTTTTCGACCCTATTCTTTCCTCCCACATTCTCACAATCCAAACAATACATAGGCACCTTGCTTGCCTCTTATGGTTATCTAGGGGTTTCATAGTCTGGTCAAGCCAGACCCGACCCATTGAGAGCCTGATTGGGTCAGGTTTGTCTATTATTATTTCTTTGGCCGATCTGGGTCTGGTCAGGTTTGTTTATTATTATTTTTCTGTCCTTTTCTGATCTATTATTTTCTAATTTTCTGCAGCTGATGGCTCACTGGACAGCAAATCACATCTATTCATTACTCATTATTACAAAGCGCCCATAAGATCGATGATAAATAAATAAACACAAAATGCAACATATTAATTCAACCAAATACAAAACTGACAAACATTAATAGCAAAATGGCGTAAATGCATACTTGATCTTTTAAGTGGCAACCAAAGTGCAATTTATCACGAGAGGTGTAGAAAGAGCAATTTAGCCTTTCAAGTGGACATGAAAGGGCTTAGCCCTTGAGGTGCAATTAGAGCATTTTTAGCCTCATGTGGGCATTGAAGCGCACCCATAGTCCTTCTGAGGTGGTGAAAATCACGGCGAGGCACTTATACAAATTTCATCGCATAAGGTTTTGTTTTTACTTACATATTTGACATTAACAAGGTAAAATTTCCATGTCAGGAGCTGATGTGGCATATGGTGAAAATTCACAATGAGGGACTAAAATTGCACTTGAAATTTCACTTAAAAAACTTTATATTTCTCTTCTTGCACCTCAAGAGCTAAATTGCATTTGTGTCCACTTAATGGAGTGAATGGCAGGATCTATATTTAACATATAGCAATATAGAGACTCGTTCTGGTGATTGCTGGATGTGGCTGTGGTATAAATTGTTCTAGAGAGAGTCGGACTCTTAGCGACCTACAGACTGAATAGGAGTTGTCGGTGGAAAAATGAAAAATTGAACAGATATGAGGAAGGTCAATTGTGGCTTAGGAGCGGGGCAGTAGAGCAGCAACTACTAGGGTTTGGAAGTAAAAAGTAAAAGGTCCATGAAGGCAGAGGTAACTGAGAAGTGGGATGAATACTCGCAGTAATTTTATTTGGAACCTAACAGCCAAGAAGGCTCAGATCCTCAGGTTTCAGCTACCCAAATCACATCCTATCGGCTAGATAGTCCGGACCTGAATAATTCTCATCAAATTCTCGGGTGAAGGCTCAATAACAGTTGGAAGAAATCAGGAAGGAACCAGAACAAGGTTTAGGAGTGTAGCATAGATCACACCCAAGCAACAACCGTTAAAAAGTGAGGACAAGGTGATTGCAGAAACAGCTCAGTGCTAAAAGTTAATATAGATACAAATACTTACCTTGAATGACAAGGGCAACAGAAACAGTTAGATACTTTACTGAGAGAAAATTTTAGTGGCACTCGACGGAAGCAACCTTAACATGCAATGACCCTCCAAGGACCTGTTTAACAAAATATCGAGGGTAAAAGGAATCAAGTAACAATCTTTCTATATGAGAAAGAATGATTCCAGATCACCTAAACAGATGGAAACGACACGTAAAGGTACAAGATATAAACTAAGTTGAAGTGCATGGCAGCACAAGAAGTAAAAAGGAATCACAAGGACAAGGTTAAAACCATCATCATGCATATGATAATGTTTCTTTCTGAACCATACAAAGAACTCTAGCTACCATCAAGTATGCAGGAACACTTAAACTCAACCATGCTATTAGAAATCACCCACATACATGGGTGCGGGCTTGATTGGCAGGGAAAAATAAAAGACAACCTTAATTTGAGACATACAGTTTCAATGAGGCAGGAAGTTTATGTTGTGGTCCATTACCATGTAAAGAACCAAGCATGCAATCCAAAGTTATTACAGTAGGTGGAAAGACCAAATATACATAGAATCAACCAGTAATTGCTTTATATCCGCAGAACTATTCTTAAAAAATTTAAAAGAACTGTAGGCTCCGTATAGTTTGATAATGGGATATTCAAGTGTAACATGTCCCATTCATCTTCTTGAAACAACATATTCTCATTTTCAAGAAAAAAAGTTTCCTTTTTTCAATAAATCCATCATACATGGAATCGATTGAATGACAGAACAATTTGTCTTAAATATCTTTACTAAATCTAATACCTGAAATGGTTACTCTAACGATCATGTTGCTCAAAGGAAACAAGCTGTCCACTTAATCCAGTAATAGAGAATAACCACCAATAAAATTGAAATTAAAAATAGAATGGGTCTCCTTATATTTCAACTTCACAGGCTTATGGTACACTGGTAGATTTACACAGTAATAACCATGGGCGGACACTCTATATATACCCAGTGGGATCAATTGACCATCCTACTTAAATACTCTGATTACACTACGATTAATTGAAAAGAAACTTTCATTAATAAATCGGAAATGAACTTATCATCGCGGCGGCGCAAACGGCGGGGGACAAATTTAAGAAAAGAATCTGAACTTAATAAATCGGAAATGAATTTATCACCGCGGCGGCGCAAACGGCGGGAGATAAATACCTTACTCTGCTGCGTAATCGGAAGCAGGAGGCAGCGCAAACGGCGGGGTATAAATACCTTACTCTGCTGCGTAATCGGAAGCCGGAGGTGGCGCAGCTGCTGCTGGAACAGGAAAGAAACGCCGATGAGAAGATTGATTCTGTAACAAGGGATTTGCAAAAACCACTTCCAAGATGTTTTTGACAAAATCGGGCTATTATATTCCTGCTGCTAAAATGAGGTCCATATTATCTTTTTTTTTCTTTTTTTTTAGCCGGACGAATTTGATATCTATCACATATATCGACCAAAAATATAGTCGTAAGTTAGTTCCTCCGAAGTGATACTAACGTAAAGAATCTCTGATCCATCTTTTATGAATGACAGATCTTTTGATTATTTTCTGACATTATTTTACTAACTAACTAAACAATATTAAATTGTCAAATTAAGTCATTTGTATTAAATATATATTTTCCAAAACACTTACAACAGAGTAATATATATATATACATATATATATATATATATATATATATATATATATATAATAAAATGATTCTGAAACATGTTGAGTGACAAGAAAATAGTATAGAATAATTTGATGTTTACGGCCAAAAAAAAAAGCGCAAAAGGAATGGCTAGGATATTAAACACGTGGCACGCCATGGGCAGCAGAACCAGAATAAATATTAACTTGTCTTGGGACCAACTGAAAAGTCTGATCTGATGATTGATAACGGTGAGGATAACGTGTATGGGGGATGCAAAGAAAGGTAAAATTTACGTTATGTGAACAACATAAAATTTAAATTAATTTTAGTTTCAATTAATAGTATATAAAAGTTCAATTTTTATTAGGATATAATATTAATTCCAATTATTTAAGTTATAGGCAAGGCAACCAAGTGATCCGGATGGGCAATACCTCTAGTTCGAGACTCCTCAACACCACTCGAAAGACGAACGGTCTATATTAAAACTAGTTCTTAACCCGTGCTAAGCACGGAACTATAAATTTAAAATAATTATATATTATATAATTTAAAATAAATGCATTGAATATTATAATATTAAAATAATTAAAAGTGTATAATTGGTGTATAATACTGTTTAGTTTTTATTTAAATAAATATTGCTAAATTGAGAAACTGACATCACAAAAAATAAAACTTATATATACTGAAATTTATAAATTAATGATTTCATCATATTGGTATCATTTAGATTTATTCATTTGTGTTATATTTAAAAAATTATGGAATTTTAATTAGAGTATTTAAAGAGTCATATGTTATTTAATATTATGTGTTCTAATATAAACGATCAAATAATATAAAATATATAATCTTAACTATTTAAAGAATTAAAAGAGCTAAATGGTAAAAGATCAAAAATCACATTTGCTTTATATATATTTGTTCATAAATTGCCAAAAAGTACAAAATTGGTGACTATATTTATTTTACATATATTTTTTAGAGATTATTGTAGACTCGTTTTGAAGTTTATATAATTGACTATATCCGAAAATTATAAGAACGTTTATATAATTGACTGAACGATTTATCATGATTAAGTAATTAATTATAGCAACGGTTACTAAAAAATATATGTCTATATTAAGTCGACGTTTACGAGATACCCACTGCTAAGACATTTATCATTTTCTAGAAATTAAATAAATAGTCGGCTTTAGTTTCAATTTTTGTTGAGAGTAAAAATAAATAATAAAAAATCGAAAAGTTAGAACAAACTTAAGATCAAAACAGTAATAAGAATAAGATAACATATTCGATTAAGAGGAAAATAATGTTTGAATTCTTTACATCTATTCTTCATATAGAGATGCAGTACCATCTTCAAAAGTTTTGAGTCTCAGATTCGGATTGGACTTGCTAAAAGACATTATTCCTCATATAGAGAATAATGTTTGAATTCTTTGCTTCTCTGCCTGCAACTCAAACCCCTTTGCAAGATGGTTTCATCTTCATCTTTAAGCTGGTCGTCGCAGTTATATCTTCAACAGCAGAGCTTGCTGCAACCGCAAAAACATAAAGAGAACTGAGTTTCTCCACAAAAAACTAACAGAAAATTAAAAAAAAAAAAAAAAAAAAAAAAAAAAAAAAAAACTTTGAACTCAGACGTCACAAGGACTTATATATATAGCAAATTCAAGATCAACACGTAAGACTATAGAAAAGAACAATATAAATGTATTAGGTTGTTAGAATATGAAAAGCTTTATGGCGTAGAATATCAAAAGTTTTTATTTTTCTGGGAATACAAAGAGACATTATTTTATTAGAACACAATAAATCTAATCTCTATAATAAATTAAATTAAATTAAATATTGAATACTTGCCACGTGTCACATAACTAAGAGTCATAAAAGTGCCACATGGCATAAAATCGGTGACTACCTTTACTTTACATATATTATAGAGATTGTTAATTCGGACTCATGTATAATACTGGGCCTGCCTAGCCAAATAAAGTTAAAAAAAAAAAAGGGCCAGGCTAAGCTTTCGGTCTGATTCGTTTTGTAACAGCCCAAATTGGACTGTACATCAGGAACAGCTCGCAGGCCGATAAAAGGCCCATTTGTACTCCTAAAATATATATATATATATATATATATATATATATATATTTTTTTTTTTATTTTTTTTTTTGCATCATTAGAGGGTTGTTTTCAAGTATACACTAACTTTCGATCGTAGACGAAATTGTACTTTGATAGAAATGATATGGAAGGTGGGTAGGAATGTATATATACCGGTACGAACCGGACTAGTTCAGCACGGTCATGGTTTGGACCTAGGGGCCAAACTAGTTTTCAATCTGTTTGGTTTAGATCGGGTAAGACCAGAGACCGGACTGAAGACCTTATTTTATTTTGTATGCTTTAATATTATTTGTATACTTAAATACAATAGAAAATTACGTTTCAACTGTTTAAAATTTGAGCCTCAGAAAATGGAAAATCGCGCCGACGTGGCACACAACACGCGTAGCCACGTTGGCGCAAGAGCAGAAATACATGTTATATATTATCATCAATATCATTGATACGACTACTTACGGTATCTTACGCGAATTATGGTCATGCAAGGAACTGCAACAGGACTCCATCACGACAGCGGGCTCTAGAACAAGATGCCGTTGATTGTTCCAACGAATATAACACCAATCACAAACACACCCGCAGGCCGCACGCATAACCATTCCTAGCCTGATATAAGATTTGATGAGAAAATCAAACTTCTAAAGAGGATATTTTTACTGTCGATTATCAATCAAGCTAAAGGCTGACTTTTTCGTAATTCGACCATCCTGCATTTGCTTCCTCACCCTTCTGGCATCATCCCACCAACCTTTCAATGCATATATGTTTGAAATGAGCACATAATCCCCACAATGATCAGAACCTAGCTCACGCAAATTATTCACGGCCACTTCCGCCAACTCAATGTCCGAATTCAATCTGCACGCGCTAAGAAGCGTCCTCCAAATCACCGGGTTTGCTTTGCTGCACATCGAGTTGATAAACTCCAAAGCTTCATTTAACCGGCCAGCCCTGCTAAACATATCGATCATACATCCGTAATGTTCAATCCTCGGGTTTATACTATCATCTTTCATGGAGTTGAAGTATCGAATTCCTTCTTCTACTAAACCGGCACGGCTACAGGCACTTAAAACTCCTACAAAAGTGACACTATCCGGCCTAATTTTAGCCTTTTGCATCAAACCGAATAACTTGAGAGCATCATTTACATGTCCATGAGCTGCAAGCGAGCCAATCATCGAAGTCCAGGTCATGGCATCTTTATTGAGTGTTCTATCAAACACTTCTTTTGATTTTTCAATGCACCCACATTTTGCATACATTTCTATCAACGAAGTGCCAAGTGCAGCGTCATAGTTTCGATATCTCTCCTTTACGTATTCGTGTATAGATTCTCCGATATCAAGCTTGCCCAAACGTGAGCAGGCGGACAACACAGATACCAAAGTCGGTTGATCGGGATCAAATCCATTGTCTTGCATAGCTGTAAAAAGATCCAGAGCAACACAGAACTGATGGTTTAATACGTAACCATTGATGAGCGCGTTCCAAACACCGGTATCCTTTGCCGTCATTTCATCAAACACTTTTCTACTTAGCTCTATGCACCCACATTTCGAGTACATGTCTAAAAGAGCAGTACCCATATTGATATTATTACCCGTCCACATCACCGATTTGGTTGCATGTCCATGAATTTGCCTTCCCAAACAAATCTCACTAGATATCCCACACGCAGAAAGACCGCTGATGATAGTGACATCTGTTGGCTTCTCCCCCGCCGCCAGCATATTAGCAAACAACATGATAGCTTCATTACTGCAACCATTCTGAACATAACCAGAAATCATAGCATTCCAACCGATGGTATCCTTCAAAGCCATCAAATTAAAACATCTTCGGGCCGATACAACATCACCGCATGATGCGTATGCATGAACGGTAGTGTTCGCAATGTACGCATGATGATCGACGTTCCAAGATTTGAAGGCTACTGCATGCAAAACTTGTGTGGAAATAAGTGAGTTTGATCGCGCAAGCCTTCAAAGTGAATGCAAAAGTGAAGGAGTCCATCCGGGCGATGGAGATTGAGCGAAGCATTTGTTCGAACAGATGGAGTGCATGGTGCGGCTGGGAAGATGTACAGAGGGATTTAAGAAGAGCATTATATGAAACAATATCGAGATTTTGCGGTGAAGTGTGAGAGAAGATATGGAGAGCATAGGAAAGGCTTGAGATTGTGGAGATTTGTATGAGCTTCCCAATGAGGAAAAGGTGAGAATGCAGGCCATTAATGGTGATGGAAGCTTGGATTTGCTTGAGATGGTGCAATGAAATGACGTTGTTTAGGATGCGCAGAAAATCTTGAACTGTTCTGGGTGTTGGAAATTGCATGACATTATATATTTGAATTAGCGTTAACACGTTTGATTAAATCAGGGACTTACCACTACCTGTTTCATTTTTCCTAAAAAAAAATACTACAAATTAGAAAACCTAATAATAAAATATATAAAAGGTAAAAGATTCAAAATATGTTAAAATTAGTATATCTAAATTTCCAAAACATTATACCAAAAAATAAGTAAAATATTTAAAATTGACATTTAATTTTATATAATAATATTAAACTACAAAATTGAAATATTACATTATACTTTAAAATTTTTTAATTAAATAAAAAATTTATTTAGATAATTGATAGGCATGATCTAGGGTCTGCTTATCTAGACTGAAAAATGAAGAAGTGAAGTAAAGTGAGAAACTGAAAAAATGAACGGTCATTTTTATTATTTACTTTTAATAAAAATAGAAAAATAAGATTATTTTATTTCTTATATTTTTTAAATGTTTATTTAACTTTCTCCACTTTTTTATTAAATTATAAGTAATTATCATTAATATTTAGTATTATTATTATTTCTAATTTAGCAATATATTAATATTAATAAACTTACAATTTTATTATTACATTAATAAATTTTATAAATTAAAAAAAAATTTATTGTAGTAAATTTATTAATAAATATAATATAATATAGTCTAGTATAGATTATAAATTATTTATTGTTATTAACAAATAATGCAACAAAAATAACATATAAATATTTTATTAAATAAATAATTTTTTTTTAGATTATCTTTTATGATGCCATCATCTTTTTAAGTTAACAAAAAATTTCAATCTACTTTCTCATCACTGTCCAATATTTTTTCCTTTTTTCAGTTTCCTAATTTATATTTTCTAATTGTTTTCACTTCTCCCAAATAAACAGCCTTAAAGTCTTTATATGATCTATCCAATTAAATTAATTCATATGTATTTATTGTCATAATAAAATGGGAGACTTGCACTATAGCGAAGGCAAGAATTTACCGTGTACTGTAATCCACTCGTAAAAGAAGTTACACTTTGATCATTTTATAGGGGTGTCAAAAATTATCAATAACGTGTTAAAAATTATCAAAAATCTGTTATTTTTAACATGAAAGTGTTAAAAATTAATACAATAATGCTAGATATTTACTAAAAGATGTTAAGATGTCAGATGTCGTATATATCAGAGATATAAAAAATATATTAAAATGTGTTATAAATATTTTAAAATATGTTAAAGGACTAAAATGCCAAATCGAGAGAATTTAAATAATTTTAAAATAATATGAAAAGACTGCAGTCTAATTATTGGTAATAAATTTCCGACAAATTTCCAAATTCACCTACTTTTTCTTTCTTCAGCTCACACCATAGAAAATGATGTGTGGTGAAGAAGAGGATAAGCCCCCTATGATTCTTTGATTTCTTTCCATTCCTACCTCATATTTTCCAGGCTCTTCTGCACAAACAATATCATATCTGAGCATAATCACATCCATCGAACAGCAACCAAAATCCGACTCCCGGCCAGGAGAGAAGCTCTGAGAACTCGCCAGCCAAACCATGGCGGCCTCGCTCATGGCTACCTCCACCTCCACCTCCTCGCCGACCAAGCTCCTTGCCGCCGTCAAACCTAACGCCACCGTTAAACCCACTGGTAAACCCGCAATCAAGATCAACCGCGTAGTTTTAAAATCCCTTTCCGCCGCCGGCCCAGCTCTACTCGCAGCGGCGGCGGCGCCGCTTCCAGCCCTAGCGGCGGAGATAGAGAAGGCGGCACTCTTTGACTTCAATCTAACACTTCCGATCATCGCGGCGGAGTTTCTATTGCTAATGGTGGCTCTAGATAAGATTTACTTCACACCGTTGGGCAAGTTCATGGACGAGAGGGATGCAGCGATTAGGGCGAAGCTAGGGGATGTGAAGGATACGTCATCGGAGGTGAAGCAGTTGGAGGATCAGGCGGCTGCGGTGATGAAGGCGGCGAGGGCTGAGGTGTCGGCGGCGCTGAACCAGATGAAGAAAGAGACGACGGCCGAGCTGGAGGGGAAGTTGGCGGAGGGGAAGAAGAAGGTAGAGGCGGAGCTGGCGGAGGCGTTTGCGGCGCTTGAGAAGCAGAAGGAGGACACCATCGCCGCCCTCGATTCTCAGATCGCTGCGCTCTCGGATGAGATCGTTAAGAAGGTCCTCCCCACGGCATGAGACCTGAAACAAAGAAATCAAATAAATCAAAATAAATGTTGGGATTTCATGAATTACTCTTTGTTATATGGTGCTGCTTTAGGTTTTTTCTGGAAATGTAATTTAAATTGGGAATTTGATAATATTGATATGTGTAGAACAATGAACAATTCCTCAACATATTTTACTCTGAAGTTTATTGCTCCACCGAAAAATCAATTTTATAAATTACTGTTAAAAAATTGGTGTTGCTGTAAAGAATAATGTCACAGCTTACATATTTTTTAATCTCGAAATAGCTAAATTGTTGATTTAGCGATTGCGATGTAGGAAGAATATGCATTAGTCGAACGTTATATTATTTTATAATTTATCAATTTTGAGGTAAAAAATATTTAATTTCGGACGCTATAACTATTTTTCTGCTATAAATATCTGAAATTTAGGCCAAGTCAAACCGGCTTTGAACCGGTCATTTTTACTTGCTTTTTGGTTCTCAACTACAGAACTCCAAACGACTCTTCTCCACCTGCTCCCCAACTTCTAAATACAAAAAAATTGAATCTCCTGCTCCATTTGTCAAAAGAATTTAACATGATGCGCTCTCTCCTTCTCGTGATCCTTCTTTCCCTCTGCTTCGGCAGCGGCGCCGACGATCCGCCGCCGACTTTCCGAATTCTCCTCAACTGCGGCGCCACCGTAGCCACCGTAAACGCCGCCGGTCAGACCTATCTCCCCGATTACGCATACATCTCATCTGGCGTCCCGAAGAATATCTCGAACCCTAATCTCTTACCTCTCCTCTCAACTCTCCGATCGTTCCCCTTCAATATCTCCTCCAACAAGCCGCAGAAGTTCTGCTACGCTATCCCCGTTGTCCGTGGGAAGCGCCACATGGTCCGCACGACATACTTCTACGGCGGGGTTAATGGTGTTAATTCTCCTCCACCCGTGTTCGATCAGACCGTAGACGGAACGTTCTGGACAGTCGTTAATACCACGGAAGATTACGCTCGTGGCTCAGCGTCGTACTACGAGGCTGTTGTTCTTGCCAGAGGGAAGACTATGAGTATTTGCGTAGCTGGAAACACTTACACAGAATCAGACCCTTTCATCTCTTTGCTCGAAGTCATTCTGATGGACGATCTGATGTACACCGGTGTGAATTTCAGCACGACGGCGATGGGGCTCATTACGAGAAGCAACTTTGGATCCACCGGCCCAACTGTAGGGTAACTAATATCTGTCATTATTGTTTCTCATATATGCTAGTTGTAGAGATAACCAACTCTTGTAAAAGCTTAAGATGTATAGAAATACAAACTATTTGGTCATTAGCTTCGTGATTGACATACATACAAGGGTATTTTCTTCTGTTGAAAAACTTTATCAATAATAAAGTTAGCATTGATTCGAACTCAAATTCATCACTTCTGCTGTGATACCACATACAGATAACTAACTCTCCTAAAAGCTTAAGCTGATAGTAGATATGCAGTAGTTAATATAATTCTAAGAGTAGTAGGGTTTGTTCCCCTGGTTATCCTTAGTGTACTATGGTGAGAAAGGAGGGTTTTGAGATGGTGATTCTTGGATCTTAGTTTAGTTGCTTGATGCAAGCCAAACAAATTACCCCAAAAGATACACATAGAGTGTCGAATTGGTGAAATATTCTGTTTGTAATAAGACATAAACTGATTTGAACAGATACTTATTATCCAACAAGTTCATTTTAGTTTTCAACAATTTATTTAGCCAGCTCAATAGTATATGTGTATTTGGGCAATTTATGCATTGCTTGTTGCAGATGCTTTGTTGTTATTGTCTTTTAACTTCTAATCTATAAAATTACTACATGAAGGTTATCTGTTAAATGTTAACATGTTTAGAAAGTATGTACTCACTCTTACCATCTTATCATTAAGTATTAGTTATATTTGATGTGTACATCCCAGGAAAAAAGCATATCCTACAATACATATCTGTCACTATTAAGAAGAGTTAATGGTGAAAATGATAGCATCAATGCATAAGCGAGATTTGGGGTTGAGCTTTAGTGAATGTATTATAAATTCAAATAGCATTCCACTGTACGCACTAGCTAAAAAATGTTTGATTCTTTTGACGAGGTATGAGCTTCATGATAAGTTGGTTCCAGCATTCTTAATTATTAACATTTTTGTTTTTGTGGTTAAGGATTGATCTTGATAAGTGAATTCTAGGTATCCAGATGACCAGTTCGGGAGATATTGGGAGCCTTTTATTGATGGTTTGCTTGCCACAAGTAGCTCTCAAAATAAGTCAGCTTCCGGCTTCTGGAATCGTCCTCCTGCAAATGTGCTAAATACTGCAGCAACAACGAGTGATCAATATCAACCTTTGGAATTAAACTGGCCTCTTGTATCTCTACCTAATTCCAGCTATTATGTTGCTCTCTATTTTGCCGACACATCATCCATCGGTTCAAGGATTGTTAATGCATTCATAAATGGAATTAATTTCTATTCTAATTTTGAGGTTACATCATCTGGTCTTATGGTCTTTGCAACCCCGTGGATCCTCTCTGGTCCAACAAGGATTACCCTGACCTCTTCTTCCGCTTTTCCACCACAAGTTAATGCCGGAGAGATTTTTGGACTATTTGCTTTAGGTGGTCTTACACTTACAAGAGATGGTATGAATTTACCTTGATTAACGAGTGTGATGTGTTAGTGTAAATTGGGCTTGAATTTCTCTTTCCGCACGAGCAGTAATTGGCTTGGAGAGCATAAGAAGAAGCATCAACAACCCCCCAGATGATTGGAATGGAGATCCTTGTATGCCTCCTGCATACGCGTGGACAGGAGTTACATGTTCTGAAGGACGACAAATCCGTGTTATTGGCCTGTGAGTTAATGTCTATGGTGGTGGTAGTTTTGTTTAGGTTTTGCTTTGGTTGCTTATGATTACTTGCCTCTTCTTACCAGAAATATGTCAGGTTTGCGTCTTTCTGGATCTCTATCACCAAGTATTGGTAATCTAACCGCGCTAACCGAGATGTAAGAACAGTATGCTCTGTGATATCCTTGTTCGTAGTCTCAAAAAGCTGTTTATCTAACATTGTTGTCATAGCAGCTCATTCGCTTACAACGAAATGACCGGAACTATTCCAGATCTCAGACGATTAAAAAGACTTGAGAAACTGTATGTAAGATAATTCCATATGCCTATTGTTAATCAGAAAATTTCTTATAGCTTTCTCAAATGATATATCTGGAAGATCATGTCTTGATGTAACTTCTGTATCCAGGCATTTGCAAGATAATCAATTTAGTGGCATAATACCTCAGTCATTTGGCGATCTACCAAGTCTGAAAGAACTGTGAGTTTTGCATATGATTAAATTTCTTTGTTCTAATATGCTAAGATCTGATTTAGTTCATTTTGTTTATTCATACCAAGTAGTGGGAACTTCATCCATCAGCCTTTACTTTTGATGTCTTATGTTCATATTGTGGTATTTCTATCGTGATAATTTAACTTTTAAGGATGTCTTTGATAGCATAGATGTTGTGGTATATTTTCTTCGTTTATTCCCCAATCTTTGTTTCTTATATTAGCGATGAGAATCCACAATTACGGCTAGTTGTTGATTACGTTTCTTGTTCGAAGCTGCGATATCATGGTGTTTACTGATTTATAATTTAGATGCTTTTCTATATTAAGAAGATCACCTTATTGAGCTACGGAATTTTGGCTTCCTGGTTTGACTTCCTCTTTTCATGCTACGATCCCTCCATCAGCTGCGATAAAGCTTATATCTCTTACGCTTCTGAAATGTTCATCTTCTTCCTAGATAAAACTCTCTTCCCCCCATTCTGTCCTCTCATGGATATGCTGCTCTCTTCTCATGGAACAGGACTCAGAACTGCTTCTACTGCAGGAATCCTATGTTTTAAAGCCATCTTTGGCCCCTCTGTACTTACTGTTGAGTCCTGTCCCTGTGAATCCCATCGGAGGACTTGTAGACTCCTTTCAGATCTCCTCAAAGCACCTCTGCATGATTATCTAACTGATTGCACCTGACAGCCCAATCAATTAGGATTTTGAAACTACTGGTGCACGCTCGTCCATACAACCTAGTACAGCGGGTTGTTCGATCTGTTCTTTTCTGGTCAGATCACTATAAGTAAACCGTTGGCCCTCTATGCTTAGGGGGTAATTATTTTCCATTATTAGTATAAGAAGTATTCTAATTTAGCGTGGTTGAGTCCGTATTTCTTACAATAAGCAATATATTCTTCTTTGATACTGGGAGGTGGGTCGACGACAAAATGTTAGCATCTTAACAATTGCTTTTACTTTTGCCAGCAGGTGGTCACTTGGACATTAAGGACGTATAGTTTTTTTTTTAAAAAATTAAAATATCATTGTTATAATAATATTTACTAATTCTTAAAGGTTAGCTGTACGAAGATTTGACTTGTAAAATCCTGATGGCTACTATATGTCCAAACACTCTAGTGAACTTTCAGCAATCTATGTTTCATTGCTTGGTTTCCTGTGAATCCCTTATAGAAAGCACCTTTTTTGGGTATCTAATTTTTGTCTTTCTTGATAAATTTTAACTGCATTAGATAGATTTACACACGTCCTAATTAACGGTTTATCGATTGGGCAGGTTCTTACAGAACAATAACCTTACAGGTGTTCTTCCTAGCAATCTCAGGAACAAACGTGGTCTCAACCTGAAGTAAGTACACACACACTCTCTCTCTCTCTCTCTCTTCTCTCTCTCTCTCTCTCTCAACTAATTAATCCCTTTTTTAGGGTTTCACCTGGGAATCACCTCGTGCCAACTTCACCATCTGCCTGATGTTTTGTTGTCTCACCTTATCTAAAGAGTTCACAAATCACGCCCCGCCCCCCAGATGAATCCTGCCTCACTTGAAACTTAAAAAGTGCACGAAAGTTTTCAACATGTAATTAATTTGCATATGTTCTGCAAATTATTATTTTTTTTGGGTGTTTACTGGTTTAGTTTTATAGTAGGAAATTCATCAACCATTTGTAAATTGATTCTCTGTTTGTATCCCTTTGTAAATCTAGACAATGTTGATCTAAATTGATGCATATTCTTAAATAATCAAATTATTTAAGAATTTTTGTAAGTGCTCTTAGTTCTACCAGGGGTTGTTGGATCGAAATTTTAGATTTACTACGTATGATTTTTTAAAAATATAAAAAGTTAAAAACACCACTTCTTAGTTCAAATTTTTTTAAAAACTTTAAAATAACAGGTGTTTTATTTTTGGGAATTTTGATCCACCAAATTTCAGGACCCAGACTAGTGACCTGTTGCCGATTATTTAATGCCACGTGTTGGATGGATTGTTGTCCATTGTTTTACCATTTTACGGTGGGATCTATAATTTGAAATTATACAGCAAGATTATGCGATTGATTTAGAATTTACGTTAGGGACCAGTCATCCAGCGGTTCTTAGAAAAACGTATATATTGCAAATAGGTTCAACATTTTATCTATTGCACTTAATAAACTAGGAAAATTCTACAATCTTTTTCCTAAATAAAATTTGTAAATTTTGATGAGATTTATAATTTTTATGTAAAAAAATTTATCAAAAAATATTTTTAAATAGAAATTTTAGGACTGTAAAATTTAACGAATTTAACGAATTTTTAAATAGTTTTTAAACCCATTTTAAATCTGTTAAAATTTGAAGCACTAAAATATATTTTTAGAAGTATTTTATGAAATTTTAAATATAAAAATTGTAGATCGTCTAAATCTGTAACTTTAATTTTGAAAAAAAATTTAAAGAATATTTTAAATAAATTTTTTTTAGATCGTTATACGGAATGACGTAGTATAACTATTATAAATTGTCAACGGGGATACTGTAGAATACATATATCCTGGAATGTCCTGTAAGGCGAAAAAGAGATACAAAATTGTTTTCAGTGTGGTTCGGCTTGGTTTGAACCGTGTGAAGTGGTCAACCAATACCCGGTCCATCTGGACTGAATAATTAAACAACCAAAGTAGCCGTTGTGTTATTTATTATTCTAAGAAAGCGACGACCACAGACAGACGTCCCATTGGCACGCACCTTGGTCTTTGAAAACTAAAAAAGCTACTATAAAAGCACCTTGGCGTTTAAATAGCCTCTCTCTCTCTCTCTCTCTCTCTCTCTCTCTCTCTCTCTCTCTCTCTCTCTCTCTCTCTCTCTCTCTCTCTATATATATATTTATTTATTTAAAGTATAAAGAGAGTTTGATGATATTTTATTTTTTAATAGTAAAAATAAGTTTAAATTATATTATAGTTAGTATAAATATTATGTGGTTTATATATTGTAAGAAGTTATAAAAGCGTCTATTTTTTTTTCTTTATATCTTTTTTATGATTTTCAAATTAGATTTTGTTTTTATTTTGTAGGTTTATATTTCTAAAAATTTTTTTTATAAAAAAACCATTATGATCTTTGTCAGAAAATATAATATTGATATAGCATTGTAATTAAAATAATTAAAATATTTTTAATTATAAATTTTACCAATTATAAAATTTAAAATATATACTTTTTTCTTGGCACGCTTGCGTTGTCCGTAGTATTAATCATACTCAAATCTAATCCTAGCATCTTATACAGAACTTAATAATAATCCAATTAGTGAACAACTGTTAGATAAAATTCTGATGCTCCTAACATAATATGACATTTTAATTTTAATTTAATAATTTTAATATATCACTGCTAAAGGCTGTAGCCGCGTGAGGGAGCTAAATGTTGGTTCAGTATAAATATTCAGGCGCAATTTCAATCATTCATTTGTCTATAAAATAGTATAGTATATGTTCAAAATTGTTATTATTATTATTATTATTATTTTCTTTTTCTCAAAAAAAATATTATTATTAATTTTCATAATATATTGGAATGTTCAGTTAAAGTTAAATATACCTACTGTGGTTTTTTTTTTAAGTATCATTGGAGGTCAGTTTCTATCGTCGATTTCAATTGAGCAAAACGGTAGTCTCCATAATATGTGCTACGCTGGATTTAAAATTATAAATTAGGTGCTATCGCGGTCATTTAAATTACAGTGCTAAAGGGAGAGCATAGTCCCTACGACTTTATTAATTTTAAAGACGGCAATACCCAAGACGTCCCAACGAAGAATACAAAGCGCATCTGAAGGAGGCGAAGTAAAAGGATACTGCCTAAAGATATGGAAAAACCTAAATAAGCTAAAACATCTGCAAATTTGTTTGACTTCCGATAACCATGATTGATGTGTACCACCTATTCGTGTGTGAGAAGTTTTCTATAAGCCGTCACCAGGTTTATGCAACGACCATCAGATATTTTATCGGCATTAATAAATTAGACCAGAATAGCATAATAAGATTATATAAATATAATCTGATTTGCCTCGGTCTAGATTGTCATTCAGAACGGAGTCGGATACCAGAAAAAGAAAAATTCTGATTGTGTAAATATAAGACAAATTAAAGTCCTCATTGGCAAAAATAATACAATATTGCCTGGTTTTGCCACAGACATCTTTCATCGCCATTCTCTTACCTGTGTGTTCCAGCAGCAGCAGGCGGCGCCTCTCTCTCTCTCTCTCTCTCTCTCTCTCTCTTCCTGGTTTTCTTCATCCGTTGATCGCGCTGCCACGGCATTATCACAGAAATTGAGTGAGTTGGGTCAATCGATCCCACTACCTATACAGTTGATCTGCCCATGGGCGTAGAAGCCAATGCTCCCCGATCGAAGCTCGTCGCCGATCGTTATCTGAAGCGCGAGATGCTCGGACAAGGGACCTACGGCGACGTATTCAAGGCCATCGATACCAAGGTCATATTTGCAATCTCTTCTTCTTGATTGCTTCACCTGATTTACCTTACCCGAAGGCGCCACTTGCAGTGGGTGTGACTCTCTAGATTATAGGTTATTAATTTGTTCCAACATTGTCTAATAGGGAACGGGAGAGTTAACTAAAGGCTCATGGCTTATAACAGTTGGAAATTCTGTAGTTGGATTTACATTTAAGAAAAGGAATTTAATCAATTGATTCAGAGGCATTGATATAGTCTTTTAAAGGATATATATGTGGGCATCTTTTGAAGATCTATGGCCTTTATAGGAAGCTAATTTTCTCTGGTAACCATCAATTTTACAATTCTTTTTGATGTTTTTGAAAAAGCGATAGAACTACGACATATTTTGTGATCTATAACTTCATAGTTCAAAGAAAAACTATGTCTAATGAACCGCCGCTTTTTTTGAACTGCAACTCCGACGGTGCATTAGACGTGTTTTTTGATATTTTCTCGGAAAAAGTAAATTACAAAGTTATAGATTAAAAAAAAGTGCACTAGACGTATTTTTTGATGTTTTCTTGGGAAAAGTAAACTACAAAGTTATAGATTATAAAAAAAAAGTAATATTCTAGTTCCTCACTTATCTAAAATGCCAGAATATACATAAACGGCTGTCTCTGAATTAGTTTTCTAGAGACTGGATTCTAGGAATTTATTTTCACTCTTTATTCCGTCACTTTATATGAGTTATGGTTCGCAGAATTTCAATTTCTTTTTGTAACAGTTTGGCCATTACTTTGCTATGATTCTAGGCCCTTGGTTATATTAAGAGCTCAACATTGTGAGCTGAAACTGTTGTTATTTTGTGATAAGAGCAATTCTCACTTGTGTTCATATGAAATGACACTGATTGGTCTAGATACTGTATTGTGTTTCAAGCAAATCCATGCCAAGGTCACTATCTTGTTATTTTTATCGTCTACTTCGTCTGTGTTTTTTTTTCTCGGCAGAATGAGTTTTTATTACAGTTCTTGAATTTCTTGTCTTTTAATCTATGTCTGTCATGACATTGCATAAAAGTGTTTTATACATGGTTGTATGGTTGTTATCCCGAGTCTAGTCTGCTTTTTGAAATTTAAGCTTAGCATCCTGAGTTTAGTGCCTGAAACTTATTTGTAAGCGTGCTTCTGATGATATGTAGGCATGTTTATGGGAGAGAGTTCTATGATTCTATCATATCTTACATGATGTGAAGTTCTAGTTTACCAAATAGAATTAGTTTGTCGTAGAGGATTGCTGGATAAAGTTTAGGAAAAGGTTTCTCTTGGATGTTGCTTCTTAAATACTTAAAACTCTTCCATGCTTCTCTCCAGACTGGAAAAATTGTTGCTATTAAGAAGATTCGGCTTGGAAAATATAAAGAGGGAGTAAATGTCACTGCACTTAGGGAAATCAAACTGCTGAAGGAATTAAAAGATCCAAATATCATCGAGTTAATCGATGCTTTCCCTCACAAGAGCAATCTGCACCTTGTTTTTGAGTTTATGGAGAGTGATATGGAAGCTGTTATTCGTGATAGAAACATTGTTCTTTCTCCTGCTGACATAAAGTCATACCTTCAGATGACATTGGACGGCCTTGCATATTGCCACAGAAAGTGGGTTCTACATAGGTAACTCTCTCTCTCTCTCTCTCTCTCTCTCTCTCTCTCTCTCCCACACACACACACACACATACACACACAAAAAAAAAGGTGAGCTAGGATGCATCATTATGCATGTATATCTCTTATAAACTTTGATTTTTTTTTTTTTTTTTGTCCCGGAATGTGTGCTATCTATACTAACCTAGTTAATATAATCAGGGATATGAAACCAAACAACTTACTTATTGCTGCTGACGGGCTGCTTAAGCTTGCAGACTTTGGTTTGGCGCGCATTTTTGGTAGCCCAGGCCGCAAGTTCACCGACCAGGTAAATGTTTTCATGTTTTAGGCATTAACTGTCTGTGGAACTGTTGTAATGATAACTCTTCAGTGCATAAAGCAAAACATGAATTCCAAGATATTGTTTGTATTCATGAGAAAAACTTTGGAGGTGGAAAAAGGCTTTCTTGTTGTATGAGCAAGAATGGGGAAACAAGGTTGTATTGTCTAATGATTTTGAAAGACACATGAGTTAGAACATGTCCATGACTTAACAAGTTGTTCTCTTCTAGGGGAATTTCAATCACTAATCTTGTAAGAGAAAAGAATGATACTTCTCTTCTCAGGAATCTAAGTCTTGGGATTGATCTCTGTGAGGTTGGTTTAGAACTACTTGGAATTCGGTTATTCAGCTCAACAAGTTGAACTAGTTGGTGTTGTGGCCATTAAAATTTGGGATTGCCAAGACCGGAATAGGCTGAAACCAAATAAGCTGAAGGTCGAGATTGTTAAAGCAGAAAAGGATTGAAATCCATAGATGAAACCAAGTTTATCTGCAACAAATCCGCTCAAATCTAACTTTGGGCCTCTGTGGTTTGCATCTGTATATGGATGCAAATGCATCTTATCAAAACTAAGGATCCATGATAGTTCCAAAGGGCTAGCAACCTTTTACCACAGTAATTACGAAAATAAGGACATGCTATACAGACATTTCTAAGCCTAACAATGCGATAGTGCTAGCACATTTTATTGTTGAAGATGCACGAAGGAATTATTTTGTTTTTAAAATGTTAATATGCAATCTGCTTATCTCAAATTGATATTTCTTGCACTTCATTCATAATAATATGTCCCTTTGTATTCTTAAAAGGTGCTCGCTCTTTTGTATTTTTTACCTCTGGCAGTAGCACATGGTCAAGTTGGAGTGCATTAAGAATATATCACATTTTATATACTTGTATTCAGGTTTTTGCACGTTGGTATAGAGCACCTGAGTTACTTTTTGGAGCAAAGAATTATGGATCAGGGGTTGATGTCTGGGCTGCAGGTTGTATATTCGCCGAGCTGCTTCTGCGACGACCCTTTTTGCAGGTCAAACTTATTATTGTTGACGAGACAATTATGTTAGTTCTTTCAATAGCTTTGTTGTAAGGACTAAATATAAGTGTTATAATGTGGGTTTAGTCATTGACAGCATACAATCTATATATATATATATATAATATATATATAATGTTTGTTCTTTTAATTAGCTTTGTTGTAATGAGTAAATTTAAGAGTTATAATGTGGGTTTGGTCATTGGCAGCATATAATATTGACTATATATATACTATATATTATATTATATATATATATATAATTTTTTCCATTATTGGAATTTTCTTAGGAAGTTATAAGATTATCCATAAGGCCATCTCAAATCTATAAGTGAATAGCCTTTGACATTAGATTCGAATCTGCTTCAAATAAGTTTAGACATGAAGTTATGAACATAAAACGAGCATAAAACATAATTTGGCATTCAAGGAGCAAAATGGCGTAAGCCAAAATTTTAAAATAATTACAACAGGGAGCTTAAGAGTCGAATTACCATATACCCATGGCCTAGCTACAAGGTTGTAATATTAGACCTTGTATTCATGATAGTCTTATTACAGGTATTTTATGAGTTAGAGGCATTTCCAAAACTGTCTAAGCACCAATGCTGTTTGGGTTCAAACCACTTCTGACTTCCTTGTGAGGTAGCTCTTGCACCTTTTTCTTTGTCTTATCCTTGCTCAAACTTCATAAGAATTAGCATGCGAGGCATTGCTCCAAATACCCTTGTTAAAATGTTTAGAATTCCAAAACCCACATGATAGAATTTTGGCTAAAATTATGTTGAGTGGATTTTTTTTTTTTTTTTTTTTTTTTTTGGGTCAGGAATCAATATGCATATGTATGCATGATATTGTATTTTAAGCTGATATGTTACTTTCTATCTTTTTTTTTTTTTACTTATAATTTTTTAGAATAATCCTTAATTTCCTTAGCTTCCAACTACAGTATGTGTATTAGTGAGATGGGATAGTCTCTTGCAAATATCTACATTCTAGTCATTTCAGAAAAGTATTATTTGTAATCTTCACTGTCAAAAAATTATAAATCTTCTTTTTCTTGTTTTGAGATTATCATTGGAAAACACTCCCCATAACCGGCTACGAAACGATAGAATCTTTCAATTATCTTTTTAAAAAAAAAAAAAAACTTAAAACTAGCCTGACTATTTTTGTTTCTGACAGGGTTCAAGTGACATTGACCAACTTGGAAAGATATTTGCGGCTTTTGGAACACCAAAAGCTTCTCAGTGGCCTGACATGGTCAATCTGCCTGGTTATGTTGACTATCAATTTGTCCCCGCCCCTCCACTTCGTTCTATATTTCCTATGGCCAGTGAAGATGCGTTGGATTTGTTGTCCCGGATGTTTATGTATGACCCAAAAGCAAGGATATCTGTGCAACAGGCACTTGCGCACAGGTGAATAACTGTATTATGACTTGGGTTGCTCTTCTAAGGCCTATTTACTGCAGAAATAGGTAAAGAAGTCATTAGCACCTGGAAGTGACTTCTTAGGAACTCCACCTCCTTAATTAGTAACTATATACTTCTTTCCATTGTAATGGTTTTAAGATAAATACTGGAACCTTACTTGTTTGGAGCTACACATTTCCGGTACTCATTTACACTTAATTTGTAGACTACATTCTTCTACTTCTACACGCTTTTAATGCAGTAAACATGCCTTATTTAGGCGCTTTAAGGTTGTTTAGATTTGATATCTTCTTATTTTTTTTAAAAAAAAAGATTTTGACATCTTTTGTGCTGCTTAGGTACTTTTCATCCGTACCTTTACCAACCAAGCCAGCTTTGCTTCCGAGACCGGCTCCAAAGGGAGAACCAGTGATTCAGAGGCCATTAGATCGAATTAGGGAAGATGGTCCAATTGTTATATCACCACCAAGAAAGTCGAGGAGAGTGACTCTCCAGCACGATGGATTTGAGGGAAGTTGTTATCGATTGCGAAAGGTTGATGAGCATCTCAGGGAAGTACATGCCGGAGAATCAACGTGCAAAAGTGAGACTATACCGATGTCAATAGACTTGGAAGCCGTCTTTGGGTCACGGCCAGTTCCTAGACCAACTCTAAACAGGTTTTGCATGCTACATTCTCCAATCTCTAGTGAATTTGAGCTTATGCATGTTTTTCTTACCTATCTTCTAGTTGGACTTGGACATCGGTATAGCCTCACCTTTTTAGGTTTTCTCGGCTAAAAGATGTTTGTTGTGGCAGTGCCGACAGGTCCCACCTGAAGAGGAAACTTGACCTGGATCCAGATTTCGATGATGTGCGATAGGATCAGAGATAGTACTTTGTCTTTAATGCCTAGTAAAGAGGTATGTCTGACACAGACTACATGCAATCCGAGTTGAGAATATGCCCAAGTCCTGCTGCAATCTCGAGATCCGGAGAAACTGTATGCAGGGGAGTGTTGTAATAGAATGTGAAGGCGAGTGTTGTAATCCGAACTTTTTTCCTTCTTACAAAATGCGTTCAGATACAGTTCTTTCATTTTTCATTTTTTTTTTTCATCCTACATGTATTGCAAACTAAGATTAGTTAACAGTAAGTTTCGGATTCCATTTGCAAGGTACTTCCTCAAAACATGTCATCTATTGTTATTGGAAATTTGATTGATTTGAGAAAATGCGTACATTAATTCATTCTGTTAGTGAGAGAGAGAGAGAGAAGAGAGAAGAGAGAGAGAGAGAGAGTCATCTATTGTCATGTGGAGAGTTATGATAGAACCTCAAATGATTAGTGGGGTGAAGCGTCTACTGCCGCTTTGCGCAGGTGGCGGTTGGCAGACATCAAGGGTCCCAAGAGCAGCTTGATATTGAAGGACAGAGTAATTCACGCACTGCATAATTCTGGTAATAAAATGCACTTACCCGTCGGCCCTTGGTTCCCACTTGGAGCAGCATTTGGGTTGTTGAAGGGCAGCAGCAGATTGTAGATCACCACAGATTAAAAGTGATTGATGCTACGTCCCTTCAGCAACCAGAACGCATCTTGAAAAACTACGGAAGCTGCTTCAGAAATCCCCCAACAAATACTTTTTAAAATCAACTTGCTAAATATATTATACTTTGCAATTTGGACGGAGTCGAGACAATTTGGAGGTGTAAATTTGGGTACAGATGTAGAATCAGAAAGGTACCCATCAGCAAACCCCAATTGTTGGAGAACTTCAATTTACAATTGAGAAAACAATTAGAGCTAAAATATTATACAGATCTCAAACAAGCTCATATAAGTACATACACCGTTCGAGAATATGTGATTCCCACATATTTTCCTGAATTATTTTTAAACAAAAAGGTATTTGGCCTTTTTCCGTCAAACAAACTGGAGAAATAAACTGATATAATTAAACTACGCTAATATACACAGACGAAACACTCTAACAAGATTACGAGGTTATAAACATGAACAGCAACTGCAGATTCAGTCGAACACTCTGGAGAAATAGATTGATGTGATTAAAAATATGCTAATGATACAGAAGTCTACACAGATGAAACGGAGTTCATCATCCTAACAAGATTACGACATTATAAACATGAACAGCAACCGCAGCAGCTTACAAGCAGCTGATTCTTTTCTGCAATTCATGAACATTGGAGCAAATCCATGATGAACTAATCTATACACTCCTCTGCAGTTCACTCTTCGTTGAAAGAACAGTTAACAGTTAGTCGAGAACAAGTTACTGCCCAGAACTTCTTGTATTTGCCCTCAAACATTTGAGAAAGAAATTCCGTATTTCCGGAGTTATGCGTTGGATCAGATGTGAATGCCTGCAAGTTTCAACAAGCATCAAGGCATGAATAAGATTAGGATAAAAGCCAATGGTAGTTCAACCAGAAGTCGTTGGAAATGTTAAAAAGAGATCATACCCAGGTTTTGAACTAAGTTTTTCAAAATGTTCCAAAATAAACAAGATGCATGTGTGCCTCAGGGACATTGCATTGAAGGCTTCCGACAAGTCATACATGCTGGAAACATTCTCCAAGCTCACATCCTAACATATAGCCAGACATTTCATTAAATCTGACAAAGTTTAAGTAACATAGCACTTTTTTTAATTATTTATAAGTAACATAGCACTTTTTATTTTTATTTTATTTATATTGTTTTTACTTTTTTTTTATTATTTATATCAATTTATATATACATATATTATGTGTGCACAATTCGTGCTTGTTTTTGAAAAGCTAATTTTGATTCCTTGTTCTGCAAATTTGTGTGCTTGTATACTCGTGTGTTCTAGCTTTGCTTCCTCAGGCCGATAGCCTTACGGAAACAGCCTTCTGCGGAGCATGGCAATATACATCTTATCTTCCCCAAACTCCGTCAAGGACTTAAGAGATGTTGTTATTGTTGTTGTTGCTGTTGTATTCATTAAATCTGACAAATCCGTTATAAGTTGTGCATTGTAAGTAACGATGCAACCTTTCAATTACCTGAGCTATGGCGTATTCACAGAGGCGCTTAAGGCCATCTAAGAGATATTGATCTGCAGCTCTAAGGAGATCCTGTGCAATGTCCATGGTCACAGAAACTGAACCCGTGTATATAAACCTGTAAAAAGTTGGAGTTGCAAAAACAATCAAGATTAAGAAGTATCGACAAACAACAACCACTATAAGAAGTACCGACAACCAACAACCACTATAACAAGTACCAACAACCAACAAGCACTACAGACCTCATCATAAGCTCAAACACCTCCCATCTGATATTAGGTATCTCGATGTCTTTGGCATCCTTCTCCTGAAGGAAATTGAACATAAGTGACAAAATATTTATTACTGCCAAGACTGTTAGATTTACTGAACAATATTGCTACTCCTTACAGAAATAGTCATTTAGACATCTCCTATAATGAACGAAACAATATCTTGGAGCTATTATTTAAAGTTTGCTTAAAATTTTTTTGTGGCCTCTTGTTCTATTTGCTGAAACAATATGTAAAAATGCATGATAGCTAGAAATCATAAGATGAGGTAATGATGCCATTATGCTCACCCTGTATCCACCATCAAACATTGCACGAAAAGCATCCGACGATGCAAGTAAAGCAATACGATGTGCAAAAAAGCGCCGACCTGAAAAAATCAGTTGAAGATAATGATGATTATTGAGATATAAATAACTAAAACCAAGTAATTGCTAATTATAACACAACAAACAAAGAATATAGTCTTATCTTCCAATACCTTCGACTAGAAAGGTGACATCAGATAGTGTGCTATTATTAACATACTGCTCGCCCAAATACACCTACATGATGAGATCTTGGTCAAGCATTTGCAACAACTACTCTACATAAGAAGACAATAAGGAGGAAAAATGAAGCAAACGGGATAAGCTACAAAACAAATTAGGCCACAAGTTCAATGCTTCACTTGACTTTGAAAACTTTACGTACTTGTGTTTATAACAAGAAACAAAACGCAATTATCAGCCCATGCAGAAACGTGAAGTATCCTGTACTACTATGTAAAGAGTAAAAAAATGTTGTATATTATGTAAAATCTCACAAGTATGCAGAAACGTGAAGTATCCTGTATATTAAAAACAATTCTTATGTTAAATCTCACAAGTTGGAAGTATATGGAATGAGTTTGTGATTGGTAGCATGTGGACATGTGGATCTTGAGAGCATTCTAATGTGTAATCGGGAAGTTGCTGAAGAGAGGACACAAATATACTGCTATATACAGGACTTTTAATTATGCATTTAAACCTCTGTGAAAATTAATAATACTGAATAAAAACATTATTAGACTTATTATCAACCTGCGGTATTGGAGATGGAGGAGCTGCATCCATTGGAGAAAGTGTCGTGGATTTGTTCGCCAACTTGTGAAGTGCTACAGAACCATCTTGTTGCTGCTTTAAGTTTGTTGATCCAAGAAGTCCAATGAGAATGTCTAGTCCTGGAAGCACGAAAGGATTATTGACATAACTAGAAATATTGCCCGCGCATCGCACATTTTAAGAAAACTGATAATGTATTTTACAAATCAATCATTCTTAAAAAAAACAAAAAAAAAAAAAAAAAAAAAAAAAAAAAAAACAACACTGCACACTCCTTAAACAAAGTATGTATGTGTGTGTGTATATAATATATATATATATATATATATATATATATATATATATATATATATATATATATATATCATGAATGCCAAAACTAGCATATTCTCATGTAGGCAGAATATATACCATTGTTATCAACAAAAATTGTCCTCTGGTCCTCAGGTGAAGATAAATGAGCAAGAGCCAAAGCAATACGTCTTTGTACACACTTCTCGCCTTCTCTCATCAGATATAGCAAATGCTTTAGAACCTGCTTACAAATGATCAATATATACATAAAGTAAGGCAAAAGCACTTCCATTTTATGAGAGCTGTGCATACAAGAGGCATAAAGTATATAAACATGAAGGTTGCATCAACACGTCAATTTAGATGTACTCAGAGTTAGTTGGCATTTCAAAACTCACCCTCCCATGGATTTTCTCTTCTAATCTTTTCAAAGTTTTGGCCACACAATCTTTTGTTGCCTGTGAAACGTAAATTTCAATCTTGAGTTTTTATGGATTAACGAAGTTGCATAAACTCAGTAATTGACATACCTGAACAATGAATTCTCCATCTTGCAACTTTTGAACCCCTCCAACCTTAACAAAATCAGAGATGTTGTCCTACATGACAAGGCAAGTTTGTAACCTAATTCACTATCATGAAAAAGATAAAAGAACCAAAGTGGATGACTAACAACTAAACGGCACTTAAAGTGTACCTCATTGTCAGCAATTCCATAAAGAGCAAACGCAGCATTATGTTGTAGGGATCCATTCTTTGAGTCAAGAAGTTTAAGCAAAGCGATTAGGCCTCCATTGTACGCGATACCAGCTTGGTTATGTGCATCCTAAGACAAAGAGCTTCCAATGAATCTAGAACTTTTTTTTGACCAACACTTGTTCTTGACAAAATATCAAATATGTCATTTGACAAGATGCGTTCATGCACCGATGGAAATGCCGGTAGTGTAGTACTAAGTTCAAGCATTTTGTTTCACTAAAGAGGAACCAAAATTTTGAATGGATGAGAGCCAAAACCAAAAAAATGCAACCCAAAACACCTAAACTAGCAAATCATGTACAAACTTCTTTATTCATGAAGGAAGAATCTTCTAGAAAAATATAAACAAAAAGATGGACTATGTATTTCTTTTACAACAAAAAGAAGAATGGGAGAAAAGGCTTTTGTAACAATATTAGATTCCACTCATCAAATATGCACAAGCAAGACACACCTGTGCCAATCTCCCAAGAGCGAATGCTGACATCTCTTTAAGCTGTATATCTGGAGAGTGAAGCATGTCAACTAGAGGCCTCACTGCACCTCTTTGAACAATATGCACCTGTAAAATAGGTAAACAGCAGTATACGTGAATATAAAATGGGTTTTGTTGAAAAAGCCCCTATTTTGCAAAACTATGTCAAATTAAGGCCTTTATTTAAAAAAAAAAAAAAAAAACTTGAAAAATCACTCCAAAGAACATATCTATAAGGTATTTTCTGAAAAAAAAAAAAAGAATATGAAAAAGCATATTGTGGTCTACTCTACAACTTTCAGATTCAGAATTTTATCAAAAATAATTCTAAATAAATGTTTTGAGGCTTCAAAGTTTTTGTTTTAAAACACCTACTTAGAGATAATCTGTGGTAAACATTTTCAATACAAAAATGGTAAACCACATCAAAAAAAAAATTCATAATCATAATTTTTAAAGATATACTTGTATATATACATATTTGTGCGTGTGTGTTTTGGCTTGATGTAGTAATTATAAGGAAAAGAAAAGAGGAATTTATTTGGGAAGCCGGTACAAAAGCAGTAGCTGATATTCCAAATAAAATCCCTAATCTTATGCGATAATATATAAGAAATAACTAAAACACTTAGTAAATTACCTTACAGTCTGAATCAGTAGCAGCAAATTGCCCTAGAAGCAGAGCTGCCTCCCGTTGGCTCTCTGCACAGCAAGAACTGCAACCACCAAAATAATGAAACAACATAAGCACAACTGCATACAAGCACATATAAGTGACTATGAAGTCATGTAGCACGTTCATATACACCCATGGCACATTCAAGATAACCACAATCACATACAAGCACTCACCATGTTTCTGCATGTGCGCGAAATTATGCAAGTAAAATATATACTTTAGGCCCTCAATGCAGACTTCACACAAACATGCATTTGTCAAACAATAAGTTTAGCTTGTTAAGTAGTAGCTTAGCAAAATGACAAGTATTTGTTACGTCTTATATATATATATATATATAAACATGGGTTTCACTTTAAGGCTTTAAAATTTCAGCAGGTGGGACTCGGTATCTATCCATTTTTTAGAAAACAACATGCAACACTTTTATCAACTCGGTGAAAATGGAAAAGTAATATGTATAAGCATGGGAAGTTAGGTCTCCGAGAATAGTTATACCTTAGTAACCCTATAACTGGCTGCAAAGCTCCTGCAAGGAGAACTTCTTTTTTAATGTTTGGAGATGAATGAACCAGATTGCCTATCACACCAACCTGCAATAAACAAAATAATTTAGGATACATTCTGCATACAAGAAATGACCAATTAATAAACCCATTCTGGTTTACCAAGACTAATAAAAAGTTAAGAGCTATGTCCCTCCCTTTTGGCCAAAATAAATAACCAATGCTACATGAAGAAACACATTATTGGTTTGAGAATAACAAGTTTAGGGAATTTAAGATAGGTCTTCCCGCTTATATACACAATGTTATCAACTTGCATGCTCCCTATTAGCCAATGCCTAAAAAGCTCACTTTCTTTCTAGAACTACTACATGTTCTCAGAACTTCGACCAACAAATCACATGCATATTAGTTGGCATTCTTTTTGTGAGAGTGACATTTATGTGTAGTGGTCATTGAATATACATCACAATTTTGGGAACCCTAAAACATCATTTCTAGTAAACATACTCCATTACCTTGTCTCCATATCCTATGTTCTACTTTCCTAATCATATTATTCATTGGTTATTCTCATAGCATTTTTTTTTAAAGGCAAAAGTTGCATACAATACCATATATGCTACTTAGAATACATGCTTGCCCTCTAAGATCTTATTCCGTTTGTGGATGAGTTGAACGCCTCAGCATGATTCAATAAAGAAAGGTTTGAGTGTTCCATATAAAAATATACTATATACTAAAGGAGAAGAGATTTTCTACAGTAATTTGCTACAGTATTTGTATTTTTTGCAAAAAAATTCGTTATTTTCACCGGCTATAATACCTATTTAAAAGTATTTTCTGGAAACACTTTTAACATAAAAGTTTTAGATCTCGACGAGGGTTACAACTTTCGTTTAGAAAGTTTTTCCAGAAGATACTTCTAAATAGGTGTTTTGGAGGCCCGAATTTTGACGGGTTAAAATACAAATTCTAAAAAACTTCGGGTTTAAGTAAAAATATACTATATACTAAAGGAGAAGAGATTTTCTACAGTAATTTGCTACAGTATTTGTATTTTTTGCAAAAAAATTCGTTATTTTCACCGGCTATAATACCTATTTAAAAGCATTTTCTGGAAACACTTTTAACATAAAAGTTTTAGATCTCGACGAGGGTTACAACTTTCGTTTAGAAAGTTTTTCCAGAAGATACTTCTAAATAGGTGTTTTGGAGGCCCGAATTTTGACGGGTTAAAATACAAATTCTAAAAAACTTCGGGTTTAAGTGAAAACATAGCGTTCCTGTACGGATAGTCACTAACGGACAAATTATAAAATATTTTAAAATATGTTAAAATTTCGGACCTTCAAAATATTTATTTAGAAGCGTTTTCTCGAAAAGTTTTCAATATGAAAAGTGTAGATCTGGATCTACGATTTTTGTATTGAAATTTTTTTCAAAAATTATCTTTAAATATATATTTTATACGTTTATGCATTTTAAAATACGATATTATTTCGTGTCGTATCCGTTAGATATTCGGAAGGCCTGAAAACGCTTATTTTGAAAATTTTTACAAACATTATATTTAAATATATATTTTATACGTTTTTTTTCTTACCGAAATACGATTTCATTTTGTTTTAAATCCGTTAAGATTTTGAGTCACAAAAAACTCATTAAAATTATTTTTTCAATATATTTTCAAAATTGAAGTTGTAAGTCTCATCATAATCTATAATTTTCATGTCAAATTTTTTTTTAAATTATATAATATATATTTTATACATTGTACATAATGAAATATGATTTTATTATATTTTCAAGCCGTTATTCAGAGCCTCATAATCTCTACTAGAAATATTTTTTTAAAATAAATTTTTCCACATGAAAATGTAGATCTCCTTAAAATGTATAATTTTTAACTTTAAAAAGTTAGTTTTTTTTTTGTATAATTTGTTTAGAAGCATTAATTTTAAAAAAAAAAGTTTCAATTCAAAAATTGTAAATCATCATAATATACATCTTGATGTTGAAAGTTTTTTCAAAATATATATCTAAATATATGTATGAGATGCTGGTGCATACCATATGAATATTTTTTTTAAATGATTTCGACATAACGAGTATGGATATCATTAAATACAATATAATCTATATTTAGTCGCGACAGTGTGAGGATACAATATGACCGCGGCAATGCGCGGCAACAAATGCTTGTTTGATCTAAGAGATGAAAACCGAAGGACGACAAATGAAATTCATTGATGTTCAAATATATGAAAATAGGAGCCATAAAAGAAACCCGTAGGAGATACAAGCGGATCTAACAACTTAATTAGACCCTTAATAGGAAGCTAAATGAGAAAAAGCACAAAACAACATTGAATTGGTCTTCCTTTTGTCCTTAGCACTGAGCTGAATAACAGAAAATTCTTCTATGCTAAAAACTCGATATGCCTTGAGAGATTTTTTTTTTCTTGATGGCCGATGTGAGTTGGACAAAAAAAAAGCTTAAATATTAAGTTCTCTCGAGTACTATACAAGTACATTATAACTTCGAAAAACTAATACTATGTCAGGAAGGAAAGAGTAAGTTACTTGAAATTTGCAAAACGGCTGGGAAAAACATAATACATGGAAGCACGTTTCAGATTTGTATGAAGGTCATGGAAACAATAACTACATCTTAAGATGCTATTAGAGGACTTCAAAAAATTCTCTTACCGCCTCATAGTGGATTGCAGGATCGTCGGACCGAAGCATGAGGATCAAGGTGGGAAGAGCATTGCACTCCACTATCTGTACAAAGCAAAAGGCCAAGCCAATGTATATCAGCAGGTAACAAAAGCTATTTTGATATATCAAACCAATTACAAAAGGAACCAACCTGGTTCTTATTTTCATCATTCTTAAATGCTAAAGTACGCAAAGCCCCTGCAGCTGCCCTCTGTACTTTCTGATCGGAGAATTCTAACAGTTCAACAAGAGGAGGAATCCCCCCTTCTACCCTGCAATGACAAACTAACATTCAGCAAGTTGGATACTGAGAAAGCTATTCCGAATAACAGGTTCTAGTTGAAAACCTGACAGATGTTTTGATACTGCTATTCTCATGAGCAAGGTTCGTAATCGCATCAGCAGCTCTTCTAATAAGACTAGTGACTGCTCGCGAGTTGGAGGTGATCTTGTGCCTTTTTAGAAGGTTCACAAGAAGTGGCAGAGCACCAGCATCGACTATAAGTTGTTGATGTTCAGGCTGTTGAATCAAATGGCGTTAATCTCCATGTTGAATTCTCATAAAATTGCAAGAATAAAAGGGATTGTTCAATAACATTTTAGAACTGGCAGTTTTTGAGCTTATGGAGTTCCAAGGTCTCATTTCCTTGAATCCTAGCATTCAAACCCACAGATTGGATATGATTGAGCTGCAAGAACACCTGTCACTAGTTTCATATTCACCACACCGTACAAAAAGACATAATGCACAACAGTCTTGAAGCAACAACTACCCCTCCAATCCCCCAAGAATATCGCTAACAGTGCGCTCATATTGCAAACAACTTTCCATCAGAATTAGGGAAGGAAATCACAAGCTGAAGTACATATTTAAGTGGCTCAGCAAGCAATTCATTGTAAAATTAGGAAAATTAGGGGAGGAACCCACAGTACATCTATACTAGTTTATCTATACTAAGTATAGATATACAAAAAAAAAAGATGTATATCTATACTAGTTTATCCATACGGCAAACATCTTCTAAAAAAGTAATGAATCAAGCCGTAACTGTAATTAATACCAACATAACAACAAAAACTACTTTAGCCTATCTACAAAAAAAGACCTTCACAGCGAGGAGACCAAGGGCAAACGCGCTCGTCTTCTCAATTTCGTTCTCGTAGAGCCGTGATGTTACACCGATCAAGCTCGGCGGCTCTTGCAAATACTTCACGAGCGCCGGCACTGCTCCGTTATCCACGATCGTGTTCACCAGATCCTCTGCCAAATCCAAATTAAACGTTTATTAAATCAGTAATAGATAATTTAATAACAGATTAGTTAGATTACTTACCGTTCTTGGCAAGTTCAGCGAGGACTTGGGTTGCGTGGCGAGCAGACAACCGGTCGTTGTCGCGCCACGAGAAACAGCGATCTAGAGTGTCTACCTGTAATCTAACCTCTTTATCCAGGTCTATCGGTGACCGAGGAGAACAGATCTCGCGATCGCCACCGCCGTCTCCGCTTGCAGGCGGCGAGACTGGGCTGCTTTCGTCGTGCTTCCGTTTCTGGCCTTTCCTTCGCTGCTGCTGCTCCTCCATACCGATGGCGATGGCGGCGGCGGTGGGGCGGAGACGGTTAGGAGAGATGTGGTTTTCTCTCTCTCTTCGCTCACTGTTAGTTTGGTATCTCGGTGCTTATTTATTTTTAAATGATAATTAATAATTGTTGTATTAATATTTTGGGTTTGGGGGGGAAATTGGGATTTGAGAGGCGGAAATTGGGATTTGAGAGGCGGGTGATCGACTGTATAGGAGGGAAAAGCGATTTGGCGAAATTTTCGCCGGTGTATGAGGAAACAACCGAACTCTTTGTTCCGGTTCGGATAGCCGGGGCCGGGTTGGGCTGGACCGACCCGTTGGCATCACTATTTATGATTTAATTAAAATATGCTGACATCTCACAATTTACTCGTCCAACTATTATACGTATTTTAAAATATTTTGTATTTCGAAAATATGTTATCTAGAAAGTAACTCTCAAATTATACTAATCTAGTTTTTAAACTGAACAACAATTTTGTATGTGTGTATATATACACACATACAAACTATAGTAAAAAGTATTAAACTTTGGATTAAATCGACATGCTATATTCATGTAAGTGCCTGATGCCGCTTGGAATTTGGGCTGACACGCGGCGGAAGGACTGAGCTCAGGGTCAGCACGATCAGAGCTCGGGCACGGCACGGCCAGCGTCGACCTCGACAAATGGTCATACTCGGCCTCGACGCTGGCCACCCCCAGGAACACCTTTGACAACACCAAGACCTTGGGAACCAACGAATGATGGCAGTGAATATCTCAGGGGAAGGTATTCACAAGCCTTGAGAAGACTAGAGTTGACCTCGGAAAGATCAGAACTCGGGCCCGGCAGCGGCCGAGCTCGGGTTCAGCAAGACTAGGGCTCAGTAGAGCTGGAGTTTAGTCTCCGTAGGACGTCACCGACTATATTCAATGTGGGACATAAATGCTGGACAGGGCCACCTGAGCTGTTATCATTAATACTGCTACAGTGTTGTGGACTACTCGACCTAATCTACTAGGCATTCACACCTGCTGTCAGCCAAAGGACCCACCGCGACCAAGGGAGCCGCATCGACGTGGTGCGATCCGAGCTGTCGAAGCGGAGTCATCTCGGCTGTCCATTTTCTAGGATTTCTCCTATAAATAGAAGATTGCATGCACTTGTATGGGTTGGAAAATCTGCCATTATAACACATGAGAGAGAGAGAGAGAGAGCGAAAAAAAAAGGGAGAGACTTGTAAACTTTCATCTTCTCCAGTGATCTTTACTACAAACTAAGCTGCCGGAGATCTTTCCGACGCCGGCACGTGGTTTTTCCCCGGAGCTCAACTACAGGGTTTTCCACACTAAAATCCCTGGTCTCTTCCTGTTCCTCGAATCTCCGTCTTCTTCTCTGGTCACCTCCGAGCCGTCGTCGACGTTCAACAGTTAATCGGTCGCGACACCGCGCGATCAGTGCCCATAAATAATTTCTTACAAAATCGACAATAACGATAATTTGCCTCGGGATTTTCTCATAATGCACCCGCATGTGATAATAGTCTACTTTGGTAAGGGCTTGCTTCACAATTCTTTTTCCCTCTTATTTAGATCCTTAGGTACCCGAACTAGGAGTGGAAATGAGTCGAATTTGAATCGAGTGCCACTAAATTTAAACTCGACTCGGTTAGTTTAGTTTGAGCTTGAACTCCCTCTAGCTCGACGAGTTTCGGAGGTTGTACTCAAACTCGACTCGACTCGAAAAATCTCAAGCTCGAATTCGACTTGATTGTATCAACTGAGTTGACATTGAGTCGAATAGAGTTGAGCTCGACTCAAGTTCAGGTCGATTGCATGAATTAGACAAAGCTCGAGTCAACTTGAACTCGTTTAAGTAAATTTATTGTAAAACATATTTAAATAAAATAGAAAAATTTGTTTAGTTTCGCGAATCCAACGAGCAAAATAACACGATACTCAGGCTCGGCTCTTTTAATTATTCGACCTCGGCAAGACTCGAACTTAAGTTAAGCTTAAACGAGATCCAGTCCGAACTGCTTTTGAGCAATTGGATTCATTTTCACCCTTAATCCTGTCTATCCAAAGTGACACTCGGATGTAATTGTACGATTTTTAAATTTTTACTAATTAATATAAGTGCCACCTATCCTTCTTAAAGTAAGAACTAATGACACATATCATACTTAAGGTTACTTATGATCACACATAGCACAACGATTTTGATAAAACAGTCTTATATATACATATATAGATTATTTCAAAGCAAAAGAAAAATATATATTACTAGTGACACGTGGTAGATGCAGATGATGCATATAGATACCATATGTCACAATTTTATAATTATATTTTTGTTATATATATGTTATTATTATTATTATTATTATAAAGACATATGTAAAAGGATAATTACATATCAGCCCTCTTAAAGTCAACAGTCTCGTATTTCAGTCACAAAAAATACAAAAATGCGTCGGCGCAAAAATTCGTTTTCGAAAGCTAAAATACAAAAATTAAAATTTGGAGGGCTAATATGCAATTATCCTATATGTAAATGCTCCTTTAAATAAAGATAATTTTTGTCACATTAAATTGTGCTCGACGTAGATTTATTAGCAAGACTCGTGAATTCGAATCGGTAGATGCGCGAGCTACTACTTGAATCAAGGTGTTATTTATGTTCTGGCGGCAAAGTTGCTTGTTTTGGAAGTCTTGCATGTTCGAGAAAGAATGATATGAACGATATTCAACTCCTCCATGATATCAAACCGTTAATATATAAATAATCCAGTAAGAGAAAACAGAGAATCAAGAAGAAGAAGAAGAAGAGGTGCGTTAATGGGAGTTCAGGGCCTTTGGGAGCTCCTCGCCCCAGTCGGCCGTCGCGTTTCTGTCGAAACCCTAGCCGGAAAGAAGCTCGCGATCGGTACACCACTATCTCTATCCCCGATAGATTGATTTCTGTTGTTTTCATCAATTTCGTTTTCACGTTAAATTTGCTATGAATTCGATTTTTATTCTTTCTAGATGCAAGCATTTGGATGGTTCAATTCATGAAGGCGATGAGGGACGAGAAGGGGGAGATGGTGAGGAACGCACACATACTTGGATTTTTTCGTCGCATATGTAAGCTTCTTTTCCTCCGTACTCGCCCCGTCTTTGTCTTCGATGGCGGGACCCCTGCACTCAAGCGACGGACGGTGGCTGCCCGTCGCCGCCACCGCGAGAATGCCCGTGCCAAGCTTCGAAAGACTGCTGAGAAGCTGCTTCTCAATCATGTAAGTTTCATAATTTGTGTAAATCTTAGGCCAATGACCTAACGAAATATGTTATAATTTCAAAATCATATCGAGTGTCTTAGTACAATTATTGCAAAACTTGATAGCTCAAGAGAAAGGGGATTGAGGGTTTGGCTGCGGAAATGAAGCAGAACAACCAAAATGATAAATCAAACGCTAAACAAGAAGACGTAAAAGGAAAGCATATTAGAGATGATGGTAATAGTGGGATACCAGGGAGTAGCGGAGAGCATTCGATCAAGGAAGATGTTGATGTCTCCGAACAAGAACGCTTGGATGAACTGTAGGTCCCTGCCTGTAGTAGTTTTGGCAATAGATATGGTTTTATAGGTTTATCTTGTATCTAATTTCAGGTTGGTTGCGTCTCTTGTTGCTGAGGAAGGACAGGGATACACCAGGAATGAAATGGCTTCCACTTCTCAAATCAAAGATGATGACGAGGATGATGAAAATGAAGAGATGATATATGTAAGATGAAAACCTTGTCGCTCTTTTCATTTGGTCTTGTTGATTCTTTTCACCGAGGTTAAGCATACTCTCTAAGGGAGATCTAGATTGTGCCTCAGTTTCTACATCTAAATCAATAGCGAGATTGTTCGTTACTAAAGTGTGTTTGTCTGTATTGGTGGTTGAATGTAATACCTCTTAGAGGTCCATTATATTTGTCTAAGGGTTGTACGCAGTTTAGTTAGACCAATCCGATCTCATGATAGCCTTACAGATGTTGATTTTTATGATCTTTTTTTTTTTTTTGTGAAAAGGCAAAATTTTGTTTTTGATCCTATGGCTGTCATAACTTTGAACTTTCATACATTACTGCGATAATCCTGAACTTTCGAAAAAGTTATTGACTAACATCTTCAGATTTGCTTTTGTGCTTACTGATATGGCCATCACTTATCCTATATTGCTACTAACATAATGCCACGTAAGTTATGTATGATAAAGTGATAGCCAAGTTGGTAACCACATATGATAAGTGATAGCCATGTTAGTGGCACCTAAAATAAGTGATGGCCGCTTCAGCAGTTATGTGAGCAACTCAAACAGCGAAAACGACAGATTTGTTAGCGAGGTTAGGCTGGTTAGCGGAGGATTTTTTTAGAATTCAGTGTATAGCAAGAACGTTAGAAAGTTCAAAGTTACGACCCCCCCCATTTTAGTAAAGTTCAGGGCTCAAAACAAAATTTTGAAATTGCAGTTTTCTTGGTATTTCCATATGCTTATCTTTGTATCGATAAAGTTACTCAAAGTGTATGTTTTGCTTTAAGATATTAGATACTGCAACACAGACTTATCAATCAATAATTTTAAGGTTGACTTGTTTCTTTTACTCCGATTTGAGCTCAATTTTCAGTAAAAATGTTACTATGAGCGTAAGAAATCAGCATGGATATGATTGTCTCAGGTGCAAACCTTCTAGCTCCTACTATAAATTATTTCATATACCAGTTATTGAAGTTATGAGCAACATCATGATGTCGATCAGATGATTGCTCTCCTATTGCATATTTTTTTGGACCCTTGATCGTAGTATGTGCTGAATTATGTAATGAGCTATCTAGCTATTCAAGGTTAAGTTCAAGCTCGAAAGGGTTCCAAGGGTCTGCGCATGAGCAAATAGCATGTCGAAAACAAGTAGATATGATTTGTTCTTTAGCTCTTTTTTAACCATGGTCTGAATTTAAAGCCCTGATTTATCTGGTCTTGTGTGAGTCAGATTGTTTATACAGGTCCTGCCTCAAACCAGGTGGACCAAATGCTCCAAACCACCATTTATTTTCAAAGAAATCAATTTATCCTCTTCTTTTGGACAACAACTTATCTATTTAAACAAATTGTGGTAAAAAACAAAGAACCAGCTTATTGTACTCCAAAATATAGCACACCAATCTTCTGTATTTTTGCATGTCACGTGCCCTGCACATAACATGCCCCCAAAATGATATGCAATCGGAATAACGTGACTTGCCTAATTCTTCAAGTGTTGAATATGTCTAGTGTCTTGGCAAGTGTTCGTGCATCCTGATGCGCAATTTGGTCTTGTTTCCACTGTAGTCATAGTCCATTACCTCTCCATGTTTGGGATTGTATGCTTTTCTGCTCATGTATGTCGATTAAGTTTCGAGGCTATGTAGGATGAGAAGTCAAGTTGCTCATGGTATGTACGGGTTCCTTTGGATGTAGGGCCTGCATTTTGTTCACATATATGGGGTACTTTTGAATAAAGTTCTTTTCTTTTATGCATACGGATTTAGAAGAAGCACTTGTATGAGTCTAGTTGTCGACGAACTGCATTTTGTGGTATGCACTTTTTATCATGTCAATATTTGGAATGTTGTAATTGCAGCCGATAATTGAGGGAAATATTGATCCAAGTGTTTTGGCTTCACTTCCTCCATCCATGCAACTGGATCTTCTTGTCCAGGTAAACACATCGAATTTGTTCCCTGTTGTACATCATTTTCAAATTAATATTATTATGATGGTTATTCGTTGACCTAAGTAACAACCTGCCATTTTCTTAGATGAGGGAGAGATTGATGGCTGAAAACAGGCAGAAATATCAGAAAATTAAGAAGGTTTATTTTCCTTTCTTTTTTCAATTTTCACCTTTTCTAATAAATCTTTGTTAACCACATATTCAACCGTAAACCATAATCTGTCATTTTTCTGCATTTCGTTTGTCTGTACTTTACATAGTGCGCAGGTAGCCTTTGCATGTGCTTGTTGAAATAGCTGTTCTTTGCTTGTAAGAAGTGTAGACAGTGTCACCTACGTTGTGCTCGTAAGAAAGGAATCCCTACAGGAATTATAGGATGTAAACCAGAAGCCATACTGAATTAGATTGTTCAATTGGAATTGGTTTTCTATAGCTTGTTGGAGCTATATATGCTACTGTTATACGTCATGTGGCGATCCATTAATGTTTGTAAAGAAACATTGTCACTTGCCTTCTTGAACTTGATTAATATCCTTCATTAGCTGATATTTACCTATAATTGTCTTCAATAAAGGACAAAATTTTGACACTAATTTATACTGGTACTTTATAGGTAATGAGCTATCTTTAACTTCTAGTCTTTCAAGCAAGAAGTTTGCTCGTATGTATCTTTTTTCTTTTTTTCATGCAGATGCCAGCAAAATTTTCAGAGTTACAAATACAGTCCTATCTTAAAACGGTTTCTTTCCGACGGGAGATTGATCAAGTTCAGAAATATGCTGCTGGAAGAGGAGTGGAAGGTGTGCAAACATCCAGGATAGCTTCCGAAGCGAATAAAGAATTCATATTCTCATCATCATTTACCGGTGACAGATTGTAAGTATTGGATTATTTATTTTGCCTTTCATTAAGATGGCTGCTTTCTTGCATGTGGAACATGATTAATGATTCTGCGAGATGTATTTTGAACTTTTGTAAATGTAGGCTTAGAAATGTTCTATATACTATCCTACCATGTCACTTTTTTTTAATGAAGTGTTAGATCTAACTCTAGGACATTATGATCACTCAGATTTTGTTGGCCAAGTAAAAATAAAGCATAAGGGTGTGAAGAAAACGAACCACTCCTGAGCTGATCGAGCAACATGTCTAATCTCGGCTGATTTGGCGTATTTAATATACAATTCAGGTGTCTTTTACCCATGTAATGAGCATGCGAACTCAAGCTTAGTTTGGTTAGCTCAAAAGGCTCATGAGCTTTGAACTAGATAAATTGGTAGTGGGTTGTGCAGTGACTATTGGCACCTTAATTGTGAAACAACTATTGGCACCCTAATTGTGAACTGGCCTTTTCTAGTTTGAGTCATCCTGTATTTGTATTCATGGCAAACATATCGAACTGTGATCCGATGTTTTTGGAGCCCAAGTTATTATGCTTGATCAGATTGAGTGGACCAAAAATTGCTTCGTTTTGAATATTTAGGCCGCCCTTGGGGCAATGATGGAAACAAGAATACCACTAGTAGGGAAAATGCTTTATTTTAGTTGATTCAACTAGCTGATAGCATGTTGATTTATCCCCCAAGAATTTTTTTTTCTTGATGCATATGCATCTTGAATTACTACTGAGACATGTTATTAATTGTTAAGTAGGTTTCCATTTTCCTACTTTCATAATATGATTGAGTAATTTCATGATATGTTGGATGACATGAAACAGCAACAAAGGTTTAATCTATAAGGAATAATCTTGTCTTGCATTCCTGACATATAATAAACTTTGCTAAGACAAATACAGTGTGTTATAATTATTATTTATTTATTTCCTAAAGTTTGAGGGTACTATTGTGCTTTCACAATCATAAATCCACATAATCAAGACAGTATATGTATGGAACAACTCTTGAACTTTGTTGACGTTTGTTGCTCCTTTCTGTACGTGTGTTCTTGTTGGTATGGAGTATTTCATAGGTAAATTTAGCTCTTGGGTAAATGATAATTGTTGTTTGTCCTCTACGTCGGCATTTGTTGAACAATTTTTCCCCTTGATTAACAGGGAGCTAGCATCAAATGGTGTTGGCCTGGAGAGGAATGCGGGTAATCAGGGTTTGCGGAATGATAATACTACTCATTCACGAAATTCTAAGCACTCTAATTCTGTTTCAGAGGCCTCTGCTTCTGAAGTGCCACAGGGTTTTGAACACGTTGAAACATATGTTGATGAGAGAGGCCGTGTCCGTGTTAGTAGAGTTAGAGGACTGGGAATTCGTATGACTCGTGATTTACAACATAATCTTGACTTGATGAAAGAATATGAACTAAAGAAGTGCAGTGATAAACCATGCACAGATTTAGCGCCTGATACAAGAGAAACTAATGTTGAATTATCTGCAGGAACTACCTCTAATGAGGAAAATATCAATATTACTTGTGAAAATACTGGCACATTAGAACAGGTAGTTAAGTCCCATCAGTTTGATGAATCATCTGTAGTTGCCCCAATAGAGGTATCCTTCTTAGAGGAGGATGGGGATCAGAAAGATGCTGCTGATGATGACTTGTTTCTGCATTTAGTCTCTGGAAGTTCTACCCTTGAAACTGCTACCACATTTGCAACTCCCAACAAAGATGCATCTGATTCTGAGACAGATTCCATTTGGGAGGAGGGTGCTGTTGAAGATAATAATAGAGCTAGAAGCAATGATGTTAACACTAACATCTATTCATCTTTGGCTGCAAATCCCATTCATGAAGATCATTTAGCTGACTGGGAAGATGGTATTTCTCATGATCCTTTGAGATTTTCGGATAACAAGCGCAAGTGTGGCAAATCTCCTTCAATTGGGTTATTAGAGGAAGAGGCTGATATCCAGGAAGCACTAAGAAGAAGCCTTGTGGATTTTCAAAGACCGGGGACATTACCTGTATCATGCAGTGATGCAAATGAGGATACTAGCAGCATGCCTTGCAATATAGCCTTTTCTCCAGTGTCGGAGATTCAGCTCCACGGGGAGCCATTAGTGGCTGCTAATGTATCCAACCAACTCCTGGGTTCTCCTTTCCAGGATAAAAGAACTGAATTGGTGACCGAAGAAGAGACTCAAGTTGTATCACTTACATGCTCTGGAAAAACAGTAAGGTTAGACCAAGGAAACACCGACAGTTCAAGCACAGGGAGAGATGAACCTGGTCTCAAGATTCCTTTGGAGGATATTCCCGTTAGTGAGAATGTTGATATCGAGGGGACTGGTGTTTTTCAGCATAAGGCAGCTGATAATTTTTCAAAATTTAGTCACAATGTGATTTCTGAAGTTTCTGAGTCAAGAGCAAACTTCAATCCATCCAGCGAGAAAAATCATATTGCCAGTGATGTTGACCATGAGCAGATGCATGGTACTCTATATAGTGGAATTTCTACTGTTGGACATGATAATTTTGTAGATGAAAACTTTGCTGAAGGATCCATTAATGCGGAAATGTCAGAAGCTGACCTAGATAAGGAGCTATATATCCTTCAACAGGAACGTATGAATCTTGGAGATGAACAGAGAAAGCTAGAGCGTAATGCAGAAACTGCAAGCAGTGAAATGTTTGCTGAATGTCAGGTGTGCTCGAAATTTCTATAGGATAGTCTTGTATAAGTTCTGAGGAAAATAATGTTATATCCATCAAGATTCATTTACCATTAATCAATCAAGCAATATCAGATATTGAGTATCGGTTCTCGTAAGGAAAATTTTAATGTGTTCTGTTACTAACATATTGAAGATGCTAAAGTGTCTTTGTTTTTGTGACCTTTAATAGACGATGCCCCTGACTCATCTTCTTCTCTTGACTTTT
The DNA here is from genome assembly GCA_002076135.1 of Xerophyta viscosa. Taxonomy (NCBI): domain Eukaryota; kingdom Viridiplantae; phylum Streptophyta; class Magnoliopsida; order Pandanales; family Velloziaceae; genus Xerophyta; species Xerophyta viscosa. Next base: position 11,315,308 of record MJHO01000001.1, on the reverse strand, counting down.
AGAAGAGAAAATCTTACTGGTTCCACTAGCAATGCATTAACAGTATTATGCAAGTGTCATATTGTGGTTGTAGCCACATGAAAAGTAAACAATCAAGATGGTCTATCAGCACAGATATGTTGTATTGGCTGTTTAAGTATGTTTCAAATCTTTGTATGGGTTGATTCTTCATATATGGCGGGTACAAGCTGGCTTTGCCTATTCAAACCGTTGAGCAAATGTTTGTGGCTTTGTTATTAGCTGAACAAGGTGTTGTATATGTCCATTAAGTGTTTTATTCCTTAGAGTGTATAATGTTAAACACCATAAATAGGATGAGTGTTTAATGTTAAAACTATATAAATAGGATGGATTTCTGGCATATGCATGTAGATATTTGGATTGCTGTTGCAACATTGGACTAATAAGTAGTGCCTCTTTGCCTCCCTCATGTTGCAGGAACTGCTACAGATGTTTGGTTTGCCATACATAATTGCACCAATGGAGGCAGAAGCTCAATGTGCCTATATGGAATTGAAAGGTTTAGTTGATGGCGTTGTAACTGATGACTCCGATGTTTTCCTTTTTGGAGCTCGCAGTGTTTACAAAAACATTTTTGATGACCGCAAGTATGTTGAAACATACTTTATGAAGGTTTGCTTACTTCTTAATTGTTTGCTTCTTTGGTTGTACTTCCGAGATGCTCATTTTATTCCTGTAACTTTGTATATAACGATCCCTTCAGTTCTCCAACTTTGCATTTCGTGTTCTTTATGCCCTCTAAGGTGTTCGAATTGTCGCTCAGTTCTCGTATCACAAAGTAAAGCATGATAACAATATATTAGCTGTAACTTCTGCATGTAAACAGTACATACAAGTCAATCCTAGGTAATTGTCCTCAAGCTAATAATATATGCTAAAGTTCATGCAGAGTGATAACATAAATTTCAGAATCTGTACGTGGAAGTAACGCTAGTAAAGTTGCAAAAAGAAAGATCTGATGAAGTAATCTTTCATCGGTTGGAGCAACTTTATTACTCTGCTTGGTAGGCAATAAGGATCACTTAATAGTATGTATCACAAGGAACGGAAATACAATGCTCTCTCAAAATGGTAATACCTAAGTAATGTTATATAACATCCTATATTCTAGTATGTTACTTGGTTTTGCTGTAGCTGAACTAGCGGTAATGCTTTTTAACATATATCTTATATTTTGCTATACCTTCAGATGTTGCTGGTGAGGCTACTTTGCTTTAATTTTTTGACACATCTGTTTATATGTTAAAACTTAAAAGATGCTGAAAGTCACTGCACTCCGCTAAGATGGAGTGGAAGATGACATACCCAAGAAGAAAAGAACTCGCCCTTCTTTCCAATGTAGTGTAAATTCATTGGTCATTTGATTATCAGAGGGGTTAGGACTGGTTCTGTTGCATCTCTCTTGGAGACAGCAGGCCTATAAAGAGGACTTCCATCCATATTATAGTCTAAGAAGTTTGCCTTCCAGTTCTCCTGCGCTTTACAAGGCAAGAACTATTATCTTGGTAGTTCGATGATGTCAGAAATTTTGTAGTTGTGCTTAATTAGCAAAAGAATGAGCTAAAAAATTCTTTTTCTTTCTATTTATTTTTCTTTTTGGTGAAAAAAAATCCGCTATTAATTTTATTTGAAGATTTTAATTCTTTTCATTTTTGTTGAAAATAGGATATTAAGAGTGAGCTTGGATTAACTAGAGACAAGTTAAAGATTGAGCATACTCTTAATTCTTTTTCTTTCTATTTATATTTCTTTTTGGTGAAAAAAAATCCGGTATTAATTTTATTTGAAGCTTTTAATTCTTTTCATTTTTGTTGAAAATAGGATATTGAGAGTGAGCTTGGATTAACTAGAGACAAGTTAGTCCACATGGCGATGCTTCTTGGAAGTGATTACACAGAGGGAGTCAGGTAAACTTAAAAAAAAATGAGTTTTGTTTAAAAGCTTCTAGAATTCAAATAGGCTTGTAACAGTAACCTGTATAGTCCTCTCGCTCTCTCTCTAATGTGTTCTTTTTCTCTTTGATGTGTTTATTATATTGGATTTCAAAGATAAATCTAGATGGCTTTCAGAAAGAGGTTAAATTTGGTCGATTGTACGAACTGGTAACCTTAATTATCTTAATAATAGCCTTTGCCATATTTAATGCGAAGATCTGATTTTTGCTAGGTTTATTTATTAATTGAGGTGTGTTCTTTGTAAAAATAACTGTCGGAATGGGAACCATTCTGCTTTATGGCATGTGGTTCACATTGTAGATGTTGATAATAATTATTCCCATTACACCAGGATGGAATTCCGCTATTTAAATGATGTTTTAATTCCTGAGTATCCCATGCGAGTAAGTGTAGATATAAATTTTCGTTCACATTCTTTGGTTGAAGCAAACATGGTAAGAGGCCTAGGGTATTTTTCATTCTCATTCAGTCCAGTACATTCTGATTCCTACACCCATTCCTAATCCGGCATCTAACCAAGCATTTAGTTATTTTTTCCTTGAGTATGTACACTGACATTCTTGTTTTGTATAACGTAGTGGCATTGGAATTGTTAACGCCATTGAAACTGTACATGCTTTCCCTGAAGAAGATGGACTTAACAAGTTTAGGGAATGGCTCGAGTCTCCAGATCCATCTATTTTAGGACTTGATGATAAACCATCTGCAGATGACATTTCAGAAGCAAAGAGGACGTTTATGAAGAAGCATGTGAACTACTACTTTCTCTCCTTTTGGACATTCACCTTCATACCTAGGCATATGCTGATATTTTGTTTAACTTGCAGAGAAATGTGAGCAAAAATTGGCACATCCCTTCATCGTTTCCAAGTGAATCAGTTGTGTCTGCATATACTTCTCCACAAGTCGATGAATCAACAGAGTCCTTCTCATGGGGAAAGCCAGACCTACCTTTACTTCGCAGGTTGCGTACAGCTAGTGACAGTATGTTATGTAAATGCGCTTCTTTTGTCTTAATTTTGAAACTTTCACTTTGCTCCCTGTAGTTTTAATTGCTGTGTGAGTCTCTCTCCAGTTACAAATTTCTCGTCGGGAAATTTTCATAGTTTTTTTTAAGCACTGCTTTAGATCAAGAATGAAGATCTGCAGCATTGCTAATTGGATTCTATATTAAGATCTCTAGAGATAGAGAAGTATATAAGGAGTGAGATGAACAGGAAGAGTGTTAACGTGGATTGTTTATATTGGCATAACTTGGGCTTAGATCCATGTTTCTTGAATGTACGAGGTGCATAGCCTGTATTTTCTTGATCAAGGCCTGCTTGCGTCGATGTAGTCATGTAAATGGGGTGTTTCACATATTGATGATGTGGGAATCGAGCTAGCTATCTTGTGATTTCTCAATAATCAGAGGAACAAGATGGTAATATAAAGTTATAATTGTACAAACTGTTGGTGATAGTTCCAGATACGTATTCACTGTTGTAATTGACTGGAGACAGTCTTTTGCAGCAGATATTCTTTTTAATATGTCAGTGATTTTACCTTTTTTGAAAGAAAATCATGGTATCCACAGTGTTTCAGTGCTTTCATCCTTTGTGTTTGGAAATATATGAGCTATTGAGCTTTTATTAATGCCAAGATACCAGTATAAAAAACCATAACCTTATTGAAGTACCGTGTGCAAAGACTTTTAGAGAAAAATTGTATAAAGTATAAAAAACAGCAATTTTGGTTGATGGTCCTATTTCTCTTGCTTTTGGCCCTAGGTATCTAATGTTGTACAATTACAGGTTGTGTTGGGATAAGTTTGGGTGGAATAATCAGAAGGCTGATGAACTGCTTGTACCTGTATTAAAAGAGTATTCCAAGCATGAGGTCAGTTTCCTCCTAGTTGTTTGAGTCAATTGGTATTTCTGCTTCTCTCAATTGTGCTCTTCTTTTCTCTTCGTTTATTATCTCCTCTTTTAGAGCGGTACATGATCTCTATATCTGCTTGAGATCCTGGTGTCTGATTGATCATGAAGTTTTTAATAAACATTACACGAGTTGGTATATATTTTAAAGTTTCTCCTAAATTATTGTGGAAAACTACGTGTTTTTTAGTTTAAATTAAAATTACGTTTTGGTACCTCGTACACTTTTGCTTTGAAATTTTTGAATATTTCATTATTAAATGATGAATAAATGACAATAGATTTTAATTTGTCCTGTAATTGTGTGGCTCAAAGTTTTCCTTCCACAATAATCATCTTTTAGTTTATCTTTCGCTTAAGAAATAAATTGAAACGAGAGGAGTAGGAGGTACAATCAGGGTGGCCCAGCATCCGAACTTGATCATAAAAAACTCTAACAAGTAACTGACCACCTGTTTTATACTTTTTTAAAAAACTTTGAACTAAATAATCATAAAACCTAATATAATTCACTATTTTTAGGTCATCATTTGATTTAAAAAATATAAAAAAATACTGAAAATGAGGGGCTGGAGGTACGATCTGGGAAGCCGATTGTACAAGTTGATCCCTTCTTTTTTTAATATTGTTGCAAATAATTTAGGACTGTAAAGTTGTATAATAAAATAATTATACCTTTTCTTAAGTTTATCATTTGATCAGAAAATGAAAAAAAATATTACATACAGTAGGATGTGGTCATTTTGATAATTCGAAGGAATGAGTCAATTGTGGACAATTTAATAACAGTAGCATTGTTAACTTAGAACTGTAGTGGCTTTTTGAAAAGTTGAATGTTAGTTCTATCATTTATTTGAAGGAACGTTTCATGTGCATGCCAAGAATATATAGGAGTAAATCTTTAAAATATTGTAGGTAAACTTGTAAAGACGAATTAATCTTTAAATATTGTATGTAAGACAAGTGTCTTCAAAGTGTATGTACTTAATGATTAATGTGTTGTATGCTTGTTGAATAGGGCCAGAGGTGCTGGCTCTTGCTTCGAGTCACCACTGAAAATCGTGCTGATAATCTGAATGTAATACTGATTTATTTCCTATATGTCCTTGTTCAGTACTTGGAGCTAAGGTTTACCATGCCGTGCTGTTTCGAGTGTCGGTAAACTCAGATTTCAAGACGTGCCGACCGTGCCGAATCGTACAATTATCAGAATTTTTTTTTAAAAAATAATATAATATTTATTATATAAATGGTAATGAAAACTTAAATAACAAGAAGAAGTCTCATTCATGTGTCAAAATTTAAAGCACATATTACATAAATTATTACCATATTGAGTGCCGGTGTGGTTGATAAAATGGTTCAATGAAACCTAAAGCATGTAAATCTACCTCGTGCATTATTTGAACATAATATACCCACCTATCCCACGAATAAACATGATGATACTCATTAATACTCGTAGTATCGTTGGCCTTTATTACTAGCACTGTCAGTATACGTGTCCATCACGTAATATGGATATGAAGAACCGGACGGTTGGGTGTTCCATCCACTATATGCTAGTCAGCAGAAAAGTATACAAAAAAAATAAAATAATAATAATAAGAGAAGTGCCGACCGTGCCACGGGCTGGGACGGCCGTTCCGGTGCCCCCACTTGGCTGCACCGAGATGTCTTGGTCGGCACAAGGCGTGCCGACCGAAAAGTCAAACTATGCTTGGAGCTAGCTTAAACCTGATCAAAGGTATCTTATAATGCGCCTGTTGAATTATGCATAATTGATTGTCCACAAACACCTTTGCCCTTTTGATTTTAAAATAGCTACAAACTGGCTGGTGATTTTTTTAATGTGCATCAGTGTATTGCCAAGGTTTTCTGCTCTTTCGTTACCTTGGCTTCGTTATCATTTTGCGGACCTCCTGGGAAAGAATGTTTTGTTGTTGTATTGTTCTTTCTTATCAAGCATTTATTTAGCTTTTGCATTTATTTTTTAAAATTTTTCTTTCCTTTCCTGTGATATGGTCTTTGTTTGTAGGATGCGCTTTGATATGTATTGATGTCATCTGGCAATGTATTTCCATTTTTTCGTAACTGTACTGATACTACTTTATTTAATACAGACGCAGCTGCGGCTCGAGGCATTCTATACTTTCAATGAAAGGTTTGCAAAAATCCGTAGCCAAAGAATAAAAAAAGCAGTTAGAGGTATTACAGGGTCTAGCTCTTCCGAGTTGATGGTTGATCCAGTTCCAGAAGGCTCTATCTCTATGAGAAAGAGAAGGCCAAGTGCTGTTCCAGATGATAAAAAACTCGAGATTAGTACTGATAAGAATGAAAATAGTAGCTTCAAATCTTCAGCTCCTTCAGGGAGAACCAAGAAGTTACATGGTCATAGGAAAAATAATTTGCAAGGACAAGGTAGAGGAAGGGGAAGACAGAAAGCTAGAGCTAAAGGGACCGGAAGGGGGAGAGGAAAAAGAGAGGAAGAGGCAGATTTCGATTCTACAGAGTCGGATGTGGCAACATCGGGCGAGCATTCTGATGCAGATAAAATTGAAAAACACGATTTGAGCTCAAATGACGGGCAGGAATTGCGTAGAGTAAGTCTTGACATTACAGTTGACTTATCATATCGGTTAACTTCTGTTACCCGCATTTCGTATGACCCTCTCAATTTCTAATTTGTCTTATCATTTGCAGTCTACCAGGCAACGTAATCAAGTAAAATATTCAGAGGAACATGTAGACAATGCACATGGTCGTCCATCAGATCACGGTGCTACTAGCAGTTCTGGGAAAACAGAGAGTGAAGCCGCCGATGTTGCTCAAGATACTCATTATCCTGAAGCGGAGGTGATCGAAAGTCCAGACAGGGGCCCAAAGGAATATCTGTTCAGTGGAGGAGGTTTCTGTATAGAAGAAGAAAATGAAGGTGATGAAGTTGGAGCCGATGGCAGCGAACTACCCGAGAGCTCTATGGTTGTTGCAGTTGGGGTTAGTGAAAGTAAAGATGACATGGATGAGAGTAGTAATTCTAGGGGCGGGTTAGGAGCGCAACTCCGAGTGGATGAAGATCGGAATTTACTAACCGTAACTAAATCCCCGGTAGTGGACGAAGAGAAGCATGATGAGAATCCAGGCTTAAGACCAATGCCCTCGCTAAAGCGCAGGAAGAAAAACAAAGGGTAATCAGGTTACGTCACCAATATGTAGTTATTTAGGCTGTTGCTTTTTTTAAAAAAAAAAATTATCTACCTGTGGGTTTCGTTTTGTATTATAAAAATCGGCATGAATGTTTGGGATTAATCAATTTACTTGTAAGGTTAATCTTGGTAAGTTAGTGAGATAGGAATTCTGTGCCATCATGAGTTTTTATTCAGTATCAGCTTGCTAATTCTTAAGCTTCTAGCTTTCAAGTACTAGTAAAGTTGTGGAGGAAATGCCGTAACAGCTCCTTATTTTCGAACTATATACACATTCGCTAATTTTAAAAAATTTGCAAATCAATTTGTCTAGATATTCATATGACGATTTTCATATCAGAAATATTTAATTTACTATATTATTGAAAAATTTTAAATATGGGAAAAACATATTGTAATTTGACCAACAATTTTTGTATTCAATTTTTTTTTTTTTAAAGTACTTCTAAATAAGTGATTTGATACATCAAAATTGTCATGGATTTTAAAATGCACCTATTAATCCGTTAAAATTTTAAAGTATCAAAATAACTATTTAAAAATATATTTTTTCAAAAAAAAAATAAATTTGACGTAATCTGTAACTTTTGTATTCAAAATTTTTCCAAAAAATTTTAAATACATGTTTTGGACCGAAAAATAACGGATTTAAAATGTAGGATTTTTTTTTTTGCAAAGTTATAAACAGTAATGGGGCTGATATGTTAGTTGCCCAAAACTTTATTTAGCAACAGGTTCTAGCAACAGTTCCTCACACCGAAACATCAATTCATTTTCAAACCTTCGCAGCACAAAACGTTCTTCTTGGGCGATGAGACTTGTAACACAGCATAAGTCCTTAGAAAACGGCATCCTTCCTGTTCGCCCAGCACGGTGGAGGTAATCAACAGCAGTTTTAGGAAGGTCGAAATTGTAGATATGTGTCGTTTGAGGCAGGTCGAAGCCTCTACTCGCTATGTCCGTTGCCACCAAGAGACAACCACCTTCTCTCAGATCCTGCATATGAACAAAATTGAGGTTTGATCTGATATCTGGAGATCAGGATAAGCACACAATATTCATCTTCGAAAGTATAATGCGAACAAATTTCAGTCCCAGGACTGGTTACAGCATTTCATTCAGCCTATGTACTGTTATGCGTTACCATTTACGCCTTTTGAAGTGAAGAAAGCAGATTTTGAGAGTGTCAGAGGTTATTGTACGAGAACGACGACAGGAAGAACAAACTGATGTGAGATTTAGACAAGGAATAAACGCAGAGATTTGACTTATAAGTAATAACTACTCAAAATGATAATTAAGGTTGGCTACTGGCATAGACACAATTCCCTGAGCATTTTTTGGTTGTTTTATTTATCTTAGAAATAAAATGTATAATACAAGGATAATCGTTATACAAATTTGACCAAAAGGCTTTTTTGGTTTTGTTTTATCTAAATCTTTAAACTCGCAAGATTTACGCGAAATCTTGTGTCCCAGTATAAGTCAAAGCTATGCAAATTGACAGAACTATATGTGCTTGTAGAAATCGAAACTATACACAAATCCACAGAACTATACTAGACTAGTAACAAACAACAGTAAACAAAAGGAAAATGGTGATAACTAGCAAAGAAAAGGCAAATAATAATCGTGTTAAGTCAACTAGTTTAATAACTCACGGAGAGCGAGCTCGCTCGAGCGTTGAAATTCATGTCTTCTTCAAGAAGATGTAGCTCTAGACATCCATTGTAAGAAGCTCCGAGGAATTCAAAGACGAGAGTTGTAGAAGGTAATGCTCCAACTTTTTTAGATCTCTCAGACTGAAACAAAATGGCGAGTTTGCGTGTAAACAAGAACAATGTAGTGATGTACTATAATGTCTTTGTCATACAAGAGAAGTCAGACCAGAGAACTTTCGATGCTCAACCAAGAAGAGATCAAGACGACATATTTGCCAAAGCTCGAACAAGTTAACAAAAGACAATAAGATCTGAACTTCAAATTTACTAAAGCTTTCTACTTTCTCAAAGAAAACAATTGAGAATGTGGAAATACCTGCTCGCCAACAAACACTATGGCAGATTCTGGTGAGTCTCTCTTAAGCAATGATAGCAATGTGTGCATCTTGTCCTTTTTAGGACAGATCTGTAGGAGGTATGAATACTGTCAGATTAAGCTACTATTAGAGAATTCATCAAAAGGTATAAAAGGAGTAATAAACCAAGAGGGGAATCTATTTTTAGAAGTCGCATTATAGTTGAATCAAAACAAAACAATGCCTATATATATATATATATATATTATATATTAAGAGAGAGAGAGAGAGAGAGAAATAGAGAGAGGCTATTCTGAACTCGACCTGAGAATAGCTCTCCGTAAGGTGAGTCGTTGACCATTGGATCGAACATCTTGATCATGATCAATGGTCTATGTCACATCTTGATCAATGGTCTAGGTCGCATCTTGATCAACGGTCCATATCATATCTTGAAAGATGCGATATGGACCGTTGATCATGATCAAGATGTTCGATCCAACGTCCACGACTCATCTTACGGAGGGCTATTATCAGGTTGAGCTGAAAATAGCCTCTCTCTCTCTCTCTCTCTCTATCTATCTATCTATCTATATATATATATATAAGAATAAAACTTCATGGACTTGAGCATTAGCGAGTCTTTGCAAGTTTTTAAAGTAAAAACAGGTGATATTACTATAACTTGACAAAAGTAAATGCACAACTGCAGTATTATAAAGTTAAAACCAGATGACATAGATATTTCTCACCACGAACTTGTGACACAGGTGTGGCGGCATTGGCTCAACTGGATTTAGATGGATGTGCACCACATCTTTCTGCATAGCCGACAATAGTAAGCTATTGCTGATAATGCTATGGGTTTATAAGATATAACTGAATATTTGATTAGAAAATTTCCAAGATAAGACCACATAATAGAAGACTTATAAGATGCAGTATACGACATACTTTTGTCCACTTCTGTTGTACACAGTCATAGAGGAAGCGGTGGTGCTGTGGAATAGATGCGCTAGCAAAAACAGTTTGCCGCCCATCAATGGATGAGTATGTCGTCAACAACTTCCGAATAGAATACGCTTGCTTTGACGAGTTGAACATAAAATCAACCTAAATACACAAAATACACTAGTGAGGAGTTTTGTCAGACAGAAGGAAACCAGAAGAAACGATGTCATAGTCAACGACTTCTTAAAAGTTAAAACAAGAACACATAATACAAATACAGTATCTATTTTGCCTTCAACACAAAACTATCAAGCAAGAAAATACAAGAGATCGAGATAATTAGCATTATAACTTTCCAACCTGCCAAAAAAAAGGGAATGAATGTCAAGGAGAAATCTCAAAAACAAAATCCTACTTGAACTGCAAATTTCAAAAACAGTTCCAATAACAACTACAAACACGGAACAGATGCAGCCAAATTTTATCTTTTCACAGCAGCAGCCCACATGCTACAGTGCCAGGCGTCACTAGGGCAGAGCATGACGATTTAAATTTAATAGTATGAGAGATACAGGATCTTAAGGTCATATTATTATGCATGATTGTCCTGCATATTTTTCGTTTCACTATGTTCCTTTTTCTTAGTTTATTAGAGGAAAAAAAAATTCGACATAAATGAAGTCAAATTTTGCACAGAAATTAGATAATAGCCTCAAAACAGAAAAGTTATAACTGATTTTCGAGACAACTCAAATGCATCAAAAGATAAGCTGGAGTGCTATGGAGAACAAATGATAATACTTAAATATGCAAACAAATTGCAAATATGTACATTCCATAAGATAGTTTGATACTCGCAGGAATGACAACATAAATCAGATAGCTGGTGGCTGGAGCTACTGTATCTAGCTAAGTCTAGAGAATGATTGTTAAAAAAAAGAACAAATGGCCAAAAAGCATGCAGGGAAATTATAATAGTACTCTTATTACCTCGTCAACTACCAGGACGCATAATGCATCAAGCTTCAGTATATGTTTCTCAAGCATTTGCTGGAGACTCACTATTGTTGCTACCACTATCTGTGGTGGCTCAGCCTGCAAAAGCAAACTAGTTAGTACAACTTTCTATGCCCTTAGCAATCAACAGAAAAGTTCGTAAACGTAACGACATGTTAAAGATTTTGATGGAATTATCAGGCGTGAGTTCGTGACACAATCCAACTTGGTAGGATAGCATCAAATAGTATATCTTACCTGCCTTAGTTCGATGAAAAGCAACTAAATGAAATTCCTACCTTTCTTCCTGGACTTAGCCGCTAGCTTATATGGCTCGGTTGAATTGTCCAGCTAAGGATCTGGCTCGTTCTTCTTATTCTAGTTGTTACCTCATCATTCTAATTTTTATATAAGCTGGCTTGAAGAAGTATTAAAGTTTTTCACCCAATAAACATTATTTTATAGTAAACCTACCACGCTAGATCCACTTAAGCTTCAGATAAGTGCTAAACTAATGAAGATCCAACTCCGTCCCATGGACTAAATTGTTAACTAGCTACAAGAGTCTTTTGAGCATAAAGGAAGACACCGGTAAAACCACAAATAAACCAGCACAGTAATCGCCCATTGTGATAGAGAAAAAAAATATAGAGTAAGTCATATGGACAGTAAGAATCACTTAAAAGTATCTTTTTGAGAATAAGAATCAGTTAGAAGAAATGCTCTATTTGGCAAATTCTACATTAAGTCTGTAGAAGGGAGGCCTATGGTTCTGTATAACTTTCCCACTTAACAATTGCATGCATACATCTTCACGTGCCACTACTGACTCAAAGCAGTCAGCTTCTATCGTTCTAATTTTTTAGGACCCATAACTACTACTAAAATACTGACATAAAGCTCCTGTAAGAACAACTCAAACATGAAAACTGCAAGGAAGACGAAACCAAAGATAAAGTGAGCTAGTAAGCTAAGCATCAGCCTGCTCAGCAATTTGATTCAACAGCCAATCTACTACAAAAGCACTGAACCAATTGAAGCCGATTTTAATAACTGTCAATGTGTTAAAGCCACCCAAAATCATTTTGCATGCAAGTAGAGTAGAAATAATCATATATACTCTTGAATAACCTAAACATAGTGAAATTAGCTTGAGTAGCTTTAGAGCATCACTGAGAAGATTATTCGAGCAAAATAAAAAAAGAAAATAGCGGGTACACCTTCAGCCAACTCTTGTGTCTTTTAAGCATTCCACCATCTAAGAGAGCCATTATTGTACATGACTTCTCCATCATCTCACAACCAGTTGGTTTTGCAGCAAGCATCCTGGCGACCCTTGTAACCTTGACATATTAATTAGAAAAAAAAAATTGAAGACAAAAATATCATAACACATCCTTACTAGTGAATTAATAAAGACCTACTTGAATTCCAAGCTCCCTGGTTGGAACTACTATCAGTGCTTGAACAGCAGCTCTTTCGAAATTGATGATCGAGAATACTGACAGCAAATATGCAAGTGTTTTGCCTGAACCTGTCTAGAGGCAAAAGGAACTGATATGCCGGTATCTTCATAGCATAACCATGTTATGCATATCAAGGAATGACCAGTATCTAGGCTAAATTAATTTAAAATAAACTTGTGAACAGAAGTATCTCATCTCATCGATCAAAATAATAAATGCTAATCGTTGATATCTTACAATTTTTGGTCAAGCAATAGAATTCTAAGAGCGGCAAATAAGGAACATTGTTTCGGTTCTAGGCATGGATGCCTTTTTCCATTCAGTTTTTATGCGTAGTGTTAGGCATTTTAGCTCATCCTTGCTTGAGCCTTTTGACTCGTTTTTGGGATGTTTTGGACAATATGAGTCGTCCTTGTTTGTTTTACTTGTAACACCTTAAATAGGGCACGTTCGAAAGTATAAGTATTATATTAGAATATGATTGTTCGGTTATTTAGCTAGTTCCTAGTCAGTGGTCTGTAGACCATTATTTAAGAGGTAACGATATGTAACGTTATTTGAGGATACATATTCACATATTCTAACACAGTTGACACATTGTCTTCCCCTTTTCAAGACATTAATGTTAAACACAATAATCTCACTTCATCGGTCAAACAAGTCCCTCTTTATTCCATGGTTACCATATGAAACATCAATTCAAAATGAAAGTATACGAATTTCCAGAAGTATCAATTGTTCCTACAAGCCTTAGTATCTAATAATATACACCTAACCAGTGTAAGAGCATCATAGGAACCTGAGCATGAAGAACGCAATCTCGCCTAGACAGCAAAACTGGTAAAGATTCACGTTGGACATCTGTCGGCGTGACATAACCAACTTCTTCGGTCCTAAAACCAACATAGAAGAGAAAAATAAAAGAAGTATCATCAGTAATCAAACCTCCAGCATGATTCTGTTAGCTGTAGCAACAGTAAGAAAACACTAACTTCAACAAAGCATTCTTAACAAGTACTATTTAAAGTATTTCCTCGCTTGGGACAGAAAGGATTAAACAATCGCAGTGATTATTATAATAAATCCATACAAGTCAAAGAAATCAACTCAGATGTATCAAGGAACTCAACATAAGATGCAGAATAGCATTAAAAATCATATGTTACTGAACTTGATGACACACTTCTACTCATTTGTAACTCAAGCAATTTACAAAAGCAAGGGTTCAGTATGAGATTAACTAACAGATTACTATCATCGTATTTGGTAAACACAGGAGGAAACTACTTTGTACCACCGCAATCACCACTAAAGTTTTAAAAAAAGGGAATCCCAAAAAGACACACTTAATATGGTATTCTCTTTTAAGAAGGAGTAATTGCGTTGCTCATATCAATATGCATATATTTCATAGGGACAACCTACATAACGAAAAAATGTCCCATTCATGTCTCAACACCAGACATAGAAGTTCGAACTGTTTACTAAAACAGCACAAATAATATAATGGCCATGGTTATCAATTCAGGTACGCTAACCTCCGAAGTATTGGCTCAGGGACACGGCCCTTGCAAAGCTGTCTAAGAGTTAGCGAGGCCTCGGCGCAGGTCAGCTGACACCGAGCAGCAGCTAGCGGAGAAGCGTTCGCCGTCCTTGTCGCTGCTACTGTACGTCGACGACGACGAACAGGTAAGAAGCGGAGGTTAAGGACGAGGTTTAAGGGTTTGGAGAGTGCTGGTGATGGTGGGAACAATATGCCCTGCTGGATTTGGGGAACAGCAGCGGAGGACGAGAAGAACAACATCGAGATTAGTAAGTGACTGAAAGATTACTGCGAAATTGCAAGAGCCAAAGCCCCCCAAAAAAAGTAAAATGAAATAAATAAATATATACATATATATATATATATATATATACATATATACATATATATATATATATATATATATATATATATATAATTAACAGCACCGTTAAATAATTAACGGCATAAATTATTATTTTATTAAAAACTTAAATTTTAATTATTAGATCATACAGATTAACAATTAAAATATTAATTTATTAAAACTATTTTAATGTCGAACTGTTAATAGCATATATATATATATATATATATAATTATATATATATATATATATATATATATATATATATAATATATATATGCGCTATTCTTATTCCTATTTAGCTAAGTTTTTGGCCGTCGGATTGATCGAAATGGATGGACGAGATCGTAGCGTGAGTTGGATTAAAAAAATATTCCAGATATGGCTGAAAGAATTAAAAATAAATTTCATTATAAATTTTAAAAATATAATTTTATTTAAAATTATTGTTTTACATATTTATCGCGATGCATCATCCACTAATCTTAAAAAAGAACGAGTTTATGCAGTCGTTTAACTCAAAACTGCACTGCAGTGCAAGCCTTTAAAAAAACGGCTGCTACGAAATAATTAATAATCTTTTTGGTTGTGCTTAATTATAAAATGTTGCTGCATCAAACCCTATCCCTAACCCATATCTCTGCGGGCAGCCGCCAGCGCCGGCTCCGATTATCTTCCTGGAGGACCCCGCCGGCAGCATAGTGGATCAATCATCAGCGTCGGTGGGCGTGCAGCGCAGCGACTCGCCGCCGGCGTCGATCATCAACTTGATCGTATTCTTTGAATCCAACCGTAAGTTTTCTTAAATTTAAGAACAATTGTCGAGTTACAATTCAGTGGTAATTTTAGTTTAGCGCATTCAAGTAGATCCATAGTTTATCATTGTCTTTGCTCGGATCAAACTCTCAGCTGATTTGTTCACTTTCAAAATGATTGTAGGATTTGCATTTGTGTGAATTAATTTTGATTTTAATTGGGAAATCATATATATGTCGTGGAGTCAATATATGATTACAAATAAAGGCATGAGCCGCAGCCCCAACAATCCGCAGCGGAGTCGACCTAGCATCTGGCTTGCTGTTGGCATGGATGAATGTGCCAAAATGCTAATCTGGGGAATGAGGATTTTTTTTTTCCTAGTATTTTCATGCAGATAACCTTTTTTTTCTATGATGTTGAGTTTGATAATTGCTTTTGTATGTGGAAATCGCTTTAGAGTATTTGATCAAGCTCGAAAAATATATTAGCTGTATGATTTAGGGGTGAAGGGAGGCATTGGGATGAAGCTTTCAGTTGGACTTTAATTTAGAGATACTGTTGCTCCAACAAACTAGCAACTCGGTTTCTCATTTTTGGATTAAATGTAGATCTTTGCATTGTGTGAATACTTTTAGAGTATTAATTGGAAAATCTTTGATACTTTAGAACCTGATGATGAGAACACAAGGCATGAGCTGCAGCAACAACTATGCGCACCGGAGGTGACCTAACCTCTAGGTTGCTGTCGGCAAGGATGAATGTGCCAAAATGCTAATCTGAGTATTATTTTTAGTATTTTCATGTACATAACCTATATTTATGCGCTGTTGAGTTGGACAATTGCTTTTGTATAAGGGAGCTGTCAATTGGACAAGCTACTGTTGCTCCAATTATAGATATTTGCATTTGTTTGATTTGAATTTAGATTTTTTATTGGCAAATAATCAACATAAAAGCAGCCGATGATGAGAACAGAAGGCATGAGCCACAGCAACAACTATGCGCATCTGGAGGTGAGCTAATCCTCTGGGTTGCTGTCGGCGAGGATGAATGTGCCAAAATGCTAATCTGAGGGCTTATTTCCTATTAATTTCTTTTAATGACATATTTGCTAGTGATAATTGGTTTCGCGTAAAGATCTTCATTTTACGGTCTTGATGAATTGCTGCAAAACATGTATGAGTTAGTAAAATAAAAGAAAATTCAGGAATGCTGCTCCCTGCTGTGATCCAAATTGATGCAAGGATCAATTCTCAACATTCTTTTAACGGTTTAGAATCGCAATATTTTAGTTTATTTAGTTTTTCTTTGGTAGACAATCCTTACCATAGATGCTACCAAAGAAGAAGACAATAAGGCACGAGCACCTGCAATGTTGTCTGTAGCGGAGGTGATTAATTTTTGTGGGTGCTGCTTGTAAGAATGTATGTGACAATTTGCTAAGCTCCGGATTTATTCCAGTGACAGCATTTTTGTCTTATATGAGTGAGATTTGAACTTTTGTTTTATTGTATCAATTTGTTGGGCTCCCTTGATTGTTTTTGTTAAAACACATGTAACAACTTGTGCTAGTAGATTTTACTGCCATAAGTTCATAGTTCAAACTCGCTTCTTCTGATTGTGATTTGATCAAATCCTGGAATCTTTTTTCATCATTTGGACATTTTTTAGAAATTATGTTTTAAGTGAGAGATTCTGAATTGGTGATTTTGTTGTTTTGCCTAACATTTTATATCATATTATAAGCGATGGAAACATTTGGCCCTTTAAGGAACCAAAATGCACACTTCCTTTTCACTGGGTGGGCAAGTATGAAGTTGCCATCACTTCTACGTTCCTCCATTTGAAACTTCCTTTTCCTTCCTAAATAGCTTCCTTTTTTCCTTTGGTGATTGAGTTTAGTAGTTGCACGCTTGCTTTTTGTGGTATGACCGTATGAGAAACCGTTATGTTGACGAAGTTAAAATGCAATTATGAAGCAAATTTCATAAAGCGACTCTTCATGCCATGATTTTGTTAAAGAAGCATGTTGAAGTGATTAATTTTTTAACAACAATTTGGTAATCTAGGCGGCATGTATTTCAAGCAGCATGCTTTTTACATAGAAGATTCCCAACAGGCTCTAGCTAGGGATTTGGTATCACTGACATAATTTTAGAATTTTAGAACACAACGAATAAAAGGAAAGCACAAGCAAACGTTCTTTTAGTAGCTTTATCTTTAAAAAAAATACAAATATCAATTGTGGATAGAATGAATGAATATCAAATGGCTGGCTCCTGGAGCTAGCCATTTTCAGGCTGATAGCCACCAAAAGTTTGCTGGCTCTTTGTAATAAGAAATTCGCATTATGTACTTCGAATCTCTTAATATTCTACTGTTTTGCTAAACCATAATGCTGCTGCTGCCAATTGCAGGGCGATTTAATCCCTTATAACTTCTTTTGGCGATGGCCTGCCGATCACAACATCTTGTCTCTCTGGCATTTCCCTTATTGCGAGCCTCCCCTTCTCCGTCGATGTCTGGAAAATTCATTTGTGGAAGATGCGGGGTATTTAAAGTTTGGCCCACTTGTGTCAAGGCCAAGTTACTTATATCGCCATCGTCAATCAATTCAGCATCCCTATTGCAGTGGAAGCTAGCCCAAAATCTGAAGAAATTAGGCAATAAATTGTTGACGCAAAGTTTTCTGGGTTTTTCTACTATCACAGCAATGGTGTACAAGCAGGAAGTTGTGAGTTGTACCCCAAATGACCAAGATATGAACTTTGTGGAGCCCTCTGGATTTATGAAAGATGATATTCATACATTTTGGGCCTTGGTGAGGAAATATCAGCTTCCTGTGGTGCTTTTTTTAACTGTCCTTCTCGGGTGGAGGCATCCGATTACCCTTGCCATTCAAATATCGCTTCTTCTCTTTTCCACCCGCCCGGATCCTCTATCAGTTTATATATTTATTGAGCAGCTGCGCAGAAGACAAATGCAGAAGGGTCCTAACTTATTCAAATCCAAGTTCTTTTACATTCGAAAGGTCGATGTAGAGGACTATAAGTTCTTGTGTTTAGCAAAGATTGATGTGCAGGATAGACGGTTAATTTTGATGGGCATCTTGGGTGGATGGTGGGTCCTCCATACATCGTCGATCTGAACCTGAAATGCGGGTGAACTTTAGCTATGATCATATATATCATCTCGAGGAACTACGAAAAAGAGTGGGTTGGCAACGAGAATGTATACAATTTCCTGCACGTGTCGAAAATAAACTTGGAGAGTTGAGAAGGAAGGAGAGTATGGTGCAGGCCATCAAAGGTAAAGATTAATTTCTGTATACAGCACATGTAGCTTCGGTTTTATTCAAAGGCACGTTGTCAGATTGACCCCCCGTTGGTCCCTATGTGATGCTACGACCCTTGCAGAACGAACAGTCTCTGTTGCTGTATCCGTACGACGGGCTAGGTGGTGCGATGTTTATGCAAGTAAAGAGAAGCTCATCTTCACCGGCTTTGATGCCTTGGAGTGAGAAATCTACAACTCCTGTAGGATAATGCCCTTCTTGATCCTTTTCTCTCTTTTTGTTTTTTCCCCTTCACAAGTTATAGGTCGCTCTGTTCTAATGCACAACACTCTTTGCACCCAACTTTTTGCAAGAGAAATGTCAAGCATTCATTTTGTCTATGTCCATATTTTGTAGAGAAAGACAGTAGAGCTCCAAGAAATTTACCGATAAATCGATCGCTACTACATAATAGTTTTTCAGCAGCTGTATTATTGCTTTCTAAAAGTACCTTACAAACAAACGCAGATAGTCCGTGCAGTGTAGGACGGATAATGGGATAATACGGGCGCCTGTGACTGGATTTACTGGCCTCGTTGTTGTCCTTCATGGTTGCCATTGATGGCGGCATCTAATAGTTGGCCAACTTGAAATGACCATGCTACGAGTTATTTAGCTAATAACGTATGCATTAACAACTTTATTTTACTGAGTAAATTGGGAAAAACGGGAAAAAAAAAAAGTTGAAATTTAGTTGGAAAATTCGTCTTAAAAGCGAGGATTCTGATCTAGACGGCTAACGCGGAGAAGAGAGAGAGAGAGAGAGAGAATGTTATAGCCGTAGAGTGTAAGAAAGGAAGAGGTAAGAGGACGAGATGAAGATGGAGTTTGATTGACGTCATCTTCCACCGTAAGCTTTAAGAGAGAGAGAGAAGCAATTTAAATTTGAACAGAAAGCTAAGCAATGACACAACAAAAGACGGCTGCCAACTTTAATATTCAAATTTTCTTTTCAAAATTATTCAAAAGAAATTTCAAGTTCAAAATCTTAGCGAGTTGAAGAAGAATTTATAAATTCAATTTTAAAATTCTGAAATATTTATTACTAATAAACTCTGATTTGGCATCCAAAACTTCTTTCAAAAACTTCACAAAATAAAGCTTAGAAGATCTGTCTGTGTTTATCGTAAACAAACAGATTAAACTGGATAAAAAATTTAAGTATTATTTGGGGTACCTTGGGGCTACCATTTGACACTAAATAGCATTGTTGAATATTTAACAAGCAAGGGAAGAACAAGTTCAGTTCAGAAGACCGTCATATTTTTTTAATATTTTAACTAGCAAATAAACAGGAACATGGAAAGAGTTTAATGAAAGAGTTTAATTACCCAAACAACTCAAAACATCTCTCGAATAAAAACATGCAGCCATGACTGCCCTCCAGGAGTCCAACTCAAACTGCCCTAGAACCAACTACAAATTTTTTAAAAAGAAAATATCTCAAAGCAAGCTCCTTTTTTTGGCAGTTTCCATCTACCTGACAGTGATAATGTCATCGATCTTCAGTATCATCCTCACGCATTCGGTGGCAAGAGTGATAGCACTGGTGCTGACAAGAAGAGGTTGCACCACATTTTCTTCCAAAATGTTGGTGATCTGGCCCTTCCTAACATTAATACCGGTATTGATCTCGCCTTGCGCGTGACGGTTCCTCAGCTCGGTTACTATAGCAATTGGATTTAGGCCTGCATTCTCGGCGAGGGTGTAGGGTATCACTTCAAGCGCTTCAGCAAACTCCTTGACACAATAACTCTCCATCCCCTGGAGCTCCTTGGACCAGGCTGCGAGCTGCCTTGCCATCTCAATCTCCGGTGCACCTCCTCCAGCAATCAAGTACCTCTTGTTCACCAGACATCTGGAACAAGAGAAGATTCCAAAGGTTAAGCGCCTGAAGTTTCGATCGCGCAATTATATTTGTTGATTTGAAAATACGAAAAACGATCCTATCTCGAACATCTAAGCAAGACATATCATGATGCTTAAAAGTAGACTATATGATATGATTTTAACATTCATGATCTGCGCAGATAGAAAATCTGAAAAATGAAAAGGACAGAAACTAATAATGAAAGTAGTCTCGAGGGATGAAAATTATAATCTAAACGTTAAAGGCAGAGATAAGTAGCTGCCAGCAGGAAAAGAGTAACAAACTAAAAGAAATGACGAAATTGCAACTAGCAAACTATGAAGAATTATCGCTGACAAGTTAATTTCACCAATGGATTTCCTAATGATGTTCTTGTCCAACAAAAGAAAGAGTACTGTTAAAATAAAGCATCAGCATAATCATGAGACTAAAGATTCTATGTGACAACTCTAGCTTTAATCTTTCAACAAGCAGGAGAATTAAGAATGGGGTAGCAGTTCAGAAACCTAAAAAAAATTTATATGAAAGTTGCCTAACAAACTGACTGTATAATGCCAAATAAACACTCAACAAAACCACCAAGCAACACCTCTCTGAACAGAATGATGTTCAAAATAATTCATATGAGTGACAAAATAAATGTAGTTTAGTAATTTGCAACTCAAGAATCCATGCACCTAAGAAGCAACTTCATGAAATGACTTGTCATAAACAATATTCCATGCACCGACATAATAAAACGATACTACAATATGTTTGCCTTTTTTGTACTATACCCATCACACTTTTTGGTGCAACATTAACCTTATAAATCTTTTCAAAACACTTCTACAAATTTAGCCCACATGCAAATTCCAAATTCAGGACCATCACATGGCGCAAGAGTACAAACAATGAAGGGCAATTATTGAGAACTACATAAACTCACAAAATGAGATCAAGGTATCAAATGGAAGACATGATTTCTTTTTGAAAAGAGTTCACACAAGTCTTTAAGCTTGATACTTTGTCTTTAACAATACCATCTATGCGCAACAGCCATTACCCCATATACTTCAAAAGGAATTTTAAAAAATAGCAAAATCATGCATCATACCAGGGTCTGACCTATTGATAATAGGGGTGAGTATTCGGGTCAACCCGAATTAACCCGACCCGACCCGAACCGAAAATACTCAACCCGAACTAAAAACTACCAACCCGATCCGAACCGAATTACCACTCAACCCGAACTAACCCGAACCGAAAAAATTTCAGGTTGGTTCGGGTCGGGTTCGGGTTGACCCGATTTTAAAAATTTTGTTTAAATAAAGTAATATTAAACAAAAAAAAATAAAATAAAAGCCTAACTAATACAAAAAAATAAAAATTTAGACATAAAATAGACAAGGATTGGCTCGCGGGATTCATTCGAGGGTGGATAGTAGTGTAAAAATATAAATAAATAAGTAAAATAAATAGAAGATAAGAAATTCGGGTATAATCCGACCCGACCCGAAATTTTAGAGGCCAACCCGAACCCGAAATGCTTAACCCGAATTACTTAACATCACAACCCGATCCGACCCGAACCCGAACCCGAACCCGAAATTTCACATATTTTCGGGTCGGATCGGTTCGGAAATTCGGGTTGATCCGAATTATGCTCACCCCTAATTGATAACAAAAAATGGTGTAAAACAATAATTATGTAGGCTGATCATTTCATCTCATGTAAGATTTCTACATAGAGAAGACACCACGAGGATTTCAACTGTCACGTCCATGTTATGTAATAGAAAATATTATGTTAGTTGGAAAGTGCTATGTAATAGGCACTATTCTATTAGTAGGAAAGTAGAAAAATAAGGAATTCTTATATTAGAAATGAGTTATATTAGGAGAGTATTATTAGGAAATATTTAGAAGAAATATATGGTAGAGTCTAAAGGGATATCCTTTATAAATAGACAATGTAAACCCTTCTTTGAATTATGGAAGAAATATAGTAATTTAGTTACAATAGTTTGTAGAGCCGCCACCGGGCCGCCGGTGTCTTATTTTCGCCGCGTCCGGGCCGCCGACGTGAGCCGATCCAAATCGGTTCATAACAGTCCACTACAGTGCACACCAGTGCATCAGGTGCTTTACAAGGAGAAGCTCATAGAACGACTAAGAATGTCATGTCCCTAACGCAAAAATGTTTGCACTAAAATCTTAGACTACATCATCCACTCAATGATATAAACAGCGATAACTATAGCCGATATGCTAATTGGCTAACTATACCTCACACGCAAAGTTATATAGGCTTCCTCTAAAGTACACACTTTAAAACAAAAGCTCTACAAGGTTGAACCTCATATCGCATACATTTCTATTTTGGGAAAACAAATAACACCAAAAGTGGGCTTTAATCTGCACAAATATGAAGCTATAGCAAGCCTCAAGAGAACTTCAAAGAACCATTCTGGCATGAAGAATAGTGCTTAACCAACTGCCACTCGACCTAACTACAAGCTGCCACTTCAAAATCCAAAGCAGGTAGAAAACTACAGAGACAAAATATCCAGAGCAACAGATTACAGAACAAACCAACAAAAGAACTAAAACATGGGCCAACGCATATAGTCACTAGAAAAGCCCTCTATTGGCATAGAACTGAGATCCTTGAAGTAATGGTGTCACAAAACCAACCAGGATGTTTGTTTCCTTTATTATGAAAAATGTTGACATTGCTAATCCATATAAAACAAGTTCTCAAAAGAAATTTTACGCAGCGAACTTTTATGTTTTTCAAACCCAAATTTGAACATATACATGTATATTCCACCATACACAGTGACATAAACCGGTAAAGGGGTCGATGGCATGTAATGCTACACGCCAAACTGGAAATTGTGTTATCCAAACTCTTCAATCTCTTACTCATTCGTCTCTTTTTTCAGAAACATTCAAAATGTTTAACTAAAGCTTAGCATATTAAACACATTTTAGCAACTCTCAAAACAAGAATAGCACATTACTCTATTTGTAGATATTGTTAGCATGAGCTATATGTACAGGCCCGGGGATAGTAGTTGTAACAGCAGTTTCAAGGCGGGTTTAATAGACATAGAGCATCACTCTCTCAAGCAAGTAGGTTCCAGCGAGTCTTGTGATTTAAAGACAAACTTAAATTGCTCCCACTTGATTAGGCGCCAAACATGTGGCTCCCAATGGCTAAACCGAGATACAAACTTATGCTACATTCCTTTATTTCCTATCTTTTCCAAGAGATGAATGCTGCATCTGGTCGTGTCTTTGCCCACTGTAACTACTGTACATGCTCTATGCATAGTTGACTTTCATGATGCTAAAAACAATTGAAAAGCATATTGGCTCGTACAGACAAGCACCTATACCTATTTATTCAACCAAGACCTGTAACGTTTATCTAGGACTAGGACCATTTCATTTCCCTCCCCACAATAATCAAACGTTAGGAGTGACCCACTTACCACATTCTTTCACGTCACCTTGAAAGAACCTAAGAAGACCCAAGTGCTTAGCCTAGAAAAGCAACCTCTTCTCAAATATAATAGTTGTTTGTGTTAGATCACCAAAAGCAATGTCGTCTGGAATGTCAGTTATTCCAAAATTCAGTAACATAAATGTGTACAACAAAAATTAAATACACTAAGAGACAATACACAGTCCATTGAACCATCAAAGCATAGACCACCTGATGCTCTTCAACCATTAGAGCATACTAATCACAAACAACTTTCAAGTTCGGTATCCTTGGTTCTTTTCTTATTTGTTGTTTAATAGAAGTAATAAAAACTAGAAGTCATATATTACCCAAAAGGTGACTCATTATTAAAAAAAAATGGAGGTAAAAGTATTTCTTGAAATGTTTTGCTTCCTAACTTTGATATGAAAGACCGTTATTGAGTACTAAAAGGATTTTTAAAAAGTAGCTTCTAAGCAAGAACTATGATATTTTGGTAGAAAGAATTTTTAATTAGACTAAAGTCTAAATACGTACCTGACAACGCAAAGGGCATCATGGAGACTGCGCTCCGCCTCATCAATGACCAGCTGGTTAGAGCCCCTCACAAGCACGGTACAAGTCCTTCCCATGTCCTTAATCCCCGTGATCTTCACAATCTTCCCATCACCAATTGACACTTCCTCGACCAAACCAGCAAAACCTAATTTCTCCTCCCTAAAATGCTCTATGTTGGCAATCGGCAAGCAATTCAACGACTTCGTAATGAACTCAATCTCATCTCTCTCCACATCCTTCACCACCAAGATCTTTGCTTTCGCGAGATAATGCAAAGAAAGATCTGTCACAGCATCTCTTAGGATACTCTTCTGGATCAAAAGAACATTGCAACCAGTTGCTTTGATCTTCTTAACCATATTCAAAATATAATTCCTCTCCTCACGAAGGATTCTATCCATCTGAGTGTAATCAGAAACAATGATGCTCTGCTCAATATCAGTTTTAGGAGGAGAAATTTGAAATTGAATGACCGCAATTTTCGCATTCTCCACTCGCGTAGGGCCACCGGCGGCGTGGCTGGCTTTTTTATCAAACACGAGGCCACGAATGAGCTCGGTGTCGTCCACGGTCCCACCTAGCTTCTTAACTATTCGGATATCACGGAGGTCCACAAGCTCTGGGTGGACTGGATCCACGACAGAGAGGACGGCGTCCACAGCCAGTGGTGCAAGGAGCGATGAGTATTGCGACACGACTTTAGAGTTGAGCGACGTGGCAGCAGATTTCACGAGGGAGCTGCGGTCAGTGAGTTCTAGTGGGACCGACATGGACTGGAGGATGGAGACGGCACGCTGGGCGAGCTTGTGGAGTGAATCGGAGATAGCTGTTGGGTGGATTCCGGCGGAAAGGAGTGACAGTGATCTGCGCAGTAGAGCGCCAGCGAGGACGACAACAGTGGTAGTGCCGTCTCCAGCGGCGGCATCTTGGGATTTTGAGAGATCGACGAGGAACTTGGCCGCGGGCTGGAGGACCTCCATGCGGTTGAGGATGGTGGCGCCGTCGTTGGTAATGATAACCTCGCCGGAGGCGGAGGCGATCATCTTGTCCATGCCCTTGGGGCCAAGGGAAGTGCGGACGGCATCGGCCACGGCGCGGGCGGCTTGGATATTCGCCTGCCGGACGTCCTCTTTGCGCTTGTTGTCGACGTAGCTCTCGGTGCGAGAGGAGCGCGCAGCCGCAGCGGCGGGGGTAGCGACGGTGGAGGCCATCGGAGAGTTCGGATGAAACCCTAACCTTAGCTGGGGAGTCGGGAGTGTTGCGAGAGGTCGTGACTGAGTAGAGAGCGAATCGTATGTGATTTTAAACAGATTTGCCTGTGTTTAAATAGTCGCCGTCCGTTTTACGTCCATATATTAAAAAAAATTATAAATTTATTTAACTAATTTTTAAATAATTTTATAAATTTAAACTATAAATTGATTATTTTTTTATATATTTTGATATTTTTTCGAAAAAATTTTAATTATAAAACTGCAAAAAAAAATCGACATTTATAATTTTAAAATTTAAAATTTTTCTTAAAAATATTTCAAAATAAATTAAATAAGTCGACGAAAATTATATATAAAATTTCATAATACGTGCACATAAAACGGACGGCGACGATCCGCTCTCGACTGAGTGCAGGTGGACACTTGGGAAATCAAACCGCGAAGCGGATTCTCAAAATGAACGTGGTTTGGACTTATGAGAATCCAGCCAGAAGTTTCTCTTCCGCTCTGAAAATAAAAATTCAACAATAAATTATTTATACTACGTCAATATATATCATTTTTATATTTAATAAAAAAAATATCATCATTTATTAAAAAAATTTTATTAAATTGATGACTTTTATGTTCAAAAAAATTATAAAAATAATTTAAATAAATATTTAGAACTTCAAATTTTAACAGATTTAACGGATTTTAAAACAGCTTTTAAATCTGCTTTAAACTCGTTAAATTTAGATGTGAAAATACATTTTTAGAAATATTTAAAAAAAAAGTGAAAATAAAAATTATAAATCTCAACTTTCAAAAAATATGTCTAAACTATGTGAATTCGATAACTTAATAGAAGAACCTTGTGATAATTTTTGGAGCTGTAGGATTACTCTTTGAAGAAGTGTTTGCTTCATCAAATTCAGTATTTTTGCACCAATTTGCAAACCGACACTTAAGCCAGGGAGGGGGGTTCAATGAAAATTTCAAACTGCAACATGCCGTTTGATGACCCCCGGTACAGAAATGAATATAGTGACCAACAAAAATTGAACTGGTGAGCGTCGGCCTCGCTGCAAGTAATCCCAGATTTGAGCCTGGCCTCCGACATGGGTGATCAAGCTTAGGCTATCTACGACTCGTCATGACACGCGGCAGTAGATGGTCTAATGGGGCGGAAGGAATTTAATTTAGGGCAAATTCGAAATTCACCCTCCTTTATTTTATTTATCCATATCAACCTCTAAAAACACGTCCTTTTTTTTTATTTGTCCAGATCAGCCCTGAAAACGTATTTTCAGAAGCTGATTTTTTAAAAAAAATCAGTCACTAAAAACGCATTTCCAGAGACCGATCCGGCCAACCTTTAAAAAGAGAGGACTTATATGAGATTATCCATTTAATTTAGGATTTGTAGAAAGGAAAAAGGATGAGAGTATAATCCGTAAAATATATTATACAGTAGATTAAATTTCGTATATAACCAGATCCGAACCGGAATTTGTATCTTTTCAGGCATAATCAGACTGAGGAGTACCAGAGCTCCCAAACATCCTTTATTTTCCCCACAAGATTTCTTCAGAATCACTCATACAATTTTTGAGTGTAGCATAAAGATCATCTCATGCACACAGGCGAATAATAATACTTCAAGAGGTAAACTTAACCTGTCTTTACTTTATTTGTGAACACAAACAAGTAAAACACCACAACACATCCTAACAACAATTAAATCTGCTCCAGCATAACATCCCCTCCTGAGACGTGGAATTCCGAGGGAACTTTTTCGAGATTAAAAGTTTGCACCTTGCCATCCACGACATACGCAGACCACCTATAATAAAGAGAATTCATTAGGCTGATAAGAATGCTATGGCATTGAACAATGTAAGCTCTCGAAAAAAAAAAAAGTCAAAAAATTTTCGATCCAGAAAGAAATATGGGCAAGAGATATTACATTCAGATTTTTTATATCATTATATTCCAAAAACAAGATATTTACCAAACAATTCGAAGCATTGTAGACCCCAAACGTAAGTTCTAGAAAGCGTATCGATCACAAGGGCGAGGTGAAATCTCAAACGTGAGATAGTGTACGACGGAATACAACAGTCAGTTGCTAGTTCACAACGATTTTTTGTCAATAAAATTCAATAACGAGATCTTTGTAGAACATAACAGGAAATATTACTTCAACCTTGAAGCACTAGTTCAACATTAGTGTTTTGATTGCAAGAGTGAGGTTAAAAATTCTAACTATCAATTGATGAACTGTTCATACAGCACTCAGTTCTTATACCGCCTTGATTTATATTGTCTTGAAAGAGCATTGCAGCCAAGAGTCGAGCTGTTCCGATTTGCTAAACTGAAAAGTCTTGATGGCATCTAGCAATTATATCTCTATGAAGTACAAGATCACAGGTGTAACGAGCAGTTCTACAGCTAGCAGTATTGCAAATCATGCCAACAAACATACTTAAGATAAGAAATAAGAAGGACGAGTTTCAAAATATAACATAATATATAGAAACCAACTAACCTTTGAGAACGAGGCCCAAGTAATGCATTAGATAGATCCAAACATAAATCGATGCTCTTGTGGAAGCTACCATCGAAGTCCCCATAAAATTCAATCTAATCAATAACAACAACTCTGCACATTAGAAATTCTAACCGTAGAAATGGAGAAGTCCTACTTGAACCATGCCATAAGAAGTCTTGTCAATCTCAAAACTAAAGTTTTAATTATTAGCTTGAAAACTTAGAACTTATATCGCATTTTAGAAGTTAATAGAAAAGTTGAATAAAAGTAATCATTAACAAACATGCTCAGCTAAGGGACTTTGCAGTATCGCTTGGTTTTCCATCAAACTCAATAGGCATACAGAAAGTCTTGTGCTTACTCCATCACTTGTTAAGTAAATGGTCAACCTGGATGTAAGGTAGAACTTTGAAAAACACGAAAACTCATATATGGACAACATTTTGTTCAAAAACATTGAAGTGCGAAATAAATGATCCATGAAAAGGTTTCCGGCATGCATTAAGATATAACGCTGACTAATTCGCTAGAAATGGTTCAGTATCCACACACGCAAGCAGATTACATAGTTAACTCTTCAAAAGAAGCTCCTAGGGGAAAGGTTTTTGTACTTCATATACCAACAGTATCACCAAAAAATGCTTTATAACTCAAATTACATCATATACCTATTTTAGGCAACTACAGAGGGAAGATAGAAAGTCCTGTTTAATAATTTGTATATATCAATGACAGATGTTGCTGTAATAATGATCACATATTTATCAATCTCTGGCTGCTTAGCAATTAAGGGAGAGACCATCATATTCAATGTATAAATGAACCCATGCTGATATAAGCAAGTTCAACGAACTAAAAATACAATCACTTAGAAGTATGTTCGTATCCACAAAGTTGTAAGAGACTTGATATGGTGAACTATAAAAAAAAAAAAAAAGAATGTCTTAAACTTCACAACCTTCACTAACGTCATTTTCTCATTAAAAATAACAAAAATACCTTCACATGGTATAAAAATCATTCACTTTATATAAAATTTGACATGAAAGAAGAAAGGTTGTAAGAAGCGAAAATGCTTACCATTTCCTTGGCCTTCAGCTTCTCTGCCCACCCATTCATGACATATGGATCATTCACAGCAACACACACAACTGAATCAACACCTTTAGCCTTAAACTTTTCAATATTGTTTGCATAGCTAGGAACATGTCGTGCAGTGCAGACACCTGTAAATGCTCCCTGAAACATTCGAGTACCGTTCAAGAATATTTTACTACAAAAAATTGCCAGACATAAAGAAAACATAAACTTCGCTCTCTTTTACCTAATAACACGGTTACTTATGGAGAACATAGGCACAATAGTGGCATGCAGACCATTTCATGGGAAAGAAGGTCCTAAAAGGTTACAAAATCCTATTTTCAAGAATCCTTAATATGGATGTCTTGTTTGCTCCAATGACACTTTGTTCTCACCAGCAACATTCTTCCTACAGGGTTGATCATACTAGTTTCATTATGTAACCGAGGATGAACCTAAAAAGTAAGTTTTCCATTCACAGATATCAAAAGCAGACTTCCTACAAAGGGACCCTAGTACCAAGCCCGCACGGCCAAACGATCTCTCATATATTTTTCCTGTACTAATTTTAGGAATTACGAGATCGAAATAAGATTTCCTATTAAAATTTTAAAGATGTGGAACGAGTTAATTGTGGACAAAGAACATAATTAGTGCACTAACCTATTATATACAGCAACCTACCAAATCAAAGTTACAAAATGTGAGAAAAAAGCATCAAAATAAAAGCCTATAAAGTAACTGGCCTGGACTTCTATATATGACAAACATAAAATAGTGCAAAGTTGTGGATTGACATCTTGAAATGTAGCAACATGATATTGCAGCTTCCACTGATAAGAATCTCAATGGCGGATTCTATGTGATCTAGGGTCCTATCTTAGCGATTTTCCATATATTTTTCATAGATGTAGAATTAAGGTTAAAAGGTAAATACGTAAGGCTATTTTTTAAAAGAAAAAATCCAGAGATTTCAAAGGACAATGTCATTTCCCCCCAACAATCTTTGACAAAATCAACACGAGGATAATCCAAGCTATTAAACCCAATAGTAGCTAGAGTGTAGTGTCCAAGCTTTGTGTTTGAAACTCTGACATGTGCACAAGTAAAGAGTTAACTTAGTTCAGTTGATTAGATCGAAACAGCTTCCAATGTAAGTAATTATATAACAACAATAATAAAATAACAAAAAACAATCAAAATGCTTGAAAGTTGAAAAATCGGAATGCATTGCTTTTCCCGCATTTTCTCTTGCATAAAACTACTCTTGAGATTAAAAGAAAGAACATCTCGTTCCTAATATCTCCAGCAACATAATCACCTTTGATAATGATTGAACAAACAGTTACATAAACTATTAGCAGACTAATATTATCCTTCCAGCCTTTACTCCACTTGCTACATCTCAAATCAACACTACTCAAAATAAAATACAAAATCAATTCGCAAAAACTTCATTAAAATATGAATAAAGTTCACCAGTTCAAAGAAACTCACAGGTAGCCCGAAGATGATCACCTTCTTCCCCTGGAAAAAAAAAAGAAAAAACAAAAACGACTAAGCTATTCCAAATTTATATAACATGTATCCTATAAGAAACTGTGCTAATACCAGCGCATTCCTTGAAGCAATGCACTGTGCGTCCGAGTACAATTCCGTAAAAAAGGCAAGGCCCACTAGGCTCTAAATAGAGCAGTGCGTACTACAATAATTCATGTAGCAGAGGCTAATAATTAATAAATGAGAAAATAATTCATCGAAAACGGTGAAACCTTGAAGATATCCTTGAGAGGAGTTGTGGAGAAGTTGGAGGAGACACCTTCCTCCCATGTTCTTGCTTTCTGAAGGGAGACGCCCGGCGCCGCCGACACGATGTCGCTGCCGACGGAGACCGACGCAAACAGCCTCCGCCCTAGCGCCGCCGCGGCTCCGCCTCTCGCTCGCATTAGAGCCGACGCCATTTTGCAGGGTTCTGGTGGTTCAACTGCAGGGAGTATGAATGAATGACTAATGGGCTTTTCCTGTTCCTTTGCAAGTTCTGGAGGGAGGCCGATCGACAAGACGCGTGTTTATAACCGCCCACTCGCCCAGTCAAGCTGAGCCTGATTTTCTTTAATTCAGATTTTTCGTTGGGATATCTAAAAATTAAGCCTTAAATTCTTTATATTTATATAAATTAATTTATAAATTCTCTAATTATTGTTAAAAAATTTTAAAAAAAAAGTTTTTGATATTCATATTCGAACCAATTTTATTATTATATAAATATTTAAAAAAAAAATTAACATAAAATTTATAAATTTGTATGAAATTTAATTTTTATATTTAATATATTTTAAATAGATATTTTAAAGCTTTCGATGTCTTAGTAGATCTCAAAATTAACTTTTGAGCCTTAAAATATCTATTTAAAAATATTTATTTTTTTAAAAAATTACATAAAAATTTAAGATCTCATCAAAACTTACAATCTTTATATTTAATATTTTTTTAAAATTTAAATAAATATTTAAAATATTAATTAATAAATAAAATTTTTAAAAAAATAATTCGGACGGTTGAGGACCGCCTTTTTTATATAATTATTGCGGGTCTCCATCATAAGACTTATAAATTAAAATATGCTGCACCAAAGTCTGTGAATCATTTTAAATACATCAATTAAAAAAAAATTATATTTTTTTTTAAAAAAAAATTATATATAAAGTTATAAATTAAAATATGTACTTTTTCTATTATTTTGTTTTTTTAAAAAAAAGTAGTTCTAAACAGATTGATCAATTTTCCCTTGATAAAATGCTACACCAAATTCAGTGCAACATTTTATATACATCAATTATATATATATATATAATATATATATATATATATATATATATACACGTATCTCTAAACATATTATATATAAAATTATAAATTAAATATATACTTTTATATTAGAAGTCCATATTATCTATTTAAAATTAATTTTTAGAAACATTTTCAAATAAAATTATAAATTTCATTAAATTTATTAGTTTTATATTATTTTTTTAACTAATATGTATAGATTTTTTAAAATGTCGGTGCAGGGACGGTGCACAGAATTCAGTACAAACGGTCTTCGTTCCATAATAAATAGTAAAATTAAATAGTGAAAGGTGATTACAGGCTGCCACATATGAATAGTAAGTTAGAAATAGAAGTTCGAACATAGCAAATGTAAATCGGAAAGGACTACTGTATTGTTATGTTTTTTATCTATATATATGATAGAAATTAAAATCAGCAATCACATATGAAAATATAGCAAATTTAAAAATGTCATTAGCTCTTCTTTTACTTACTGAAAAATGTCCTCTTTATCTTGGATACTAGTTTTGCATCCGTGCAATACACGATTATAAGTCATATATATAATTTTATAAATATAAACAATGATGTTGAAAATTTTAATTCTCTATTTTTTATATTTTAAATTTTATATAAATTTTATTTTATTAAATTATTATGCTTTATTCGTATTATGTTATTAGAGTAAGAAAAAATATCAAATGGCATATACAAAATTATTCGAAGATTTACGTTAAATGGTATATGTATATGATTAAAAAAATTTATACACAATGAAGTTTTATTTTGAAAAAATTAATGTTACATAATTTATAATATATAATATAATTACTTTTATACTAATTTTTAGATTATTTTATAAATTGTTATTTTAATTAAATATTTATTTGTAATATTAAACCTTTCATATATTTCAAATAAGTTATATGACTTTATAAAAATACCTATCAATTAATATAAATGCCATATGACTTGTTTAGATTCTATAGAATAAAAGTAAATGCCACATGGCACATTAAAAATTATTCAATATCCCACATAGAATAACGATTTTAATCACCAAACTTTATATATATATGTATATAGATTAGCCAAGCTCATGAAATTGGCGATGGACCAAGGAGATATATTCTCACTACCAGTTCTCCTGAGATGGATTCCATATTTTTATTTTATTTATTTATATAAACTCACAAAAAGTGGACTCTCTCTCTCTCTCTCTCTCTCTCTCTCTCTCTCTCTCTCTCTCTCTCTCTCTCTCTCTCTCTCTCTCTCTCTCTCTCTCTCTCTCTCTCTATATATATATATATATATATATATATATATATATATATATATATTATATATATATATATATATATATATATATATATATATATATATATATATATATATATCTATAATATTTAAGCGGAGGGGTGCACACCCCCCCCCCCATATATATAAAAAAATTAATTGTATATATATATATATATATATATATATATAATTAAAAAAATGTTTTATTTTTTTATTTTTAAAAAATATTTTATTTAAAAATAAAAATTAATTGTATATATATATATAAATATTTTAAATAAATATATATATATAATATATATAATTAAAATAATATATATTTTAATTAATTATATATATATATATAATATCTTAATTTTCTTTAATATTTTATTTTTAAATAATTAAAAAAATTTAAATATTTTTTTAAAATTTAAAAAATTATTAATTTTTTTTTTCACACGCATCGCGGATGATGTTTTCGCTAGTATATATGTAACGTCTTTCCATGGAAGGGGCAGCAGCACAAAGTGGATTAGATTTTCTTCTTTTGTAGAGGATGGCCTTACTTGAACCACACATGAAAGCTATGTGTATGTTATTTCTAGGGTCATTTGTATTTTATACAACCCATAATCCAAATTAGATTTGTATATTCTGTTGATTCAAAATGGCGCTTTTATATTCTATTGACTATACGAAATAATAAAATTATCATTATTTTTTTCTTAAAAGAGATGAAATGCATCTAACTTGACCATGACAGTGTGATCATTTAATACGAAAGAAATCTTTCATAAGTATAATAAACTAGTTAAGTTGGTTCCTTTGAAGTTTCATATATAGGATAAGGACTGAACTCTATCTTGATAAAAAAAATAATTATAATAATTGTTATTCCAAAATTTCATATAAGTGATATTAATTTATTATATTATATTTTACTTTGATTTCTATTATACCTTTATATAATTATCTTTTGTTATAAATCGCATCGCGTGGATAGCAAACTGCGATGCTTGAGTACATAGGGAATAAATTTCCATATTCCAAACAAAAGATCAAGTGGTATGACCTAGTTCTCATCGAATGGGGTCTTTTATCTCCAACTCCATTTGACTACCTTCTCAAACAGCAGCTGCTCTATTACATATAGACGTAGCAGAGTTGGATCCGTACCTGCGGATATGCGGATACCCGACCGTGATAGAGGATACAGATCCAACTTTGTGGAAAGTAGAGTGTCAAAAAAGTCCGCGGTTCGGCCTTGATTGAAAGCCGTTTTTGTTGCCTCGGTGATAAATGATCAAATCCAGTTCTAATTTATTAGAGATATGCTATTCATCAGGGGCCCCTGACGGCCCTGATGCAATCTGGGCCGTCCGAGGTCCATCGGGATGTGTATATACACATCTCGAGGCCCTCCCGATAGGCCTCGGACGGCCCAGATTACATCAGGACCGTCAGGGACCCCTGATGAATGGCTTTTTCCAATTTATTAATTCAAATTTTCTTCAAAAATAATTTAGTGGGTCAACTGATGAATGTCTATATAGGGGATCCAGCCATGAAAGCACCGGTGCAGCAGCAACATCAGCGGACGGCTACATATGCCAAAATTCGAACTTGTTTATAAATTTGTATCCGTTAATTTGTACACTTATATTCTGTAATCCGGTGACCGATGAACGACCCATTTGCCATGTATAAATTTAGATCCCCGGTGCCTGATAGGAATAGAATGAAAACTGATGATCCCATAAGCACGCCCCTATGGGAAAATTAAATAAATTGTGGTTGTTTTTTTTTTTAAAAAAAATTCAAATTAAAATTATAAATGTCAACCAAATCAACTTTAATGTTACAATTTTTTTTCCAAAAAAAACTTCTAAACAGATATTTTGGCCCCCCTAAATTTAATGGATTTGAATGGATTTTAAAACTGATTAAAAATTCGCTTCAAACCCGTTAAACTTTTGGGCCCTAAAAAATTTATTTAGAAATATTTTTTTGAAAAAAAAATATAAAAATTATTAAATATTTATAACTTTTTATATTAAATATGTTTTTAAAAAATAATCATAATTTTTAATTTTTTTTTTTCCATACGCCTGAGTATAGGATCAATTTCGATAGAAAGAAACCTTTTGGTCCTGTTTGAAATGGGTGTAAAATGGTTGTAGGAGTTACCCGGTAACGATTACCACCCTTTTATCCTCGTTTGGTGTGGGGGTAATCGGTGGGGGATGAACCTTTACCTCCAAATGAGGGTAAATTGCTACCCACCTTACATCTGTAAAGCTTGATGTTCGGTTAACTCTCTTTCCTCCGCGCGCGATCAAATCTCGCTGGCCGTGCTTGTCCGCCGTTGGTCATAAATCTCGCGGCGTAGATCAGATCTCGCCGGCCGCTCTTGTCGCCACATCGGCCACGCCTCTTATCCTCTCCGGTTGCGCAATCTCCGCGCTTCGCCTGTCGTGCCCCTTCTCCTCTCCCGTCGGCCACTCATCGCCCGCCACGCCCTCGCGCGCCTCGATCTCAACTTCGTCGGGCTCGCGATCTCGCCGCGCTCACGTCGCCGGTCTCACGATCTCACTTTGCAGCCTCAGCCTCGTCGTGCTCGACTTTGATTTTGATGGCAGCCCTTAACTGTACTTCGATCCGCCGCCGCGCAGTCGATCTCTCCCCGCCTGCACCATCCGAGCTGCTGACGTCGGCTTGGCCGTTGAGCTGCTGGCGTTGGCTCAGCCGTCGTCGCTGATATATATATATATATATATATATATATATATATATATATATGTAATAATAATAATTATTTTTTAAGTTTTGAGTTGTTTTTTTATATATAATTACATAACAATGTATGTATTTTGTATGTAATTTGTGAGTATGTTGTATGTAATTTGTTGAGTATGTTGAGTATTTTATATGTAATTTGTATTTTGTATGGGTTAATATGGGTAATAGTTATTCATATTATTTATCGGGCCTCCAATTCTAAACGGTCCTTTATAACTCTCTCTCTCTCTCACCTCCAAATCTTATCTTCTCATCTGTTATACTCATCTCAAGAGGCTGAATTCCGCTGATCTGTAGCGCACGCATCTTCATAGTGCGATAAGTGAAATGACGAATATGACACACTGCTCAAAATAAAAATTTGATTTCTTACATTTTCCGCCAAGACAAGAACCCGATAAAATCGAAATCGAAATCGAAATCCAAATCTTGCTGGTGAGGCCCGCGTTAGCAGCTCAGCTTGCAGGCTTTTTCCCCATCTTCTAGTTAAGGGTTTTCACTGTCCGACGGGAGCGCATTTACCATTCGTCGTTCTTCATATTTATCGCCGGCGACTGTTGACTTCGCTGGTATCTGCGACCCGGTATCCGGCGACGGTTAGGTTTTCTTTGAGATGCATTTGTTCGTACAATGTGTGTAGATCTTTGCCGTTTTATTTTTTTTTTTCTCGTTTTCACTTCAGATCTTAACCCCCTTTTTTTAAGAAATACATTTAGACAAAATCGGGGGCTGAAAACCCCTTTTTTAGAAAATTGTCATTTTTTTTTTTTAAAAAAAATTTGGACGAGTTATGGTTAATTTAGATGAGCTTTGCTTCATTATGTCTTTGCTTGAATCTAAGAAGATCTGCATTTTTTAGAAGTCTCAGCACATATATCCCTTACGCCAGTCCCCCAAATCGTGAATTGCACTCATCCTCACGGTAGACAGTGGGGAGGATCATAAGTAGGGCAATAAACACGGTTCTCTCTAGTATACTCAACTGGAAATGAGAGCAGGTGATGAGATTATGTAGGGCTTGGACATGATTCGGATGCTAAATTTGTACTCTGACGCTCATATTTCCTGCTATTCCATACTCATAAAGATTCTTCTTTATGCCTGTTCAGGGATGGAAGATGGATCACTGAGCACACAACGTTTTAGAAGAATACCACGGCAATCCTTGACCTGTACTGGGGAACATGATCCATTGGTTAGTTTTTTTTTTTTCTTCCATATAAATGCTCAATTGGAATTGTAATGGCATTCTTATGTTAGAGGGCTCATAAATACCGTTACTGACCAGTTGTCTTGGAATTAATATAACATATGCATTGTATGTATATGTAACATCTAGGTCCTTCATCTTATTGTTTTTTCCCACTGAGCTTGCAGCTACCTGAAAATCTGGATCAGTGGCCCCATCTGAATGAGTTGCTACTATGTTATAAAGCTGATTGGATCAAGGATGAAAGCAAGTACGGAAACTATGAAGCTGTTGCACAATTGTCATTTCAGAATCAGATTTTTGAGGGACCTGATACTGATATTGAAACAGGTAGGGATATCGTAGTTATCTTTATATGCTTTAACAGGTTTGTTAAGTTTGCATTGTATTGAACAGAGATGCATCTTGCAAATGCAAGAGATGGCAGAATTGATGAAGCTAATGAAGATGATATGCCTAGCACCTCAGGACGAGAGACATCTGAGACGGGTCCCCAAACATCGACAAATAACGTTAAATTGGTGCGTAACAATCTTAGTGATTTTATAACTAATTTATATGGTAAATAAGGCCTTGCAAAGCATTGTTTGCTTTTCCTTGTATACCCTTAGATCATTCTATTCCATTTCAGATTCTGCTTTAACAATCCTAATATTTTGAGACTTGCATATTTTCAGCATTTTGGGGATTCTCCACTACCAGCATATGAGCCGGCTTTTGACTGGGAGAATGAAAGATCAATGATTTTTGGTCAGCGGATATCTGAATCCTTCGCCGCACAGTACATTAGGTGAAACTGCAACCGCCCTGACTATTGTCGTATTTTTGTTACCGTGATTCTGTTTGATTTTGTTTCTAATTTTGACCGTAATATGGATACATATTACATATTAGTGTCGATGACAAATATACACGAAATGTTGGACCTTTTGAATCTCACCCATTCATCTCTATCAACTCAAGGTATAGTATGCATGGGTGGCACGTGAGGTCTGTGGATGGTTAAAGATCACTGGATGAGAATCGATAGGTGTATTTTGGGAGTTTTTGGGTTAGAGCAAAATATCATTAATCATACTATACTTAACGATGGGAGTAACGCCTTCTTATTGTCTCAGTGGTCTGAAGGTTACCGTGAAGGTATTGTCATTATCATTTCAAGCTGGATTAGCCGGTGAGTCGCATTCTGCCAACGATAAAGCTACGGTCATGTTGTTTGAGGGATTTTGATTCTTTCGGGTAATTGAGTGGTGATATATGTTAATTGTTCGATACAGAACCATTTTATGGTACTATTTGCCTCTACAACAGGGAGAAAAGAGAAAAGATGTCTGAGGACTTCTATTTTCGTGTTCTACCAACTGATATGCAAGATGTAAGTGAGAATCATGCCCTATGGTTTGCTTTTAGTTAGAGACATGCTCAATGAGCGTATCAGCTTTGTGTTTCAAAGTGCTCTCTCTATTCAATTACAGGCTACTGCAGCGAGTGATCGCAAGGGTGTTTTCTCTTTAGATGCCCCATCAGCGTCAGTATGTCTCCTCATTCAATTAGAGAAACCTGGCACTGAAGAAGGAGGAGTCACCTCTTCTGTTTATTCTCGAAAGGAACCTGTATGTCCAGCCATTTGCGATGCTCATCCTTCCGTCTAACTATGCTATATGTGATCTGCTTCTCTATGTCTATTCATGATCTCTTAGCTGATGTCAATTAACTGCATCATGTGGTTGCACATTTCTATTTGGTTTTTTTTCTTTTTATTTTATTTTATTTTAACTTTACTCGTATGTAAACACAAATGCAGCAAAAAATCTTAGAAAGAGATTGGATGCATTTGATATACCTTGCTTTTCTTAAATATGCTAACTGATGACTTCGTCCCTCACTCTCTCTGTGATGTTATCTTATATGACTTGTCTTGACAGGTGCATTTGTCTGAAAGAGAGAAGCAGAAACTACAAGTTTGGTCACGTATCATGCCTTACAGAGAGTCATTTGCTTGGGCCATGGTTCCGCTGTTTGAAAACAATGCTGCTGGTTCAGGTGGTGCTGCATCTCCTAGCAGTCCACTGGCTCCCAATACATCCTGCTCATTTTCACTGGAAAGTATAGGGGAACCTGTTTCAAAATTGACACTAGACGGGAAGATGGCCCAGTACTCAAGTGGAAGTTCTGTTGTTGTTGAGATATCGAATTTAAATAAGGTCAAGGAAAGTTATTCGGAAGAGTCCCTTCAGGTGATTAAATTCTCTGACAACTATTTTCCTCCTTAGTAATATACTCAATATAGAACAGTAATCAGGCTTCTTATTTTAGCTCTTGTGTTGCTGTTATGATGCTTGTTTTAGCTTTGTTATCTGTTCAGCTGCACTTGTGATTTTACTATCTTATTGTGCTATTAGAAAGAAGTTAGAGATGTTAAACGCATGTGCTATTAGGATATGTAGATTACTTAGATTTACCTACTAAGCCATTTGCTAGCTATTTTTTCTTCTTAATTATTTTTGTAACGTCTTCGCAAATTTCATTTTTAGGATCCTAAACGAAAGGTTCACAAACCTGTGAAAGGTATACTCAGATTGGAAGTGGAAAAGCTTCATGCTGCTCCTATGTATGCTGATAATGCATCTGAAGGAGGAAGTATGTCCAATGATATAAATTCTGCTTCTTATGCTAAAAGCTTTGGTAACGGTGTTGATGGGCATGGAAGCAGTTTGTATGGCACCGCTGATATAAAGGAGCTCAACAAGAATGGCCCAAATATCATATCAGGGATTCATTATGATCATAATAATGATGTAAGTAGTCCATGATTCTACTCATCAGCTAGAGAGGCTCTTCTGTAGAATTTACATAGATTGTATATATATATATATATATATATATATATATATATATATATATATATATATATTGTCACAAGAGATGCAAGGCAAAGCAAATGGCATGGGTCCCGCCTCATGTAGTAAGGGTTGTGAATTTGAATCTGGCAAGCGCTTCCCGAAGTCCCAAAGGTGCTGGTGGATTTATCTTCCTTTGTACACTGTGGACGCTGAAACAAGCCTATGGCCTACCCATGCTAAAAGACTGACTCCTCGGTTGGTAGAAAATGCCGGTGGTGTATGTGGATTTACCACCTCTACAGGTCACTAAGTGGGCGTGGTATGGGTTGGGTTCCCCCACTTTAATCTCAAAAAAAAGTCACAAGGGAAAATGTGTCATTGTAATGTTTTTATTTATTTTCACTTCTCATTTATTGGGATCGTACTTCCAAGTTGTGAGCTTTACTCCTTTAGGTGTTTAAAAGATTTTGATTTTCAGACTTATATAGAGCTTAGATCAACATATTTTGTTTATTTGTCTAGACTGGTGATTCATATACTTTAAATTTGAGTCAGAGAATGTCTTATTCTATATTAACTT
The DNA here is from genome assembly GCA_002076135.1 of Xerophyta viscosa. Classification (NCBI taxonomy): domain Eukaryota; kingdom Viridiplantae; phylum Streptophyta; class Magnoliopsida; order Pandanales; family Velloziaceae; genus Xerophyta; species Xerophyta viscosa. Next base: position 11,274,526 of record MJHO01000001.1, on the reverse strand, counting down.
GATATTAGCTTGACACAGAATCTTGGGAAATAACTTTTGCTTTGTTTTTCTTTTTTTTCCCCCTGTTATGTGGCAGTTCCATGCCCTTGATTTTTGCATGATGACCAGAAGCGAGCCTTTTTCACAAGTTCTGCATTGTCTTTATGTGTACCCATTGGCTGTTAGTTTAAGCCGTAAAAGGAATTTGTTTGTGAGGGTTGAAATGAGGAAAGATGATGCTGATCCCAATAAGCAGCCACTTGAGGTATGTTTCTGTAGTTGTGCAAGACTTAAACTATTTTGTCAAGTTTAATGTGCTGAAGTTCAATGCTTATATTCCAGGCTGTATACCCGAAGGATCTAAGTTCAAAACTACAAAGGTGGACACATACCCAAGTTGCTGTTAGTTCTAGGGTCGCTTGCTACCATGATGAGATTAAGATTTCCCTCCCCGCAATCTTGACAGCACAACATCATCTTCTATTTACCTTTTTTCATGTTGATCTACAAACAAAACTTGAAGCTCCTAAGCCTGTAAGTTTCATGATGATGCTGGATAATGCTTTTGTTTGTGACTTTTTGTCATATGTTGTATTGATCCCATCTTTCCAAAGCTTTTCATGTATATTTGTTGTTTTTTTCAGGTTGTAATTGGATATGCTGCACTTCCATTGTCAAATCACATCCAGTATGCACTTTTCTAGCTTAGTAATCTGATTTTTTGTTTAACAATTTTGTAGTTCTAAACCTGAGCTTATCCGTTACGAACTTAACGTAGAGTGTATGTACTTATCTCATTATCCTGTGTATCTTAGGAATGTTTTATCACATAAGAATATTTGGGGCTCCAGAGAAAAGAGCTATAGCTGAACGTTGGATGACATACTTACATTTTATGTAAGGGGATCAGAGAGATGCATTTACAAAACTTGTAGATGTTTGTAATTTAAGATATAAATGACTTGGATTCACAATATGCTAGTTTGTTTAGTGACTGATTTTTTGTCTTGAGTTGAAACGTTAAGAGTTTAATTTGATTATCTAATTTTTTTTCATCAGACTGCAGTCAGATATGTCGTTGCCAATTATGAGGGAATTGTTTCCACATTATCTTCAAGATAATAGCAAGGTAGAGTATGCCATATCTACGATAACTGTTGCATTTACACTTTCATTTCAAGAAACTTCAATTTCAAGTTGACGCGTAAGGTGTAGTTTTTTTTTATTATTATTATTATAAATAATTTTAAATTGGCTACAAATGTCGGGTATATGAGTGTTTGTTGAGTATCATATAATAGTTGACTCGCTAGATGGTCGAGCAATTCTGCCTTGGTTCTATGATTTATCTTAAAATTGTCATTTGCAGGAGAGATTGGAATACATAGAAGATGGTAAACACGTCTTTAGAATGCGATTAAAGCTGTGTTCCTCCTTATTTCCATCCAATGAGAGGATAAGGGATTTCTTTCTTGAATTTGATCGACATACTTTACGTACAAGCCCTCCTTGGGGATCTGAACTTCTTGAGGTAGTTTTGTTTTATTTGCATCTTGATTATCTTGAAGGTTTTGGAGACATTGGGGCTCTCTTTATTTGTCTCACTTTGCACTTACAAAGTCAGTATTGAAACAATGATGTTTTCTTTTAGTATTGTATTATTTTCTCCTATTTATTTAAACTTATTTGTAAATTGACTGCTTTGCTGATTGGTATGTTGTACTCTCTTTGCAGGCCATTAATAGCTTGAAGAATGTTGAATCAACTGCTTTGCTGCAATTTCTTCAACCAATCCTTAATATGCTTCTGCATCTTATTGGTGATGGTGGTGAAACTCTTCAGGTTTTGTGTTCTGAAAGTTCCTGTTTTCTACATGTTATTGTGCTGTCATTTTTTATGGTCTTTGACCAGAATGAGTTACTTTAATAGCTCATGAGGATATTGCTATCTCCTTACTCTTCGATAAAACAAGACTATTTCAGACTATAATTCTGCTCTGGATCTCATGCATGTTTATGTATCATTCAGGTTGCTGCTTTTCGAGCAATGGTTAATATATTGACTCGGTGAGATCTCTATACTATTATCTTTTACTGGCCTAGCAGGATGCTCTTGTTGATTCTTTCTTTTTTGGCTTCTTATGCCAATATTAGATAGCGTGCTTTTCTTAGCTGACTTGCGAATCTAGGCTAATAGGATCTACAAGTTTGCTTGTGACCTAAAATTAGCCAATATGACTCTTAACATTGCTTTAACAGCTTTTACTGATTATTGGTTTAAAGTAAGTATGTTTCACTAAATATTATGGTTTTACGTGTCATTCGGCACGACGGGTAGTTGCGGCACGTGCCTGTTCCAGCAATTCACCGCATAGCACATACCGAAAAACCTTAGGACTTAGACATGAAAGTGAGAAAGTAAGAAATTGGAAAGTGTTATAATCACTTTCTTTGTTTATTTTAAAAGAGAAATAGAAAAAGTGACTCACTTTTCTCCAACTTTTCATTTCTATATGATTTCACTTTATGCTCTCGCTCACAAAAGACTAGGAAGTGTAAAGAAAGTTACTGTTATTAACATTTAGTATAATTACTAATAGTTATTGCTTCTAATATTATTTAATACCAACATATTATTTATTAGTAAATCTGCAACTCCATAATTAGCATTGTAAATTTAATAAATATATTTTCAAGGCTATATTAAACTAAATAAATTATGAATTTTCTAATATTTTTTAAAAGATTATTTTTTAACAAACTTTCTTTTAAAAGTTATTAAATATTGTCAATAAATAATAAATATAAATATAATAAATTTACTTATTGTAAACAGTAATTGTTTATTATTATTAATAAGTAATACAGTATAACGAATAATAAATATAAATACTTTTACTAAATAAGTTGTATTTTTTGGATTACATTTTATAATCCAAATAAATCTTCCAAACTACTTCTATCTCGCTATATCTCCAAGTAAAAAAAGAAAAAAAACTTAACTTCACTTTATCATCACTTTCCGGCCATTTTCACTTTCCTACTTCTCGATTTACTTTTTTTCCCTTTTTCTTTTCAATTCTCCCAAGTAAATAGTCGTTTATTGAATTTTTAAAATAATTTAAACTTTTTTGTTTTACTTTTAATAATAACAAGTAAATGTATATCGATGTGGTCGGCCGTGTTTGGATTTGAGTTTACCAAAACTCCTCGGCTTGGCGCTGAAAAATCTGCTAAATAGTCAAGGTCATGATATGATTAACTCGTATATTATATTTGCGATGCTCTGTGTGCGTGTGCGTGTGCGTGTTGCTTTAGCAATTAAGTTCTGGCACAAATTCTTCTACATAAGTGCATTCTACTTAACATATATCTTGTGCTGTTTTCATAAGTCTCTGTGCTATACTCTAACTGTTGCGTAGCAGCTATTGTTCACCCCTTTCTCTTGTATGACAGTATGTAGTTTGTCTAAAAGTTATATTGTAAAGACAGTATGCTGTCTGCTTGTTTATTGCCATTAAACAAAGTACAAAAAGATATCTTGTTCAAATTGTTGTACGTGCTGTTTTTCTTTGTTTTAGATGTCCCTAAACTGGATGCTACCTTAATGTTGAGTACAAATTCCTGTTTTTCCCGTTTGTTTTTTAAACACTTCTAATACTCCGGTTGGTCTGCTGAGTTTCAAGTCGGAGATTCAAAGTTGTCTTTCCATCATAATCTTGGATTAGATGCAATTACGCGTGTGCGTGTTGCCTGGTTTTAGTATTGTTAAGGTAAAACATCATTTGCATACATCATGTGCGATAAGATTCTCCTTATCATTTGTTGGATTTTCTTTTTAATATTTTTAGATAGCCTGTTAGGCAGTTTTGTACTTGTCTTGACCAATTCCGTGATAGAGTTTGGTTATGACCACCTAGATGTACCTTTATTTTGCGCACTACATTATGCAGGGTACAACAAGAGTCATCCGATGGGGCTGAAAGAAATCGTTTTCTTGTTAACTATATTGATTATGCTTTTGATGATTTTGGTGGTCGTCAAGCACCTGTATATCCTGGGTTATCTACTGTCTGGGGGAGCTTGGCCCGGAGCAAGGTATATCGACCTTTTAGATGGGATCCCCAGCCTGTAGCCTGTGTATTACAAGAAAGCTTTATTTCAAACTCGAAGCATTGAATTTTGTTATTTTCTTGGAATAATATTGGTATAGAATGACTATTGCATTTATAATTTTATACCAATCTGAACATAGTGCATGATATGTTTTATGGCACATGCTCATGCTAACTTTTATGTATTCCTGAATGTCATGGATGCCTTATTACCTATGTTTAAACTTCATGAATTTTTATGTCATCAAAGTGGAAACACGGATACTATTATATCTGCAAGAAGTTCATGCCTGATATCTGTTCATGAGATGGCAGCATTACTCCAATATTTTATCAGGTGGTTATTTTGATGCCACAGGGTATAATCAGAAATAAATAAGCAGTAATTTAGCATTAGATATATTCTGGATTGCAGAGTGGAAGAATATGTAGATGCGCTTAGGGTTATTGCTACCTGACTCTCTCTCTCTCTCTTGCTCGTGTATGAGCGCTTATGTCTCCACTTACTTATGTGTATGTTTTGGCATTTGATAGATATATAGATAGATGGATAGATCGACATACAGACAATGAAATGTTTATGTGCAGTCATTTGGGCTATATTATGAAATGGTATCTTATATTTGACATGGAAACAATTGTAGGCGAAAGGATATCGTGTTGGACCTGTTTATGATGATGTATTGGCAATGGCTTGGTTTTTCTTGGAACTTATTGTAAAATCAATGGCATTGGAGCAAAGTCGTCTTTTCCACCATAGTCTTCCTATAGGTAATATACAGTTTTTCAACTCCTGCTTTGCCATATAGCATATTGTTTTGCTCATATGTATGCATTTTGCTACATTTTGGACTTTCAGTCTTCTTAGATCTCTGTTGATCTTTGTAGTGCTTGATACTTGTGCGTTCTTTATCCAGCTATCGACATTCTTTATTATGTTACATGCAGTGATTGGATAGCAGAATTACATTGTTTAGTTATATGATGGGGCTTAATGAAAGTAAGATGGAAGATTGACTTTTACAAAGTGGAGGGAGTAGCAAGTTTTGTTGTTTACATGTTTCAGATGAGAAGTAACAGATGTTCAGCTACTTTTTTGATTTAGGGGTGGAAGAATATTTGCAGGATCTCTGTCACCAAATTTTTCGTTTAGGCATACTTACACCTGATGCCCCTGAACTTTTACCAAATGTGTTTTTATCCCCTCAACATTAATGTCACACTTATGCAAAGAACTTTTATATCACATCAACCCTTGAGTTTATAGTCAGGATTTAGGCTACTATCAAAGCTGACCTGTCACTAACTGATTCTGCATGGAACAGCAATGATGAAACAGAGCCACACATTAGAGGTTGTACTGGATGATCATCTCAGTTCTCAATTTCATTTCGAAGCCATGGTTTATCTTTTAAGTGTATCTCAGTTTGTCTGATAAATATTATACTTATATTCTGACTTAAACATGCTTCCCCCTTTTGGACATCAAAAAGTATTATTTTCTTTTCAATTAACTTTCAGTTCATTTTTTTCCAGGTGAAGACGTACCACCGTTGCAATTAAAAGAAGGTGTATTCCGATGTATTATGCAGCTTTATGATTGTCTCTTGACAGAAGTGCATGAGCGCTGTAAGAAGGGCTTGAGTCTCGCGAAACGGTTAAACAGCAGTTTGGCTTTTTTCTGTTACGATCTACTTTCAGTTATTGAGCCACACCAAGTTTTTGAACTGGTATGTTTGAGGCTGAGCAACTTCTTTTCACCAACCATATTTTCACATTTAAATTTTTAGTGTTATCTCTATTGGAAAAAGGACTGCTAGAACCTTTAGTTACCTGTTTTAGTTGTAAGGATTGATCATTGCTTTCAAAGGCTTTTTGCTTTAAGGAATTAGAAATGTCACAAAGCTCTTAGCCGTAGAATAAACATATTTTTCTTGACAGAAAGATGACAGGAATTATATAAGAGTTGAGTAAATAACTGAGACTATCTGTAAAATTATCGAAAATTGACTTTCACATTCTTCATGGTTTTCTTGTCCTTTTCGAATTTAATTTATCATCCTATGTTCAAAAGTTTTAATGGCCTTTATAGAGCAGCTACTTTAACACAATGGACAGATGATTATTTTAGAATTATGACCGGAACATTGCATTAATACGAATTATCAGTTCTTTATTTATTTTTTATTTTTTAGATGTTGAAAAGCTTTTCATAAACGTTGAATGAGACTTTCTTATGGTTAATGTTATGTTCTTTTAGGATAGGAATCTCCATCTGGGTGTACTCTATGTTGATATCTTCTTCCGTACCAGTTATGTGTGTAATCTGCTGGTGCAAACTATTGGATTATGGCTTGCTTGATTTTTAGAATAACATTACTTTGTCTTCATTTCTAAATTCAGATAAGTTCTTATAGTACAATACTTGTTATTATGTTTTTGTTGTTCATTTTTTGATGTACATTTTTGTAAGGAAATGGAACATAGCAAACTCAAGTGATCTCTTCTCCTTCCTCCAGTTGTTATGTTTCCCCTTGATGTCTCTCTAAATAAGAGTTTAATTACGCATGTCTGCCTGTAGGAAATTTATGAATTGGAAAAATACAATAGTCTCTATATGACCTCAGTCAAGCGTTCGGAAAATGTCATACTTCCTTTGAAAGTGGTCATTATTGCCTTAAGTCCATTTTTCTGCCTTTTGAAGGGCAAGACTTGCTATAAAATTGCCAAGTTCGGCGGAAATTATTTCTTTTCAGGAAGATTTTGCTAGTTTAATGAAGTTGATGGTCAGCTACATATCCAAGTTTCATCTTCAATAGCCTAGTTTCATACTTAAGCATGAATGTTCTAAGTGTTGGCCATCATCTTCTTTGTGGCATAGATGTTTCTTACACTTTATTGCTTGCAGGTGTCCTTGTATATGGACAAGTTTGCTGGTGTTTGTCAATCTACTCTGCATGATTGCAAGCTTATCTTTTTACATATAATATGTGACCATGATCTTTTCGTAGAAATGCCTGGGAGGGATCCTTCTGATAGGTAATGTTCAGTCCTCCTGTCTATCTAATGATTCTTATGTTTGAATGTTTCGGTTACATGAAGAAGCATTTTTGCTAAATTCTTATTCTTGAAAATTTCAGTTGCATAAACAACAAACCAGAAGGCTGTTGTTTCTAAGTAACTAGGTGGAAGATGACTTCTATTAAATGAGGATATCATTAACGTTTTAACATATTTTTCCTGGAAAGAAAACATAGGCGTCATATCTAGTCTGAAAGTAATTTCACTTGTACTTGATCTGCTCAAAAGTTGATAGAGATTAAACTACTATTGTTGACGAACACATTGATTACATATGTGAAACTTAAGTTAACCGAGTTTCTAAAAGAATTCTCATATATTCAAATTGTACTTTACAATGTAGTGGTTTTGTTGCTAGATTAGCATTAGCATAATCAATAAATTAACCTATCATTTCTATCTTACACATGGGTAAGACGCTTTATTTATCTGCTTATGGGTTTATTGGTCTACAGGTTAGTGATATTTCAGTAATGAGGAGAGTTTTTCTCAAATAAGTATTATGAACAATAAATATTTATTTCCATATGATTCCTTTATTACACAATAATATATGAGTATCCTTTAGTATTATATATGTGAACGCATGCAAAATCTATTCTATATGCGCATATCGCAGACTTATATGTTAATTTGCTGGATTACATCAACATTCACCAATTATGCTATTGCATACTATTCGTCTACTGTCTTGCAGAAACTATCTCGCATCTGTTTTAATTCAGGAGATTTTCCTAACTTGGGATCATGATGACCTGTCTCAGAGATCAAAAGTAAGTGTTCCACATTTGGTGAATCTCTTGTAGCTAGGCTTCTAAGCAACTTTGGTTTTAGTCTTTTCATGTTGTTGACGTCTCTAAATTTTTTCAAGGGGACGGATCTTCAGTTCGTGTTTAATAATTTTAATTAACATTTAAATTGTTCACAGGCAGCTCGAATTTTGGTTTTCCTTATGTGCAAGCATGAATTTGATTCCCGTTACCAGAAACTTGAGGACAAGTTATATATTGCTCAGCTGTATTTTCCTCTTGTAGGACAGGTATTTAAGCCGTTGATATATATGTATATATTTTTTCAAGTATTCCTTTAATAATGTGTTAAAGAACGAATGAAGTCCTTTAATATTCCGTTGATATACTTCTTCTGAGAAATTTGAGAAAATTGCTCGGGTGATGCTTTTTCTGTTCCACTATCAAATCCAGCTTCTGACCTACGTCATGCGTGGTGCGTGGGACGTTCCACAGGCAGCATGAAGTGCCGCACACCCTTGAAGGCTCATTGCGTTTTCGGATGTGGAACCTCTTTTTCTCCAGCTGGAACCACCAGATTATTATTTGTTTTACTAAGGCATTTGTTAACTTTTGAAGATGTAGTTTAAATCCTTCTTACCAGATGCTTGGAGAAATCAAACCCTCTACACAAATGGAGTTTTGCTGCTTATTTATCATATTAATGTGGTTGGCATGTTCCTGTGTACTGCGCTATCGTGTAGGTTAACATTTTGGGGTTTGCTCAATCTTCTTGGTTATCAATGCATCTATATTAGGGCATCCTTCATTGTGTTGCATGGCAAGTTTCACAAATGTACTGCAACAGATTGTAGTTTTGATTGGTTTACGTTCATTACATGTTCTTTCATATTTGTGTTCAATATTTAATGAAATGCTGATGTTGTGCTGGTCATTCAAAGGTGGATGGATTCTTTCTCATGCTTGAACTGTATCAAGTGCAAGAACATTAGAAAATGATCTAACAATTCGCTATTACATTTTGATGGTGTAGTCACATTATGACATGGCAGCATTTGAAGTACGATATGCCAGGAAATATGACTTACATCAGCAAAGGGTAGCCAGAAATATTTTCAGAAAATGTGATGTCATCACGACTTAACGGCATCAAGGGTGCATGGAATAAGACATTAGTTTGAATCTAGACCATTATAGTCTGAGCTTTATTGTATTTATTAATGCCAATCTTGAATAGTTTGCTGCTTTCTTCTCTGGAGATAACGTTTATAACATCTTGAATGAACTAAGATGTGCTGATGAAAGGTAAACTGAAGAACAAAGTGGTTTGACGTGTTTTGCTATTCTGTGCAGATTCTGGATGAGATGCCTGTTTTTTACAACTTGAATGCTGTTGAAAAACGCGAAGTACTAGTTGTTGTCTTGCAAATCTTAAGGAATCTGGATGATGCATCACTTGTCAAGGCATGGCACCAGAGTATAGCTAGAACCAGACTTTTTTTCAAGCTATTGGAGGAATGTCTTGAACTTTTTGAGGTTTGTATTTCCGTTCTGATGGGTATTGACATACATAGTAATGAAAGGGTTAGCGACATGCTAATCATTGCCTACTGCTTACTGCATTCATCTTCATTTTTTTTTCCTTCCCGGTGGGGGTTGCGTTCCTATCTGACTCTCTGATCTACTCTAGGAAAAAGTAGATTAAGAATAATCACCACACAGATTGTTGTTTACATCTCACTAAATATTAATCATAGCCAAGGATTCGCGTGATGGTTCCGGCCGGTGAGTGCCGACTGTGCCGCCCGTGCTGGGTGGCACAGTCGGCAAGCGTCTCTTTTTACGGCCAGCACAGTCGGCAAGCTTCTTTTTTTACGGGCGGCACAGTCGGCAAGCTTCTGTTTTTGTTATTATTATTTTTTATATAAAAACACTGTTCATCTTCCTCGCTTTCGCGAGGAAGTTGAACAGCGCGGGCGCGATGTTTTTTTTTTTTTCTTTTCTTCATAGTGCCACCAGTGCGACCGGCACCAGCCGGTCGTGCGATTGAAGAGCGCATGACAACCCTTTTTTTTAAAATTAAAAATCTTAAAAATAACTTTTAAAATATAATAAACTATATAATAAGATATAAGAATAATATTTTATTATCGGCACAGTCGAGTGCTAGTTGCGCGATTTAAGAGCGCATGATCACTCTTTTTTTTTTTAATTAATTAAAAGTAACTTTTAAAATATAATAAAATATTAATAAAATGTATAATAAGATATAAGAATAGTATTTTATTATTGGCACAGTCGAAACGGTGCGGTCGGCATGTCTTGCGTTCGGAAAGGTGCATGTGCAGTCAAATAAAAAAAATTTTAAAAATTAAAAAAAAAAGTTAGTTTTCGAGTTTCTATATGACAATTATTCGTACTATCTGTTATGAATTTGTAATTTTTTTTATCAGCCATATCGACACTCTTATGTGGTAATGAATAATGAATTCTTACTATCTGTTATGGATTTGTAATTGGAGTTTTTATATTTTATTTAGTATTTTTATTTCGTTAATTTTTCATTATTATTTAAATAAATTTTAATATTTTACATATAATAAATTGTACGAGTCGGCATGGCGGCACGACACGAGTTTCGGAGTTACCGATACTCGGCTCGGCTCGGCACGGAAGACCTTGATCATAGCATGTGAATATATTATGAAAATAGTGATCAAACAAATGAACAGTAGTGTAATCTTGTGAGCATCTACACAGATTGAGCAGTTTTCTTCTATGGCTAGGTTGGCTTATTGTGTTTTGTGTTAAAAGGAAGACTTTCCATATTTTTAATGCCCGTATTGTACAGCGTTCTAGATACTTGAAGAAGAGGAATGTGTTCATATTAGATCATGAGATAGATTTTAGGAGAACGACCACGGATGGAAACATACGGTGGCAGATTTTGTATTCTTCTTTAATCGTAGGAATGACCAAACTGGGCTTAGCTTAAGCCAGTTCCATTGGGTGGTCAATAAGGTAGAAACATTGCATTAGTCATACGAACTATTGTTTAATGTGACGCACCTGGGTGTAGGACCAGGTCAGCTGGATACCAGCCACCTGACTGACTAGATGTGTTCTTTGTCTGTTATCTATGCTCTGCGTCTGATCATTTGTGTTAGTGGGGCCACAGATGTATTCTATAATTAACATTTTTACTTGCCTGTTTGCAGCATAAAAAGCCATCAGATAGCTTGCTTATGGGCTGCAATAGTTCACGCAGTCCTGATGGTGAAGGAACCCTTTCTCCAAAATACTCTGATCGTTTATCGCCTGCTATCAATACTTATCTGTCTGAAGCTTCTAGACAAGAAGTTAGAGTAAGTTCTATTCTTCATGCGGATTGATATGCCAAAAGCATCACAATGCTCTATGACTGGCTGATTTTATAATGTTATATACTTAAGGTACTAGTTGTGAGATGAAAAGTATTACCTCACATACCTTCGCATGTTCATATGAAACTCGATGGATGTTCATCACCTAATACTCGTCACTTATATAGCATTAAGCCCTTCTAGTAACTGAATAAGCTTTCCTTTCCTATGTTCGATAAGCACGATTTTCTGCTATCTGCATTATTTATAGACTTATATATCATGAAGTGTCACAAATTGATCAATCTACTTGGAGATGGTTCTTTTTAATATATTGGTCACGTCACCATGTACAATTGTACATAGACAATGGACACGCTAAACCATACTCTTAAATCTTCAAGTTTATTTCGCTTACTGACATATTGTTATCTAATTTCTGCTCCAGGGGACACCTGAAAATGGTTACCTTTGGCACAGGGTAAGCCCTCAGCTAAGTTCTCCTAGTCAACCATATTCTTTGAGGGAAGCTCTTGCGCAGGCACAATCTTCAAGGATGGGAACATCAACGAGGGCATTAAGAGAATCTTTACACCCAATTTTACGTCAAAAATTGGTATGCTGTAACTTCATGCTTCCTTACTGTGCTCGAAGCTTATCTGCTACCATTTTGTTACAGGAAATCTGGGAAGAGAATTTGAGCACTGCAGTCAGTCTTCAAGTTTTGGAGATGACTGAAAAGTTTTCTGTTGCTGCCGCTTCACGCACTATTGCAACCGACTATGGAAAGTTAGACTCCATAACATCCATACTTATGGGACTTTTCTCCAGATGCCAGCCATTGGCCTTTTGGAGGGCGTTAATTCCTGTTTTTAACAATATCTTTAATCTTCATGGAGCGACACTGATGGCCAGGGAAAATGATAGATTCTTGAAACAAGTTGCATTTCATCTTCTGCGGCTTGCAGTTTTTCGTAATGATTCCATCAGAAGAAGGGCTGTTATTGGGTTACAGATTCTTGTTAGGGTAGGCTGCTAGTGCTCAAGTATACTGTTAAATAAGATATATATCTTAAGGCTAACAATTTTCCTGATTGTCTGTAGACTTCCTTTTACTATTTTGTGCATACAACTCGGCTGAGGGTCATGCTGACAATCACCTTGTCAGAGTTGATGTCTGACATACAAGTAACTCAAATGAAGCCTGATGGATCACTTGAGGAGAGTGGTGAAGCTAAGCGCCTTAGAAAATCTTTACAAGAGATGGCAGATGAGCACAAAAGTTCAAAGCTTCTGAAAGATAGTGGACTTCCAGGCTATAGCCTTGAGGTAATTCCAGAAGGTTCAACAAGTAATCGTTGGTCATGGCCAGAGGTCCAGGTCCTGTCAGATAGTCTTATACAAGCCCTTGACGCTGGCTTGGAACATGCCCTTTTGGTGAGTAGCAGTCACTTTATACATCTATGCTTCTAATTAGTATAAATCTTTGTGGAAAATGAAATATTCATTACCGCTAACGTTAATTTTAAGTGAACAACATTGCTCGATATGGATGTTCAGAACTTGCATAATATAGGTTCCGAGGTCTTTTGCAAAAGTGAAAAGTTCATTGGTTTAATATTAATTCATGGTTATATTAGGTCTCAATAAAGAATAGGCTGCACAGTGGATATCAGAACTTGTGCAATAAAGTTCAAAAACCTACTTGTAAGAATTTGAACAGTTTGTCTTAATAATATGATTTCACGATTATATTGTCTCGATAACCAACAGAATTCTAAGTTGCAGTTGTCATTCTTTTTGCAACTGTGTATGCATGGGATAAACTACACTTGTTAAAACTGACTTACCAAAGTGCTAATCTATTAGCAACCTGTGCTGCTCTTTGGGCAGTGTCCAATTAATTGTACTGTATGAAGTAGAGTTGTTAAATTATATATGACTAAAACAGTCTATTCAAAGTGATTTGGTTAAGTGACATTGAGATAATTCGTGTATTATGAATAATGCAATATTTTGTGTAGGCCCCTAGTGTGTTTAGTGGAACAGGAACAGTTCCTGTCAATCGTAGAACACAGGCCATTCGTAATACTGATGAATGTGAACATTGAACATTTCTAAATGTTTATTGGTGAGCAATTTGCACTTTGCCTAATTAAACTTGTGTAAAACTCATGTTTTCCATTTGTAACTACAAATCCTGATGGTTTTTAGTGGTCTCTTCCGCGATATCCAGCAGGCAATTATTTTAATGGCTTCTGCATGGGTTAATACAAGCAAATCAGTTTCCGTAACTATAAGTGTAAACAAGATTGTCGAATTTTCTAATTAATTTCATCTCTTTTGTCTATGTCTCTATGTTAGATTTTGTCATACTTGTGCAAATTTGTCATCCTGAGGTTTTAACAAGACTATTTAATTCTTCATATGTTACAGTTATGAAATCAAAGCTATAGAAATTAAATTTCTAGAGATGAAGAAATGTAATATATGGTATAAGTCGTGAAAAATATTCTATAAAAAATTGAAAAGGAATATCTTTTATCTGCAATTAAAATTTTAAATAGTGATAAAATTTCAAACAACCATTAATAACCATACACTGCAGGCGCCATTCGCTAGTCATTTAGTATAGTAGGTCGTTCCTCTAGGAAATCTTTAAGGTTTGCTAATGAAGGGATATGTGCTTTCCTATCCATAGAAAATAGTTGGCAACTTTAAAAAGGGCAATGCTTGGGTGCACGGATTTCTTCACCGATTTGCGCACGGCGTTTCCCGCGCGTTCCGTGCACAAATCCGTGCTTGGTTGCGTGCACCCAAGCATTTTCCCTTTAAAATGTGTTTCTCGAGGAGTTCTGAGAAATTTATGTCTATTGTCATCCTATCAACATAGTTCTTAGCGTAGTTATTGTAAGAACTTACAGTTTTAAGTAATGAATTATGTGATTTAAATGTATGGCTTATGCTCTCAACTTAATCTTTGCAGGGATCTGTTATGAACATTGATAGATATGCTGCTGCTGAGAGCTTCTACAGACTAGCAATGGCTTATGCTTCTGTTCCAGATCTTCACATAATGTGGCTGCTGCATTTATGCGATGCACATCAAGAAATGCAGTCCTGGGCAGAAGCTGCTCAATGTGCAGTTGCTGTTGCAGGTGTTATAATGCAGGTACTTCTCATATATGCCCACTTAATTTCTACTTGAACTGTCTAAAAAAAAATAAAAACTGCCCGTACTGTTTCCTTTTAGGCCCTCGTGAGTAGGAATGATGCTGTTTGGAGCAAAGACCATGTAATTGCCTTGCGAAAAATTTGCCCCATGGTTAGCAGCTCTGTCACTGCTGAGGCTTCTGCAGCTGAGGTAGAAGGATATGGTGCTTCAAAACTCACAGTAGATTCTGCAGTAAAATATTTACAGCTTGCAAATAAGCTCTTCTCACAAGCAGAGCTATATCATTTTTGTGCAAGCATCCTGGAGCTCATCATTCCAGTATATAAAAGCAGACGGTCATTTGGGCAGCTTGCTAAGTGCCATACATCTCTCACCAACATATACGAATCAATCCTTGAGCAGGAATCAAGTCCGATTCCTTTTATAGATGCTACTTATTATAGAGTTGGATTCTATGGTGAGCGGTTCGGAAAGCTCAACAAGAAGGAATATGTTTATAGAGAACCAAGAGATGTGCGCTTGGGTGACATTATGGAAAAGCTGAGCCACATTTACGAATCCCGCATGGACAGTAATCACACACTTCATATTATACCAGATTCTAGACAAGTCAATGCAGACGAGTTGCAACCTGGTGTTTGTTATCTGCAAATAACAGCTGTTGACCCTGTGATGGAGGATGAGGACCTGGGTAGCAGGAGGGAGAGAATATTCTCTTTGTCAACTGGAGGAGTTCGTGGTCGTGTCTTTGATCGCTTCTTATTCGACACGCCCTTTACTAAGAATGGAAAAACACAAGGAGGCCTGGAGGATCAGTGGAAAAGACGCACCGTTTTACAGACTGAGGGCTCGTTCCCTGCTCTTGTAAATCGTCTATTTGTGGTGAAATCAGAATCTATGGAGTTCTCTCCGGTAGAAAATGCAATTGGAATGATTGAAACTAGGACAGCTGCACTGAGGAATGAGCTTGAGGAGCCCCGTAGCTCGGAGGGCGACCAACTACCGAGGCTTCAGAGTCTACAAAGAATTCTTCAAGGAAGTGTTGCTGTACAGGTAAAGCTTTTCTTCAAGAAAAATGCTAGATGACCAAAAACTTCTACCTTGAACAACCAAAAATGACCTCGATATTGTGAATATTTTATCCTCTGGTTCACATCTTGGGATGCCTTTAGGGTTTCTCGGCCCTTTGCGTGATAGGGTCATGTAGGATGACTCTTTCGCCATTTATTGCCTTGTAGTTGGTTGTTTATCGTAAGAGATATGCCGAAGGCCCCAAACATTGAGCCTGAGGAATATCCTGAGGCCTAATTTTTTGCTCAATTTCGATCGCTACAGCATTGCTCTTTTTGAAGTTATGCAGATACTAAGACTTCGATTTATACAGGTGAATAGCGGTGTTCTTAGTGTATGCACAGCGTTTTTGTCAGGAGAACCAGCAACCAGGCTCCGGTCACAGGAATTGCAGCAACTTATTGCCGCGCTACTTGAGTTCATGGCTGTCTGTAAACGTGCAATTAGGGTACACTTTAGATTGATTGGAGAAGAAGATCAGGATTTTCACACCCAGCTTGTGAACGGTTTCCAATCTCTTACAGCTGAGCTATCACACTATATCCCGGCCATACTTTCAGAACTGTAGCACTTGTCCTCTCTTGTGATCCCAAGCCTGTCATATGCCAATCTTTTTATCCATCTGGGGTGGGTGTCTATATGTATGTTTTTTTTTTTTTTTTAAATTTATTTCTAATTGTTTTGTTGTATATGCTATGATCTGGTTCATTCGGATAGTTATTAGTGAATCGCTCGTAGAATTGTCTTTGGGGTTTGTGCTTCCTCGCAGATTTTTCAACCTTGTATATAATGAAACTGGACATCTGAAATGACAGAATCTGATGCCCTCAAACTTACGGTTGTTGATCACGTCAATTTTGTTGCCCTTTGGACCCTTCAGGCAAAAGCTGAAATGTTGGGGCAATTTTTTGGAGACCTTTAGGGAGATGCCTTTGGATTCTTTTGTCGCATGGTTCGGCGATGTTCATACGAGGGTTTTGTGGCAATATGGTGGCAAAGGTCTTCTTACAGTTGCACTCAAACATGGCAAATGTTTTCTTACAGTTACAGAAGGATATAGGCTCTTATGTTTGTTACTTTTTTGTCCTTATGTTCTCACTTATTTTTTCTTTTCGTTTTTGTTTGTGTGTGTGTGTAAGTTCATGGAAGCTATTTCCAATACACTATTAGCTATAAAATATTGTATGGGGGAAGTACCTGAAGTGTCGGAAGGACCTATATCTAATTTACTAAAACTGCAGGTCTGTTGGTAGAGAACAGTGAATGCCATTCTTAAACAAATAATAATTGCGAAAAAAAAACAAATGCTAGTTTAGGAATTTCATTTATATCGCATTTGTGTGATTTTGTTACAGTGAACATGTAGTAGCTTAATACAGACATAATTGTCAATTTAAGTGAAGACTTTTTTGGCTTTTCATTGCAGTCGAGAAAGCTTGCTACTAATACTGTAATTGCTGGTTATCAAAAAAAAAAAAAACCTGTAATTGCTGCGCAATCTCGCACGAGTTTTGTTTGTTTACATACGATTTCAGAAATAATTTGAGAACACGTAGATCGAGGCAGTTATTTACGCTCTAATTCGGTTAAAAAATGAACGGTTGCATCTCGAGACTTCCAAGCACACTTCATAAAACTTATTCGCTTGTTTTTAAACTTTGGGATTCGTAAATGTCAAACGACGACATCAATGTTCATACGATTTGTCTACATATACTGCCCAAATTGGTACCTTAATAATGAAAAAAAGCCATTCAAGCGAAACCAATCAGGAGCCCCCCATGGTCTTTTATGTAATATCAGCTATACATGTTGCATCCTAATATATATCATGTATATTAATATTCCAGATTAAGCACCTTTTTTTTAAAAGAAATATCGTAGAAAAACTCTACATGTCATATGTTCTCACTTTTATAAACTATCGTAACAAATAAACTTACGAATGACACAAACTTATATCTTAATAACCGAAAATTTCTAACCTTTTCGATCTTCCTAGCTTTTTTGAAATGGACAGATACGAAGATCTGTTGAGTCTTAATGATGCAGGTGGACTGTCAAGAAAACAAGGTTTAAAGTTTATTGAGCACTGAAAATAATTAAATCGTGGGGAGTGAAATGAGCCCTCTGAGTCTGTCCTACTCGCAAGGATAGTACCCCTTGATCGGTGGAACAGAAATCGATGCCACCCGTGATTTACCTGTTACGACGGTCGCTCGAATAAGGACCGGTTACGGGTAGGATTTTTCCATGATAATCTCAAAAAAAAAAAAAAAAAAAAAAAAAAAAAAAAAAAAAAAAAAAAAAAACAGTGGCCGCATATGTTTCCAGAAAAATGAAAATAATTAGATATTTGTTGAATTCACAACCAATTTAATGACAAGTCTACGATGCCTCAGACAGATGAGGCCACAGCTAAGAAATGTAAGGTACACGAGACGAAACTCAGACATCAACGTTGCCGGTCGGCCGGCAACGTTATAAACTCGTCGCATAAAACACTCGGCATGGAATTCTCTTTGATCAGTATATAATGTATACGTATCGAAGAAATATCAAAAAACAAAAAAATGCTCTAATTATTTAAACATACATACAGTCATAAAACTTATAAATGAGATATATCAAAGTTTTGAACTACAAAACGACACTACCGTAACATAATTCAAACAAATACTGGCCAAAATAACCATCAGTTAAATGACCAGTCATGCCATAATGCCCGGCTGTCCCTTAGCGTACATAATCAAGTAATAAATGCGCATAGGAACTAAGATGATATCGATATATCATTTCAAAGAATGAGTTGAAAAATTAAGCAAACGAGCTAGAAACCGAAAAGTTTATTTTCGCTCAACTTTTGTACACACTTGGTTCCTTCTCAGGCGATTATAAGAACTCGACATATTAAATATGCCTTGTACAGGTTTACCTCAACTGTCCATCAGGAAATGCGTCCGCAAAGACGCCAGTCCGCCCCCGGGTGGAATAAAGATCTCTCGAAGACCCAGATATCACGTACAAGCACCTATCCAGTCTCATATATTGTAGAGGTTAGCAAAAAAGTACATCGGACAAGATATAAGGGTGAGCTAACATTGTCGGGTCAAGAACAGCTTAGATGAACTCCTAGAAAATGGTGGATTTGCAAATATGTGAACTCCAGGAATATAAAACGATGTGAAATCTCGTTTGTCATGGATTACTCTTGGTCATGAGTCAGATGACCTTAATACTCTAATAATATGTAAATATGACTCAGCAGGAACATCATTCAAAAGCAAGTAGTTCATGGGGCTTCTGGGTATAATTAGCCCCTAATTAAGGATCCTTTATCAACATAATGATATAAATTTCAGAGTAGATAGTCGGACCTCTTTCGTTTTATCTCCTGCAACAATAGCTCCTTTTGAATCATGAGCTTCGAATTTCTACACGATGAAAAGCCAGCAGCAGCATAAGATGAGAAATAAAAGTACGAGGTATATGCAAAACTAATACTTTTAGAAGATGGGAAAAAAAGAAATATAAAAACTTAAATAAAGAATGTTGCATATTATAAAGTAACAATATGCCAACAACCCCCAACTCGTAAACTTAATCAATCTTTCGCTCATGCACCTCCAAGTTGTGATGTTAACGTAAAATAGGACTATAAAGGAAGCCAAAGTTGCCAATTCCATATACCTTATATTATTGCAGCCTTAAAAGCGAGTCGCCTATCCAGCCTAAAACGAACATATGACTGTCCTTCCATGTACCTTAATAACGATACCCTAAACACAGTTTGTCATTCGGCGGCAAACTATCATACACGATCACTTTTTACTGTTAGATAACTTTTATCCTAAATATGGGTAGTAAGTACCAGCACGACAGGCTTGAATATATGATCATGTCAAAGACAAGATTGATGATTTCATAACATAGGAGCGTCATCAAGGATTGGTAAGTCTAGAAGGTGGATATATCCTCAACTCTCCATAAAACAGATAGTAAAATAATCTCCATGATAGGCTTTCTTAATGTGGTACTTCAGAAACATCCAGAATAAAATCACATCTTACGCAAATTGTATAATGCAATTGCAGATATTAAGAATATAGTATTAAACGGATCCCTTTGTCCTAAAGTACTGCCACTACCAATAATATCGTTGGTTAGATGGTCTTTCTATCCTAAGCTAGATAAGAGTTCTAGAAGAGAGGTAGGGACTAAAGTCACAATCTATAATGTTAGGCTTCAATGTACTTTATAATAAGTCGTTCATATGTTGTGCTCGACCTAGACCTTACTACATTGTTCAACTCACTCATGTTAAGTCTTAAACGTGAAACCTAATAAAGTGGCACCTAAATAAGATGAAGGAAGCCTCTATTGACATGGATGAGGTTCTCGGTCATGGCCTGTGTATATAGTAGCAAGCACAAGTATTTCCCACTAGAGAAACCTAAAAGTGGCTAAGAGGGCTATTCCCCATAAGAGATTAGCATCGAATACAGTTTTTGCATTAAAGGAATTGAGACCGCTGCCAAATAAAGTACTTAGAAGGAGTTTTGCAACTATGCTGAAAAGTATCCCCAACATATAGTCAAAGTATCATAATTCAGAAGATAACAATAAAATCAGAGCCTAAGAATCATTATTGGTCCATATGCATAACAGCGAAGATAAGTTGATTGTATTGGTATCCACGAAACAAAGTTGCCACCAGTCTATATGAGTATTTATCCCAAACGATAATAATCAAATAAGAGATCAATTACATATGCAACATGTGTAAGTAGCAGCATGGTCTCTTCATGTAATTGAAAAAAATCATGAATGACAAACTCAGCTATATACCTGCTTGCTGACAAATTCAAGTGTAAGCTGTATAAAAGACTTATCAAGATCATCCTTATCCAAGGCAATCTGAAAAGGAAGAAAATGAATAGGAAACATGTATGATGCAAGATATTACTTTAAAAAACACCACGCATGTATCCTTTCTGTATGCTTACATCTATCAGCACACAATTAGAGAATCCAATATGGCAAGCGTTTTGGCAAGTACAAGTCTTACCATTCGAGCCCGCATTGTTCGAATGCTAACGACAGGTTCAATCAACTCCCAGTAAACAGAACTCCACATTGCTTGCCTCCGTTTGAGTTCATTCTTAAGTGTCTGCAATCAAATCATAAAAGCCCGTCAGGAGCAGACAAGACATGTTATTATGACTAAAAGAATTCTCGACCGAACAAATTCATTGAATACTTGCGATGTAGAGAACTTACAGAATACATCTTCTCAGTGACGACCTTTCTTAAAGATTTTGTATCTCCTTTTGCCATCAACGTATTAATCTAGAGCAATGAAGATACGATGTAGATGAGCTTATTCTAGAAAAGTGAGAACAGTTTATATAGATAGGGGAATACCAAGCATTAACCATCATTTTAAGAGCTACCAGATCCACGCAATTTAAAATTTTTTTGTGTCACGTGCATTAGGCAAGAAAGTTGGTTAGAAACATGGGAAGAGGAAATTAGGACATCTTAACCCGACCATGATAGATGACTATAGTGTCAGGACAAAGAAGAGCGGATCTGGGGTGGTTAACATTGGTTCCTAGCTAACCTAGAGTTCAACTATGTGTCAAAAAATTTGCAACCTAGTTAAACACACGTTCAAGAGAAGAACAAGTCTAGGTAAATCAACGCATCAATGCTTCCTAGCCAGTGACGGACCCAGAAATTTTAAGCAGGGGTGTCAAAATCTAATATAATACATGTAGATATTTATAAGCAAAAAAAATTTCACAAGCTAGACAAATACGTTACAAATAAAAAAAATATCAAACTACTTAATTTTAGAACAATAAATAATATAATTTGAATAACCAAAACTTACTCAAAATATGATGAAATTTATAATTAATTTTTCAAAAAAAAAAATAATCAAAGAACATCATGTGTGTGCGTCATGTGGCACTGTAATGGCGGTATGGTGTGGAACAATGGGAGGGATTAAATAATTGGGTTTAATCGACTGTCAGGTTCGGCGCATAAAAAGTGAACGAAAAAGAAAAGATTTTTTCTTTCAGATAATCACTATTTTAACAGATTTTTCAATTTCAATCTCTAGATTTTTTTTTTTCTTTTAGCTTTTTTTTTATATTTTTTATATCTAAATATTTAGTTAGAAATTTTTTTTTAAAAAAAATTATAATATACAATTATAGATTTTAATGAAATTTATAATTTTTATATTAAAAATTATTTCAAAATAAAATTTTAAATAGGTGCTTTGAGACTTTAAAATTATCCCTAAAATAAAAAGAAAAAAGGTAAACCGCATTAGGTGGGATTCGAACCCGGATCTCATGGAAATGTATCAATCTCGCCACCGCTGCAACAAGGGCGGAGTTTGATTTATGTCCTTCAATCATATATTTATCCGTCTGTATAGTATTATATATTTTATTACCATCCAAAGCAGGGGTGTCGCTTGACACCCCTGCTTATAAGCTGGGTCCGTCCCTGTTCCTAGCTAACTTAGAGCTATACTCCATGTCAAAAAAAAAAAAGTCACAACCTAACACCACATTCCCCAGACACTTACACCATGCATAGGCGTATGCCCACTTGTAAATACATACACGAATGCAAGTGAACGTATCTGCACCAGCTCAGGGCACATACAAACACACACCACAAACAAGCATGCATGGTCGCGCGACTCGCACCAACCATGCACGATTAATTCGTGCTAAGAATTCACACACATGTATGAGTCCACATTGCATATACAACATATAACATATGCAACTAACTTCAACAGTTGTTTCTGCATCAAGCTGGTTACAACAAATGGAACATCAGTAAGAAGACCAACAAGATGCACCCAGGGGGTTGTATCATTCAAATAACCATTTGACGTATCTCATAATCAAGGCATTAGAAAGATCTATCATCTATAAAAACCACGCACCTCTTTGTACATTCCTACTGCTTGTTGATAAAATAGTTTTCTTGTATATCCAGTTTTTTTCCTTAGCCTCGTTATTGCATAAGCACTTTTCATCTGCAAGACATATGACAGCAAAAAAATAAAAAGATCAATGAAGATATCATGGGATTTTATATTCTCGTGTTGATTGAAGTGCACTAACAAATTCAGATTATCGGTATACATAGAAGCCAATTCGAGCTTATAGAAAGGATATATGTAGTTAACAATGCAAGTGTCTAGTCAACCAGTAACCAATGTTTCAGTATGGTGAAACAGAGTAGGCCAATAAAAAATAGTCAATTGATGAATCAGAACCCAAAATTTTTCTTTAAAAATTTGAGTTAGTTTGATAAATATGTACGTTACTGAATGCTTATTTCTGTTAGGTAAAAATAAAGACAAGATTCAGACTACAATTACATTTATATTATGCAGCAATCCCTCATGAACTGAAGTATGATCTCTGCCATGCGCTTTAAAAAAAAAAAAAAAAAAATCTCCTCGAAGAGCAATATGAAATGCCAAAATGGAAGAATCAAAATAGTCTTTGTGATTACAGCAATATGTGCTCTACAAACTTAATTGAGATAAACAAGTCACCAAACCTTGTTTATGAAGCAAGCTTGATAAGTCAAATTTGACACACAAACACGGGATCTTTAATTAGCAGACCACATAAACAAGATGACAAAATAAAGCACGTCAGCAAGAAAGCTTTCATGATACGTCAATCCAGAACCAGCATACAAGTGAGCAATACCTCCAAAATCATGTCCTCCTTAGTTCTTCTCCAACCATTTAGCGTAAACCATCTGAATCACAAACACAAAAATTGGACTTATAAATAGAATAAAGTAGAATAGACGAAGTCATGGTTCATGCATGCATATTCATAGCATATACCATAACCCACTATCATAATAAAACGTCATATAAAAGCCTGATAGATGTGCAAGTTCATGTACAAGCGTTGATAAAATTCATAAAGCATATAATCTGTGCGTGATTTGATGAGTTGAAATAGAGGGCAACTAAAAGATCGGAAATATACTTTGTTTTTGTACTGTTAAATAAAAAAGAAATAAATGGAGAAATAAATAGCTGAGTAGAGTTAACAGTATTGCATATTACTGCTTTTCTTATAGAACCTCAAAAGCTTTCAGCAAATGCCTTCCCACCAGTTTTTGATAGAATTTCAATTGATTAAACACAAAAGTTGGATTTGAAAGACATTCAACCTTCTCCAAAATGAAATAGGTTCACGAGGCGCATATGGTTCGTAAATGAACCCTGGGCTCAATAGTGTCACTTTCAATGCAACCTGCATGTCAGAGTTCAAACCATGTTAACCATTGAATAATACTACAACACTTAGAAATATACTAAAAGAGAGCAGAATAGAGCAGAATATTCACAAAGCAAAAGAATACAATATTAACGAGAGAACACATCAACTTTCTACCTACAATACAAGTAATGATACACATATAATAGGTATATGCAATAAATTATTTTCTAATAAACTGATGTGCTCCCTAAATATTATATTTATTGGTAAACATTATCAGCGACCACATCCACTACCAGTTTAAACATGCACAAGGTGAGGTCAAAGTCATAACTGTAAAGAAGACTCTGCAAGACATGATTATAGACAAAATCAACTAACAAGATGTTGATCCAACTTGTGTGGATAACTTCAAGAAGATAAGAATTTTCTTGACAATTCCTAATATACCTAAACATGTGTAAATAACTTCAATGTCAGTTGCATATTTATTAAGAGATTAACTTAGACCTCTACAATGTTTAGACAAGTGGTATATAGATCTTGTCTGTGATTTGCAAGATGAAACCAATACAAGGAAATGGTTGTAAGTAAAACTAAGTTGACTTCTTAAATCACTCCTTGACATACAGGATCAGTTTCTATCATATAGCTCATGCACGGCAAGAGTCAATCTAGAACCACAAGATTAAGGTGCCTGAGACAACCTGATGAGCTAGCCGCATATTTTGATATACACTCATGTCATCCTTAGGCTCAGATCCCTAATTCTAGTATTAAAATCGAACCGATAGTCAGACATTACCATCCTTTCCTTATGGCCTATCTCCCTATCCTTTCATTCACTAACGAAAGCACGAGCTTATTAATCATATGTAGCATGAAGGTCAACATTAGCTTAGAGAACTTCTCCATCAACCTCAGTTTGAAAAGCTATAAAAGGCAGTATCAGACATCTAAGATGTCAAAGATGATAAGTAAACCAAGAAGAAACACAAATGCCCACCTGTCTAGCACCGGCTGGCGCCGCCTTTGTTGTTGACATCATTCTAGCATTCGCAGCATCACATCTCAAAAAATCCTGCAAATAATACAAGACGTCATCAAGACTGCACTGTGGTCAACAGCCAAACCATACAAGCATAATTTAAATAACCAAACCTTTGAAGAAGTGTGCAACACCATCTCACTGTCCCGGCTATGAATTGTGCCAATCTGCTTATGAGAATGGGTAAGGATGCTCCTCAACTGATAAGCCAAGAAATATTGCTTTGGGCAACTTCTGGACCCATATAAACTTTGATTTTCATAAGAGTAACTTAAAAGACCTGAAAAGAATTTTGGTTTGCTAACTAGTTAAAATTTTACCATTCATCAATCAGTATCACCATCCTGCACGAAGTAATACAACGTGTGCTTTGGAGTGATAATGGGAATTTTGGTATGGGAATTCTCAGGCATCGGAATGACATTTCGAATAGAAATATACTTATCTCCTTTGGTTCAGCCAAGGAATGGGAATAGAAATAGAAATTCATAACTACCGAATTCTCATTTCCAGATGGAATGGGAATGATTCCAAATTGCTTCCAATCAAGCACTAGAAATCGAATGATTATGATTCCCGTTCCCGAATGTTGAAATGCAAACCAAAATTTCCTCTGAGATTTTTTTTTTTTTTTTTTTTTTGAGATTATAGTAAACGGAAATTGCTCTTAGAATTTCAAAAGCTGACCTTCTCCTCTTGGATTATAATAACTCCCAGGAGCTCGTGAACTGAAAAATAATTCAAATTATTTTAATTAATTCTATCGAATTTGGATGAAACAAAGATGCAACAATGCAAATAAACATTACGTAAGAACCATCTCCAGAGATCGCAGGGAGCGATGGAGACCACGGATCATGTGGGATCTTCCAGAAGCCATTGATCGATAATGGAGACGGGGAAGGAGAGAGAAGAAACGAGGTTTTGAACCGGAGTTGGAAAGGGTTTAGCTAGGGCTTATGATCGACCGACAAGTGAGAGATTAGACCGGACCGCACTAGGTTGGGGCTCATTTTAACCGAAACTGTGGCTTTCGTCTATTGGAAAAGAGGCCTGCTATTCATCAGGGACCCCTGACGGCCCTGATGATATCGAGGTCATCCAAAATTTCTCGAGATATGTATAAACACATTCCGAGGGGCCCGCGGATGGCCCCGATTGTATCAGGGCCGTCATGGGCCCCTGATGAATGATTTTTCTGATTGGAAAGAGGCATGCTATTCATCAGGGGCCCCTGACGGCCCTGATGATATTGAGGTCATCCAAAATTCCTCGGGATATGTATAAACACATTCCGAGGGGCCCGCGGATGGCCCCGATTGTATCAGGGCCGTCATGGGCCCCTGATGAATGATTTTTCTGATTGGAAAGAGGCATGCTATTCATCAGGGGCTCCTGACGGCCCTGATGATATCGGGGCCATCCGAGATCCATCGTGATATGTATAAACACATTCCGAGGGGTCCGCGGATGGCCCCGATTGTATCAGGGCCGTCATGGGCCCCTGATGAATGGTGCCCCTAATTCGAAACGACATTTATATACCCTAACTATCATTTAAACTGAGCCTGGAACTGTGGCTTTGGTCTATTGTAAAAATATACTTTCTAATTCAAAATAGTATTTTGATAAAAATAACAAGAATAATTTCGAATTATAGACAAAATATTTTGTCATCATTTTTTAAACAAAATAACAAGAATAATTTTATCATTTTACACAATCAACGGAGTATAAAAACGTCGTTTCGAATTAGGAAGGAATAAAACCGCAATTTCGAATTATAGAGTGCCAAATGTCCCAACAAAAATTATTTGTATTCTGCTTATTTTTCCTCCCTTCACCCTTCATTGGAGAAATTATTACGCGCACCACGTTCACCACGTCATTCCGTGCACTGCATACATCTACAAATTTTTTTAAAAAAAAAATTAATATAAAAATTATAGATATTGATAAATATATAATTTTCATGTAGAATTTTTTTTCAAAAAATACTTATAAATAGATATTTTTGACTCTAACTCATGAATTAAAAAAAAAATTTGACGTTAAAATTAGTTAGTTTAAAACATATATTTAGAAACATTTTTTTGAAAAGACTTTATATATGAAAGTTATATATCTCATCATTATCTATAATTTTATTTTGAAATTTTTTTAAAATAAAGCTTATAAGTGCATCCAATACACGGATAACATGATGCACCGGGTGTGTAATAATTTCTCCCCTTCATCCCCTAACAGTCAACCCTACCCTATCTTCTGCACCAATCCTATACGTATACTCAAGCTGGAGACGAGAGAAAAGAAGACCCAAAGATCAATTCATGAATTTCTACTCATTTATGCGACTTCATTACAAAAATGATGAATAAATTACATGACAACATTGTCAAAAGATCCTGTTCATAATCATTAACACTGCCTGAGATCTTCGATTTCGGCGTGATATATCGCGCCTAGGGAGAACTACATCATCTCCATCACTTTGGGGCTCAATACAAAGGGTTAAGAACTCTTCCAATGAGCACCACTATCAACAAGTTTCACATAAGCATTCGCAAAATCGCCGAAGAAAAGCTGTTCATCTTCTGCATACATTTTTATCCACCTACAGAAACAAAGAATTCATCATGAGAAAGGTCTACTGCAGAACACAAGCATCTCTAGCACTTCGTATTAACGCCGTAAAAAGAGATTAACAACCTTAAGCACTCATCATCATCTGCTAGTGCATGATCCGAAGGAAGCCCGATCATACTCTCCATGCCGCCTACAGCGAAAGCATTAAGAGGTGATCGGAATAAGCATTTGAAGATTCTATCTATGAAATTACAATAATAAGATATGAGTGTGTGGAAGAGGTGGAGATTGAAATTACAAATTACAATTGAAAAATGCAATTATATGAATTGGCTTGAAATGTATGCATGTTTTTGCACATAAAAGTAAATCTTAAATGACATTGTATATTTGTATGGCAAGATTTTCCATGGGAAAAATTATAAAAGTGAACTGCAGCTGTTAAACGGAGGAAGTTACTGTTCGGTACTCTTCATTCAATTTCACTTTTGTCCCTATTTCAATGTTAAAACTATGCACATGTAGTATGTACAAAACTAACGCCGTGCTCGTATATAAACTCCAAGAGTCACATGGGAATCCCAGTACGACTTTTTTTTGGTAAGTAATTACTTTATATTGAACAAACTAAGTATTACTAGAGTTTGGAATAAGTAGAAATTACAATGCCAAATAAAAAACCAAATTTTCCTATTATTCCGTGTTAAAATGCGGCTCCTTCTCCAAACAAGACATCAATCTATTGATTCATAAGTGTTATTTCATCCATATATTGCCACAATCTTCTCGCAAGAAAGACTTTATTGTGTATGAAATATCACATGGACTAAATAAAGAAGCATGTAACAGTACTTCCTTTCTTTCACTATCAATGTATTCCCTATTTCGCTGCGCACACTATCACACAATAATACCAATATACAATAATAATCACAACACTAGCTATCATGCATAAACCCACCAGTACACAGATGACAACCCCAAAACTCACATCGTACACAATTCAAGGACCAAATAGCAATTCAAAATCAAAACCTGTAAACATGTTAAGGGACTAACTGCATACTCCCCTGATGTGGTGGTTCAATCCATCCTAACTATTGCAGACAACAGTATCTATGTGGAAAATTGAGCCATAATCCAATACAAAGTGTAGAAAAAAATCATCTACCTGACATCCATGTTTCTCCAAACGTATTTTGAAGTAAGCATTATCAAAAAGAATTTGTGTTCCCAAAAACTTATTTCCAAGCGTACATGCACCGGGTAATCTAAGTGTATCATGCTAAACCCACCAGCACTCACATGAAAACTAAAAAACTCGCCTCAAATAAAATTCAAGGACTAATAGAAATGTGTAACTGTACATGGATTAAATCGAAACCCGTGGACAAGTTAAGGGACTATAAGCAATTTCCCAAGTGCGGTTGTTCAATCCACCTGACTATCACAGACAACAATATCTATATGGAAACTTAATCCGTAACTCGATACAAAGTGTAGAAAAAAGAGTCATCTACCTGACATCCATGGTTTCTCCAAAAGTATTTTGAAGTAAGCATTATCAAAAGAATTGGGGTTTCCAAAGCCTTTATTTCCAAGTGTATGTGCACCAGATAATGCAACAAGCTCTTGCGTCCTGTTGAGATAAAAGAATTGCTTTAGACTTGGTTGTGATCATAGAAAGTATGATCAAAAAGTGCTATGGATGAAATCATGCATCCTGTTCACATTAAAAATAGCTTAAACGCTTAGCTGAGAAGTGGGTTCAATCAGAGAAAGCATAACAAAAAACAAACGGGTGCCAGTAACCACAAGACTTTGCTAGAAAGATGCCATGTGTACCTGCAGTAATTATCCTTTCCTGTTGCATATGTTCTGATTAAAATTAATTCACATTAAGGTGATTACTGAAGCCATATCACATGTAAACTAAGCTAGCAATTCTCTAATCAGATTACCACCTTCTAAAAGAAGCTAAAAACCACCACAAGCTGAGCAGAGATAGAAACAAAAACCACCCAGATTTCCTTCGATTGGTGATAGGGATAGGTGCCACCCGTGGGTTTACCTGTTACGACGGTCGCTCGAAGAGGGCCGGTTACGGACAGGGTTTCCCCCACGCTAATCTCAAAAAAGAAATTGGGCATAATTTTCTGATGCTATAGAATTATGTAATAATTAAATAATCACATATTTCTGTAACACATGTTTTTAGTGAACAAACACATGCAGGGTCTTAGGGGTTTTCATCTTTCTTGCATGAGAAGCTCACCTGTTTTAAGCTTCTACAGAAAATGACTTGCATGGAATTCTTCTTTTGACTAACTTTAGTTGGGGAAAATATTTTGGTCCTTAGCTCAACAAGAACGAAAAGGAAACTGAACCTAGAAATCCAAAAGTTCAGCTGGAAAGATATAAACCATCTTTCAACTGAAAGGAACAATGTCCAATAAATAACTAGGATTAACTAAAATCAATAACTGGGGGAGAAACATGTGCCTAGATCTAAAAAGATACATCTTGCAAAACAGACTAGATGAACTAGAATTGCAGTACTCACGTGAAACCTTTACGTAGAAAGCATCTTTTTAAACTGTTAGCATCTTGTGATTCTAGGGGAAGCTTTCCTTCTGGGTCTGGAGCCCTACAAAGTAACATATACCTTCAGCATGTAACTTCTTGAATCCAGAGAAGAACGGACTTTACACTAAGAAATCACATAGATTAGTACTTACCCAATGTCTTGGCGGCCCAATCGAACTGAAATCTTGGGGCCTCCGCAGAGTGAAACTGCTTCAGCCCCAGCAACAGCGATCAAATCTGCCCAAGACACTGTTTAAAAAAAAAAGGAAACCATAAGACATAGTTCACTTTTATATTATTCAAATGACTATTTACTGTTTACCTTGCTGAAGGTTGTCTACTTCTCCCTTTACCTTGTCTAATATCTACAATATATGGAAGTAAACAAAATCAAAGAGAAACATATTAGGTTCTATGCTTAATCTGGATAAACATAAAATGTTTATTAAACTCCCATTATCTGGGTACAAAACAGAGTCTACATATGAATAGCAGCATGCAAATGGCTCTATTCCTGACCTTCACGGTCTTGCTTAAACCAATGTTTTCAGGTCTGTCAAGTTCGTGAATGATAGAACCATTCATTCCACCTAGTGTATATAGAATATTGTCAGTAGTCAGATGGAAGGGGAAAAAAATGTAACTATGTCTGCATGCATTCCAATTATCACATTAAGTGTGCGATTAGTTAAAGTCTTATTGAAGGTAAACCTGTATTATCAAGCAAATCAAATGTTCCAGCATCATGAAAAGCTAGTCGAAGCATGCCAGCAGCCCTAGTCTTGGACATAACTTTGCTCAACTTACCCTGGACGGCGGATGTTTCACTTGCCTGAGCACTGTAACCACAATGAACCACAAAAGTAAGATCACATATTTACAATGAAGCAATGAATTTGACAGTTAACAGTTTTCTAATAAATTTGAAGCTGTATACTAAAAATTCATAGCTTATACAGACCATGTATATAAATATCTGCAAGTGAACTTTGGACCAATGCATTCTAGGAATAGTAAGTTATTTGCATTCATGGAATATATGAGTGTGACCCTCAGGGTTATCCACTATCTCAGACTCCTAACACCATTCCCTACCATAAACTACACCAAGGAGTGGCCCTAGGAGTGACTGATCGACCAAAATTTTGCTGACGGGAACTTACGCGAGAGCAGCATCCGGAAAATGGTGTAATACTGGGAGTGTAGCCATAAAATGTAGAATGGTTGACCTTCTTCCATGGATTGGAGCTAGATTGATGCCGTCTACAACTGCAAGAAAAGACAGAAGCCAAGTATAATTAGTATAAGCGATCCAACTAACTACTTTTTTTTTGAGATAATGGGGAAAAACCCTAAGCCGACCATCTGTACGGTTCAGACACGGATAAATCGGTTCGTAGGGGAACCCACGGACAGTGGAGTACACCGTTCTTAACGAGTGCTCGTATCGGGCAACTAGCCGCTTGGGTCAGCTAACTCCATCAAATTAAAACACTTATTGGAAGATCACGAGCAGAATGATAATATCATTTACTTTTCTTGTCAGTAGCAGAGTAGGCTTCTTGGCTCGGCCGCTGTTGATTACTTCCGCGTGGATAGAATTGGATACTCCGACGAGGTTGAAATCTAATCAACTGTCCTTTTCTTCTTCGTGTTGCTCTCGAGGTTGAGATTTCGGGGAAGAAGAGCTGCGACTGCTGCAATGTCGACGAAGCCGCCATTGATTTGCAGATTGGAGTTTTTCTGTTGATTAGAGGTAGAAGGAGGGGATAATAAACTCGATGAAATTAAATTGAACGGAATCCTTGTACTTACATTTCTGGACTAAATACGACTAGGCAAATATATGACCACTGTAATTTTTTTTTTAATTATTATGATAAAATTAATAATAGAGCATATATTTTAATAAAAATTTTAAATTTATAAAATAAATTTTATGTTCAATTCCAGCTTTCTAAAAGCTGATTATTTATATTCAATTAACAGAAGTATTTGTCATAAAATATATAAAAAAAAATTTCAGATACTTTTGTTGGAATTTTATTCCATATGAACTCAAATATAAATGGTAAGATTTTCTGAAACCTCCCATCTGATTGAACTAATTGCGATCGGCGACTGTTGCACTTTTTGTAACTTATACTTTGTAATAACTATTGACTTCATAATAATCTTATTATTGATTTTAATTAGGCAATTTGTTTGAGTTAATCAAAATTGGATATAACATAAATTATACTTTTACTTCGAACGGTACATTTACTCTCCAATATTTTATAAAAAAGTGTACAGTAAATTATGGTTATGTTTCAAAACGGTACGGTCCGAATATTTGACAAACTTTTATGTGGATTTGGTATCCAATCTATGTGAGGTGCCAAAATTCATAGATATTCTGAATCTTTTTCGTCGCTCAAGATAATTTTAATAATGGTCCTATTTATTTTAATTTTACAATGCCGACCCTATAATTCGTAAATATCTTAAATGACAAGTTTATCGATCACTCAAAAAAACCACTATTTATTATGTATAATTTAAATTACTTTCCTCCCAACTTAATCCAAATAGAATAGCTGCTTCTTCTGGAATAAGTGTGAACTTAATCCCATCAGTGTAGAATGTGGAATCTTTTTATACCAATAATGACGAGCCGATAGATTTTTTGACGGTAGGCGCAAGACTTTAAGTATGTGTGATATTTTGAAAGTAACAAAATGTTACTATGTTAAGTGATGCACGAATATCCCACGACGCCAAACTTAGGTGCGGTATTGAAGTTGTTGAATCAATTTTTGAATAGTATTTGTGATTTAATTGGTCGGGCCAATTTTCGGCGGCGGCAGGTCAACAAATCAAAGAAGACGGCCGAATCGACAGAGAAATGCCAAAGGAACATGTGTAACAATAAGTATGACATTGGCCTCCCGCCCGCAGGTCACTCGGCCGGGACACTCGCCTCAGGAAGCGAGCGCTCTGGTTCGAGCCCTGCGGGTGCCTGTAATGGGGATGTGCCCGCGGTCGTGTGTTAGCAGCAGCTGCGGGAAAGCTGGTGGCTGGATAACTCTCAGGGGCCGTTTGAAATAAGGGTAAGGGGAATAGGGTACATGGGTAAAGAAAGTACCCGGGTAATAGGCCGGTAAACTGTGCCCGCGTTTGGTACGCTGGTAAAGAATACATGGGTAAGTGCTACCCATGTTTGGTTTGACGGTAACGATTACATGGGTAACCGTTACCTGGGTAACACTTACCCGGAAAACAAACATGGGTAACACTTATCCGCGGAACACAACTAACTTTTTATATATTCTGAGTAATATAATGTATATTTTTATGGTTAATTTGTTGACCTTATACCTGAACAATATACAACAATCATAACTAAGCAGCTAAATACCTGAAGAATCACAAAAACATACTCAACAGCAGGCTTTAACATAACATAACATAATATGGTCCAAAATACATCTATTGCAATACATATGTTAACAATATATACTTAACCCATATCCACATAACATAACAATACATATGTGAACAACATAACATAGCATAATACTAACCCAAATGCACATAGTACACAGCACATATTACAATACAAAACTTAACGTTACAATACATAGCTTAACGACATGAAGTTTAACAACATAACATAACATAGTTCCAAATCCACCCATTACAAACCATGGCCAGCATCGAACTAGCGACGACAATTCACAAGTCACCCAAGATCATCATTACAAACTCTAATTTCTCATCATCATCCTCTAGCACATTAAAGTTAGCAATATCATTATCGGTCATCATCCTTAATGCCTTGAGCATATTCCCACGAGTTAGCCCAGGTAGTCTAGATAAATCCGCATGAAGCTTGCTTCTATCCACTTCAGCGGAGTCCTTGAAAGCACCAACTAACATAGCAAGTTGCTCACCGCTAGTTTTAACCATCTTATCAAAAGCATCAATTAGTCGCTCTTCTGATGCCCTACCCTTAGACTTCCTTTTCTTACCTTTTGAACCACTACTTTGGTTCTTACTTCCACTTGGCGCATCCACACGTGTATCCTCCTCGATTCTAACCTCACACTCATCGAGTTCCATGTTAAATGGACCATCAACTTCTTCCTCTGCCCGCTCTCCTGCATGCGCTGCTCCTGTTCCTAAAGCTCTATCTTTTACAAATAATTCTTCTAACATGTCAAATAGCGGAAAAGGCTTATTGAGTAGCCCTCTTGCAGTAGGATGACCCTGCAATTGCAATTTAAAAAAAAACAAATTAACGAATAGCTTTCAATGGAAGTATCTATTACAAAATAAAGAGTCCAAAAGGATAACATACCTTCACCCATCCATCGAAAATTTTCTTGTCTCCGGTAATCATCTTTTTGTCCTCATTCCATCCAAACCACTACCATCTCTCCTTAGATCAAGAATAGCATAAAATTTTTTTTAGATACCGCAGTCTATTTTCCATGTGAGGATCAGCTTTCAAATCAGTTCCAGGCAATTTTCCATGCACAAGTTTTTCAAGCTGCTTCAGATACCCTGCCTTAAACCCTCCTTCTCCCTTCCACTGCCTGCTATTTTGCATCTCTAACAAACACTCCAACATACACATATCCTCCTCATATGTCATTTTTCTAGTCGTTCGCTTGTCACTAGTCTGTCCAACCTCATCTACCGATTCCATTTACCTGTTAAAACAAAAGTTGACGATACCAAGAAGAAATAATATACCTCCAATTTACAGAAATTTAAAAGCATACAAGGGAATCAAATATAACATTAACAAGCATAGAAGGAAAGCATATAAAACAAGCAAACAAGGAAATCACGAAGCATTGTCTTACAAGCATTGTCTTACAAACAAACAAGGGAATCAAACATTGTCTTACAACATTCAAGAGAACCGATAGAAGTTTAGAATGCTAATAAAATAAGCTAGCCATGTCTTGCTCTCCAACTCTCATATATTTCGGTGGCCAAATTATCCCTCCAAGTTGTCCACTCATTGGAAGTCTCCACAATTTGGATACGTTCTCCTTCTACGTTAGCAACACCAGGATTCGCATCATAGGTTGGTTCGATTGGATCATTTTGCATCTCTCTTCGTATGTGATTATGTAGAAGACAACATGCAGAAATGATATCTATTTGAGTTTTGATAGGATAGTAGGAAGCACGGTCCCTAATGATCCCCCATCTCATTTTGAGTAAACCGAAACACCTCTCTATTACATTTCTTGCACTCGAATGCTTTTTATTGAATAACTCTTCCCGATTTCGTGGTTGATAGTCAGGACTCCACTCACGAATATGGTATCTTTGTCCTCTGTACGGTGCAAGAAATCCTTCTGCATTGGCATAACCAGCATCGACAAGATAATAATGACCTGCAATACATATATACAATTGTGTAAGATAAATGAGTATGTTTTTCGTTTTCATGAATATGCCAAAAGTAAAAGTACTCACCTTGTGGCACCACAAAGGGAAAGTTCTCTCGTGTTAGAGCATCCCGAAGTATCCTACTATCAGCTGCAGATCCTTCCCACCCTGGAAGAACATAAATAAATTGCATGTCTGTGGAGCACACAGCTAGTACATTTGTAGCGATATCTCCCTTTCTGTTTCTATAGCGTGGCTTATCAACTGCGGGTACCCTAACCTTGACATATGTTCCATCTAAAGCTCCCAAGCAATTCTGATGTATCAACAAAATACAAGGCTTAATTGAGGACTGGTTACGAATGTCCATGTTAAATGAGATGTTTTAAAAAAAACCTACCTTGAACCATTTCCACGGCCCACTATTACAATCCTCAGGAATGGGCTCTGGTTTCTTGAACAAGATGCTATGCAAGCGAAGGACTGCTTGTAAAACCGCATTAAAATGTCGACTAATTGTTTCTTGCGATCGTTTAGTTAATCTTTTTACGGGTCTATTCTTCTCATCATGAGCTAGGATATGCAGAAATATGGCTACCATTTCCTCAAGACTCAGATATTTTGAATCGCGTAGTCCCCCACTATCACGAAGCATTTTGCATAGTTTATAGAACGAACGTCGATCCATTCTCAAAAGGTCAATTGAAGTCCTATCATCTTTAAGAAAATGCCTCAAATTTTGTAACCCT
This sequence comes from Xerophyta viscosa, assembly GCA_002076135.1. Taxonomy (NCBI): domain Eukaryota; kingdom Viridiplantae; phylum Streptophyta; class Magnoliopsida; order Pandanales; family Velloziaceae; genus Xerophyta; species Xerophyta viscosa. The sequence goes on along the minus strand of MJHO01000001.1, from coordinate 11,238,350 downwards.
TGGGCCACGGTATTTTTTGGTCGTGAGATACTCCTTCGCCTTGGTTCGATGGTCTTTAATCGTAAGTACAAAATGACAAATATAAAAGCCATCAACAGCATTCTTATCCTCACATACCAAAATATTAATACAATCTTTTTTTGCCTTCTCGATAATGGTTTACGTGCCATCTAGAAATGAAATAAAAATGAACCATCAATATCAACAAGGACATTCACATTCTCACATCTATAAACAACAACACTACACAAATACATATATGCAACAACACCATACAACCGAACAAGTAGTAAGCACATCTATAAGCACAACATACAACACTATACAAGATAAGCAACACTATACAAGCATACGCAACACTATACAATACTATACAAATTGTATACGACATAATCAACACTATACAACAATATACGAACTAAGCAAGAGAGAACACTATATCCAAAATGCACATCTATAAGCATATAAGCACCAACACTAACAAGCATATAACAATTATTGCGGTGAAAAAACGAACACTGCATATTTCAGTTGAAGCAGCGAATAAGGTAGTTACGATTGTATGCAACCAAATATATGTATAATGCAGTGAACAACCGCACGAGATAGGAAAGACCTAGACGGAGGAACTCGACGGGTTTGGAGAAGGGGCTGCGATCTGCGAACAGCCGAGGAGAGGCAATCAGCGGCGAGATCGAACTTGAGGGCAGCAGCGGCTGCGCAGGCGGCACGGAGAGGCTTGGCCCCGGCGAGACAAGACCCGACGAGGTTGGTTGAGAGGGAGGCGCGGCAGCAGCTGCGATTATCTCCGGCTACGGTTGCGATCGACGCAGCAGTGAGAAGACGAGCGGAGAAGCTCAGATCTGCGCGGCGGAGCTCAGATCTGCGCGGCGGAGAGGGAAATGTCGGCGACACGAGATGCGGCAACGATCTGCGCGGAGTGGTTCGGCAGGCGAGAGACCCGGCAGCAGCTGCGATCTTCGGAGCTTGAGGGCGGCTGCGGCTGCGATGGAGCAGCGGCGAGAAGAGGCGCGGAGGAGCTCGGATCTGCGGTTGCGCGGCGAGGTCGGCTGCGGCTGCGATGGAGCAGCGGCGAGAAGAGGCGCGGAGGAGCTCGGATCTGCGGTTGCGCGGCGAGGTCGGCTGCGGCAGCAAGCTGCGGCTGCGGCCAGATCTGTGGAAGACGATTTCGTGAGATCTCGTGTTGGTGAGATTGATTACGGGGGTAAATCGGTACCCACCTATTTTGGTGGGTACCAATTTACCCCCAAGAATGGGTAAATATTACCACAGGTACAGATTTACCCGTCATCCAAACACGGGTAATAGGGTGGGAAGTATTACCCGGGTAACCGTTCCCACCCTATTACCCGTGAACCAAACAGCACCTCAGTACTCCATGTCTGGTCCGGGAACGGACGTCAGACTGAAGTTTACTCTCCTGCGGGCACTTGGGTCTAAAATGATCCTATAAGTGTTCGTAAAAAACCGTGGTCCGTAAGTTAGCAGAGATCCGGGGAGAAGTTTCGCCTCGTTATCTAAAAAAAAAAAGTATGACATTGAATCCGGCTCAATTTATTTTCAAGTTTAACTCATCTTGAACTGAATTATTCCTTTCAAAATATGCAAGTAATCCGATCAAAATTAATCCAAGTATGCAATTAACAACGATCCAATCTAATCCGACCCAACCAACCTAAATTTAACATGAATAATCTCATTAGACATATTTGTTCGGATAAATAGATAAATGATAAATCTAATATATTCTAAGTAAAATCTAATTAAAATATTTATTTAAAGATATATTTAACAAATTTAATATAAAAACTATAAGGTATATTAAATTTTTTTTCATATTTAATATATTGAAAGATATTTCCACTTTATTTGAAAATACGAATAAAATATAGGTTGATACATATAACTATTCCAAAAAGAAGAAGGTGTGGTTCGGTTCTCTTCCGATTGACCCGATTGCTGCCCTTTCAAGCCGTGTGGAATGGCTGGTTCGAAAGGCCCGTCGGAGTGTCCGTTGTAAGACATTTTATAGATCAGTCGCGAGACTCGCGAAAGAGAGAGAGCCAGAAGTGAGAGCGATTGTTTGGAGAGCGATTGTTTGAGCAACGGCGGCCGGAACAAGCAACGGCGCAAGTACCATATTCTTCTTCCTAATTTTGATCCGATCGATCGAATTCAAGCAACGATCGAATCGTATTAATCGATAACGAAAATCTCTCTGAATCATTTCATTTTTCATCGTAATTGTTTATTTCATTTGATCGCAGGTTCTTGATTGAGTTTCTGATCCTACTGCACCAAAATGTCCGGGTGAGTTGATCTAATGATAGTTATGAGGTTTATGTTTGAATTTGTTTGTTTTCCTGGTCCAGTAGCGGTTGTTTTTGTTTCCTTGAGTATAATTTGGTGAATTCAATCCTTTTCAATTGCTCAATTCCGGGGGAAAGATAAACCTCGATAATTCAGCGTCGATTATGTGTTTTTATTGTGAATAAATATATGTAATGTAATAGCTAGAGAAAGAGGGTTAACTATGATCATTTTATCCTTTCTGAATAGAGATTTACTAGATATCGTGTAGAATGCTGTGTGATATTTGTTATTTACTTTTTTAAGCCCTTCATTTGAAAATATGCCCAATGAGATTTAAAAAAAAAAAAGAAAAAAAAAAAAATTTAACAGTCAGAGTCGGAGGATGTCATTAAGCTTGCAAGAGAGAATGCTTTTAGGATTAGGTTCGTCTTTTGGTAGGGCTGCAGAACTAAGTCTTAATAGATAAATTTGCCATCTCGCAGTGATGATTAAGGTAGACAAATAAGTGTAATCATCGATAATTAGCTGCTACTAATGTGCTAAGAATTTATTAAAAAAGGGTTCACGAGTTGCTACTGTTTCGACCAAGTTATTTAAGATTTAAGTAAACATTTAGTAAGGTAGAACTATATAACAATTTGAGGTTTAGCATCTGATTGACATTATGTGTGTGAAGGTCTAATAGCTAAGCTTCATGCTCATGGTATGTATTTCTTTACAAGTTATGTATTCACTTTGACATATTAGTATACTGTTATTAAGGATTTGAGTGTTGTTCTCATGGTTTTAACTTTTAAGTGCTTGTCCTGGCAACTAACAGCACGGCTGCACGTGCCCAGAAACCTTAATTTTTTTTTTAAAAATATTTTGAAATTTTATTTTTACTTTTACAAATTAAACTAAATGTGCATCGACACTTACGGCACGTGCCACGATCCATTTTATCAAAACTTGGTTGGAATCAGCACTGAAAACCTTAATTTTTCTTCTCTAGGTTTAGGTTTGCTTGGAGAGAAAGGCGAAGCTTACAACATCTATGTTCAAGGCTTTCACAGCTACAACGGTCGACGAAAGATGTCCATTTTCTTAAGGTGATTATTGATGGATCATTTTATTTTCAAAACTTTTACGGTTGGACCTACTTTTAGTGTTTCATAATTTATGTGCTTTTTTTTTTCGTATTCAGATATCGTACTCAGGAGTTTCAAGGACTTCGTTTAGAACAATCACGAACTCTGGCACACGAGTACCTTATACAGGCTTGAACAATGGCTTCTTATGGTTTGTCCAGACTAACTATAATTCAATGTTTCTTGTAATTCTTGAAGTGTGTTTCTATCTGATTCTTTGTTATATCTCAGTACACATGCCGCTCCAAGGAAATTTTATTCAACAAATTCAGGTCGGGTTATGCTCTTATGCATCTTTTATTTTACGTGAATGCAGAACTTCATTTCGTTACCAAACTGATTATATTTGCTGTGTTGTATAACTAATTTGATTAAGGTAATTGGTACACCAGTCCTCATAATTGGCTATGCATAAAACTTTTGTAGAAAGATCTTGAAGTTTCTAAGTAATCATGTATTATATAGTGCTTGGTACCATCAATATGTAGGGATGTTTTGTATACCCTCGTTTTGTTTTTGTCATCTGCCTATATGATGTGATGGTTAGTTATCAATGCTGTTTGGTGGCATTCAGGTTTTTCCTGCATAGTTTCTTTATGCTGAAGCAGTCATGCGTTGCAAATACTGATCATGGATAAACAGGCAAAGGAGCCTGTATAGCAAGCAGTTCACTTCATTTTTCTTAGGTTTTTTTTTTTTTTTTAATTTTTTTTTTAAAAAAAATTGGGTAAGGAGGTAGTGATACAACTCTTTTTGATGATGGACATGGTAAGAATGGACATTATTGTGATTTATCTCACAAGACTGGTATCGCTGTGAAAACCCACATAGTTTGTAAGCTTGATCTGTTTTTTTGTTTTCACTATTATTTTGTGATAGATTGAAGAAACTTGAGATGATGTTTACTTCATGTCACTTCTATTGTTGTAACTCTGGTACTTGACATGTAGACTGTTTATGGCTCTTCAATTTAGCAATATCTCTATTATACTCCTGCATAGTCTTGAGATGATTAGCACCCAAGATATCACTTGCATTTAGCATTGTGAAATTGCATATGACTGTTTAGCACTATGAACGTTATATTTTAGGAGGATGTGGTTCACAATAGGGACTGGCGTACAAAGATCCACGTGGCTATCTCACTTAGTGGGACAAATGCTTTGTTGTTATGCTGTAAGCTATTGAGAAGACTATCTATGCTTTGGACACTATATTTTTAGTTGTTGTAGCCAATCTCCTACTTTAAATGTGCGACTATACATAATTTCCTTATTTTAGAGATAGTTAACATGGCAATTGAAGTAACATATACTTTACAGATTTACCTCCACATCAAGCAATAGGGATGCCATCTCTGTCGCCCACAATGACTGAGGTATATGCTTGCCGTACATGAAGTAACCGTTTTTTTTTTTTTTTTTTTTTGTGTTATTCGTAGTGAATATTGTGTTAATGGTATTTTTTGCTTAATTGTTTTTAGGGGAACATTGCCCGGTGGCTGAAGAAGGAAGGAGATAAAGTCTCAACTGGTGAAGTGCTCTGTGAGGTCGAGACGGTATGATCTTAGATCTGGATCTGTAATGTTTTTTCTGGAATTTGTTTATTTGAAATTCTTTATGCCTTGATGCCAGTTCTTACTATTTATCCTATAATTTAGGACAAAGCGACCGTTGAAATGGAGTGCATGGAAGAAGGCTATCTTGCTAGGATATTGCGTGGGGATGGGTCACAAGGCATAAAAGTTGGAGAGGTATTTGCTTGATTTGCTAGGATTAGGAACATGTATTTTGTTCAATATTGTATCTAATGTTCTTTAACATTTTTCCTAAAAGCTTCTAGAAATTATGGTCGTATATATCTTTAGGAGAAAATTCTATTATGAGTTTCTAAACTAGTTCTATTGCATATTGGCAGTTATTCTACGCAAATGTACAAGCATTGGCTTGTTTTCCGGTGTTTTGTGATACATATGGCATATTGCTGTCCATCTCTTAAGCAAGTTTTAAAAATAAATTCCTACTTTCTATTTTCTAACAATTTGGAGTAGATGGTGGTCACACTAATTATCATGTATATAGCATATGAGTAAATCATCAGACGTTATGTAGTATTGTCTATTGGGTGTATTTGTTTCTTAATGTGATACTGAATGTCGCTACTAAATGTGTCTTTGTTCATGTGTTTGGACACTTGAGCTACCTTTGATAGCTGCCATCCCTTGTTTGGTAAGTTTGTGTCTTGCACACAGAAGGCCCCTATTTAAGAGAACTGCTAGGATTTTTTTAAATTTTTATTTTTTTTTCCCTTTTTGGGCGTGGCAAGATGGTGAATTAGTGTTCATATTTTTTTTTTCTCTATTGATGTCATGTTTAAATGATTACTAATAGAATGTAGATTGAAAAGCCTATAAAAAATAGCCCAACCATAATAATAAGACATAAGGAAGAGTAAACCATAGTTAAAAGCATAAACAGAAAGCTGTTGGGAGTAGGGCGACCAAGGACTATAGAAGCAATGATAATGAAAAGCCTAGCAACTATCATCAATTAGCTGTTTTTAGCTGCATGTATTCTTGTACCTAAATTAAGATTAAGGAGCTCCAGTCCCACGATTAACAATAAAGATGAGCTGTACTTCAATATAATCATAGTAAGGCATCCTTTGAAAAGATAAGAGCTGCAAGGAAAGGAGTTTGGGGGGGGGGGGGGGGGGGTGGTGGTGGTGGTGGTGGTGAGGGTATGTCAGGTGGGTTGGAGTTGCTAGTATGAATATAACAAGGGAGAGGGAGCGGATCGTAGGATTGTATATCGTGCCAAGAGCTAAAACATTTAGGTTGTCTGGGAGGTTGGTTGATCCCCTTTGGCTTCTGATGGTGGAAACTTTTACGATTGTCTGCATTTGCATAACATTTTGCTGCTGAGCTTTTCAGATTTTTCAGATTTTAATCATTTGTTAGATCTTCGTATTTTCTTGAAGAATGAAAAGCAAATCATTTTAGTTCTGCCTGCAATCAAGTAGCTTCTGGTGCTTTTTGATCTCTCTAATCGGAATCATGTTTTGTTCTTGGAATTTACAGCAAACCCTTTGCATAGTGGTGTTGCTTTTAAAATTCCTTCTTGTTCAAGTGATTGTGTTTCCTGGAATATTACTAGTCCTGCTTATTGTTTTGCATATTTTGCTGCAAATCCACAAGAGGGATAGAACATTGCCCTTCTATGAGCACAGAAATGCGCCCTTTATTTATCCACGTCTGATCCAGTAACAGTAAATTCCATTTCCCTTTCTTTTATGAGAGCAGTATTAACAGTCATTGCATATAATGGCCTTTTTTATTAAGATGGGCACGCACCTGACCACTTTGATTTTGTATCTTTTTCTTTTAACCAGACTATTGCTGTTATTGTGGAAGAAGAAGAGGACATTCCAAAATTCAAGGATTATGAAGCTTCTGCACCAAGTGGATCTACGGAAGTAAAGATGCAGTCGGAGCCTGCCCAAGAAAAGAAAGAGGTGAAAGAACCTACAAAAGAGCCAAAGCCAGAAGTGTCTAAGAGAGAAGAACCTTCTCAGGCAACTGATCGTATTTTTGCCAGTCCTCTTGCAAAAAGATTGGCAGAAGAAAATAATGTAAGAAATTGTTCTGCGTGTTTAGATTTGTGGTTTCTTAAGACAACATTAACTTTTTCTTTTTCTTTTGTTTTGGTTAATTAGGTATCTCTTTCAAGTATTAAAGGGACCGGTCCAGAGGGTCGCATTGTTAAGGCCGATATAGAGGATTATCTGGGTATGCTTTCTTTGTTCAGCATTTAGAATCTCATGTTTATTTCTTTCGAGAAGATATGGGCTTTGCTGACTGAATCTAACAAGTGGTGTGTGGAATTTGGGTGGAAAGATTAAGCTTTCTTTCTTTAAAGGAATTTGCTATAGGATTTAATTTGAGCATTACTTCTATAGCTGATGAAATGTTGTGTTTGTGAATCTGCAAAGGTACCAAAACCCTTTACCTGAACCATGGGAAAAGGTTATATTTGGATGCATCTGTTATTATTTATAACTATATAAAAAGTGTAGTAAATAATGTAGTCTTACACAAACATAGAAAGCCAAGAGAATATGTTGTGATGAGACTGTAATTTGTTATATTTGCGATACTAAGGTATATTGTGGGTTGTTGATCTCCAAGGTACACTGCTCTAGCTGACCTGCGAAACTTAATGCATATTGTTAGCGTCAATGCAAAGAAATGTAAATGTCATTCTTTCAGCGCCGGACTTCTTGGAAAGACTTAAGCAGTGAGTAGAAAACATGAGATAATGTTCATGTCTATAGTGTGTTTCAAGATGAAGGCATGTGGTGATCGAGTGTGGCATTCTTTTAACTTAGTTAGATTACCATTTTTTAAGCTGCAACCATGTGATATATTTGGTGAAATCTTGATATCTGTACATCTATAAACTTGTAACGTTATGCATGTCTATGAACCACTAGTTTCTTCGCATTGTTTTTCATTCAATCTAGCTGTTTGGCAATTGTTTTGATTAAAGTTAGTTGATGATGACAACTGACGCCTCATATATATAGCAACATCAGGAGCCAAAGAGAAAAAGACTGTGGACTCTTCTAAGCTCGAAGCACTCGATTATTCGGATATTTCTGTTTCACAGATAAGAAAGGTAATATCATGTATTACTTAAAATGTTTTGGTAGCTTATGGTTTTGCTATGGAGCACGGATAGGAATACGGCGGCATGACACAATAAGGACACACCAACATGACAATTCTCAAAAGACGTTCCACACAACACGGGGCGGACATGGCATTAAATTGTTGTATTGTGTGTTTATGTAGAATTTTATTTGTAAACCTAAAAAATGATGTTGATAACTTGAATTTTATGCAGTTATTGATTATAATAACGGAAAAAATTGAAGATTTTAATAGCAAATGTCAATAGAAGTGCGTCAAATGATATATTTTTTCATATTCATATTATTATGTATGTTGCAGCTGAACGTATTTTTCACATTGCAAAACATTATGTATATAACAAGTGAGCAATTGTTATTATTTTTCACAGAGACGGCCGGATCGGCAGTACCTGCCTGTCTTGCCGTGCCAGTCGTGCCAGTCCATACGAACGGCAATTGCCGCTCGGCACGTCACGGTATTGCGCCTTCAAAAAAAAGTGGCGTGCTTCCGCCGCCGCCATGCATCAACATAACTTTATGCTTTAAGGTTAACCCTAAGACGTGATTTGGATACATATAATGTTATTAATTTATCATCTATTTTATTTTGTTATATAAAACTAAAAAATATTTCTATCGAGAGTTCGTAATTATGAAACACATGAATATCAAGTTTAGAAGAAGTGTAGTGATTGTAGACGATGCAATACTCGTGCCAACATGGCCCTGAGCAGTGCCTGGTGAAATGACATGTCCGACACGGACAAGGCACCTTTAGAGAAGTGTATGTGCGTCCTAGATGTTATGAGAATGTGGTATGATGAATATTCATTTCGGCAGGTCACAGCTTCACGCTTGCTGGTCTCCAAACAAACTATTCCTCATTATTACTTGACTGTTGATGCTCGTGTCGACAAACTTATGGAGTAAGTATCTATGATTATAATGAATTATTATCTTGAAACTTCATTAGGAAGAAGCAGTTCTGTTTATGTGGTGGTATTCAAATTTATACATGATGTCTATCAATAAAATTAATTGTTATCTTGTAATCCAGATTGCGCAAGGAACTAAATTCCCTGCAAGAAGCCACTGGTGGCAAACGTATCTCAGTGAATGATCTTGTGATAAAGGTTTTCTTCACCTTTTACTCTTCTTGCCTTATATGTTATGCTATTTTATAATTAATGTCAGGATTGTTAATATTATGGGCATGCTTTAATCTTCATGCGTAGTGGCGGGGTCAAGCTTGTGTTTGTTAGTGCTGGCAGTTTATTTAACAGAACTGTACAGAGTTCACAGAATTGATTATCAAGAGTATAAATAATTTTTTTGGTGGTCTTTGCAGTGTAGATGATATGTTGATCGTGTACTATATATTAATGATGGGTATGTCCGCTAATATTCTCACCTGTTTTGTACTTGACTACAGGCTGCTGCTTTGGCCCTCCGAAAGGTCCCCCAGTGCAATAGTTCGTGGATGAACGATTTTATCCGACAGTGAGCAGTTATGCTTAACGATATGAATTTTCAAGAACATAAACATGTTTCTTTGACACTCACTGCTTTCTTGCAGGTACAACAATGTGAACATTAACGTTGCTGTGCAAACCGAGCATGGTTTGTTTGTCCCAGTCATCAAGGTAACTATTTTGGACATCGATATATTTTGGACCCACTTTCCTATTTGTAATTAAAACATGTATGGCTTTATGTTGTCAGGATGCAGACAAAAAGGGGCTGTCCATAATTGCTGAGGAGGTAAAAAATCTAGCGCAGAAAGCTAAAGACAACACTCTGAAGCCTGGTGATTATGAGGTTGAGTTTGATCTTGGATCTCATTATGTTATTTTTAGCACTGAGTTTTTTAATGCTAACTTTGGGTATTTTGCAGGGAGGTACATTCACTGTTTCAAACTTGGGAGGACCTTTTGGAGTAAAGCAATTCTGTGCCATTATAAATCCTCCTCAATCTGGTATCCTGGCAGTGGGCACTGGTATGCTCGTCAAACTTAGATTTTGCTATTGAATTTTTATAAAAACATTCAAGTATTAGGTATATGCATCTACATAAGGCTCTAGCATGGTCAAAAGTAAAACTAAGAATCTCAAAGTCTGAGGTCCCAAGAAACCTCAAAAATTGTGGTTGGGGATATCTTCGCCACATATTCTGAATGATAGGTACCCCACTATAATACCTATGGGGTGTTTGGTTGGTATTTTAACCGCATGGAATGGGAATCGTAACCACCTATTCCGATTGTAGGTGTTTGGTTGAGAGAATATTGGAATTGTAACCGTCTGGAATGGGAATTAGATTCCTGTTATTAAGGGAATTCTGATTACCGGATGTCTCCATCGGAATAGAATTAGAGAATCCACCTGCAATTTGATTTCGATTCCATAATGTACCAAACGTTATACAACTTGTGGTTATTCCCAATCCGATTCCACTGCATTCCAACTCCGATACCCATTCCGATTCCAACTTAACCAACCAAACGTCACCTTAGTATGTGGTGATGATGATTGCCTCCTCACTTTAGGTGTTCCTTTAGAGCTTAACTTAGATGTACGAAGCATTATTCTAGTATATCTTTAATTGCATGCATAGCTCTGTTTCTGCACGTGCCTTACCTGGTGAAGTGATAACATGGTGAAGTTTGTTTTCTTATTTCTGGTCGGACAGCTGAAAAAAGAGTTATACCTGGTGGCGGGCCTGATCAGTATGAGTTTGGTTCATTCATGTCAGCTACGCTGAGCTGTGATCATCGTGTCATCGACGGTATGAATCACACAGCCTTAGCTGGTTATTTTGTTTATAGAAAAGCAACACAGCTTCGAGATTTCCTCCCAAAATCAATCTTAAGTTCGCCATGAATATTAAATAGTTAACTCATTGAAGAGCAGACAGCTCAATCCATTCATGATTTTTGGGGTAAATTTTTGGAGCTGCTCTATTGTTCTTTAAAAAAAAATTTTATAGAAATTTTATATCACTTTAAGCTTCATCTAGTTGTCGAATCCTGAATCCCAGAATGTTAAAATCTGACTTTAGGTGCGATTGGTGCTGAATGGTTGAAGGCATTCAAGGGCTACATCGAGAACCCGAACTCCATGCTGCTCTAGATCTGAGCTACTTGAGCATAGGCATTGTTTTTTCTTCAAAGTATTATCAAATAAGGCGTCGGTGCTCTGATTCTTTTTGTATTTATACTGCTAATATCCTCTTTCAACTTGGTAGTTATTTGCATTTCAGCAATTTGCACCGAACGATATGAATTTTGAGGGCATCCTAACCGTCGCAAGCTGGTGGTTGGAACATTTATCAATTTTCCTTTTTCTTTTTTTGGCTGTTTTTCTTTTTTTTTTGAAGGGGGTTGTGCGGGGGTGGCCGGGATCTGTTTAAAAGGATCTGGTGGTAGCTGTCAATATCATGTACATGGGTTCATCATGGTTATTTATTATTATTATTATATGTGTATTATGATAATTGACTTTGTTATCTTTTAGATGTGGGCTTTAAAAATAAATTCCATCATACCTGACTAACTACTGTTGCAGGGTTGGTAAGATATGATATTCCCCTTCTGTCTTCTCTTGTCTCTTGGCTAGATGAATCAATGATATTTTCTCATCTTGATCCTTTAAAAGGAGTATACAAACCGATGATCAACATCTGCGCCTAAGAGGACGTTGGCAGCTTGGACATCAAGCGATTTTAAGATGCAAGATGATCGGTCTAAAATTTTGATTCCGATGAGATGGGCGAAAATGGTCACAGTTTTAGTGTGATCTGCTTGTTTATCTAGGGTTGTCATGATCAGTAAACTTTGACGCTCATCACCGCTGTCGTTATAGGAGCTAATTGTTTCGCCGAACAATTCTTCTCCACCTCCGGCACATCTGCATCACTGAGTCGTGCAAATTCGCTGGATCTCACTGGATCAGCACCGTTTTTATCTAAATTAAGGCCTCGTTTGATGAAAAGCCCTCTTGTTGTTCCGTGTTATAATATAAATTTTAACAATTTTAAAAATAATTTTTAAAATTTAATATAAAATTTATAATTTTAATGTTAAATTTTTTTTTTTTAAAAAACATATAAATATTTGTTTAGAGTGTGGATGCAAAAAAACAGATGCAGAGGATGCTTGTTCCTCGCGTCAAATAGGAGAACTTGGTCTTGCTTTTGCTGGCAACTATGTTTTTAAAAGTTAATGAACGGATGAGATTTTGGAAGAAGTCCCGGAGATAGCTCTTAGAAAAAAACAAGTATTTGTATATATAAACAATCAAACAAAGGTCACATAAAGAAACACATGCATACGTAGTCGTAGTATACCAACGTCAAAGTTGTATGAAGCAATTAACTTAAACTACAACTTAGCACAATTTTTACACAATTGTTCTCCCACAAGCACCACGACAATTACAAGCCACTTACAGAAAGGTTAATCTAACAACAGTTAAAATCCAAAAAGAAAAAGAAAAAAAAAAAGATGCCCCATGATGTTTCAAACCTCCTCCGGCACCCTGCTAAACTAGTTGCGAAATGAGATGAAACCTATAAACAAGACGCCCACCACAAACAATGACTTACCTGAAGTGCAAAGGTTGTAGTTTCATGCTTCAATTGCCGGGGACAAGGACGGCATTCTTCTCCTTAGAATGCGAGGAGGAAGATGCCTCGTATATTTCTTTGGACCCACTGTCCACGGCAAGAACACTCCCGTGCCGTTCCTTGACTCTTTTCTGGTAGAGCCCATGAATACGGGTCTTGGTGCCACCGTGATCATCGGCGTACGGAGAGCCATGCCCCATGCTGGAAGAAGACTGTTTGCATTGTAACCAATAGCTTCCGCTGATGACATTTTTTGCGGGACGGTAGGCCCTGGTTGCCAGAGAGTCATAGCTTTTGCTTGGGGCGAGTTCGTGGGGTCAAGTTGGTCCGTGGGGTTGTAGGAGGGTCGAACCTTGACGAACGAGACGATGATCCTCTTGTTAGGAGATGAGCATATGACATGCCTTGCCATGTCAGCACTGTTTCCTCGCATGACTAGGAGAGACCTAAAAAATTTTCGTTTTCAAGTCATATTGAAGGCATTTGCATTTTGTTACCCCCCATACTTCGAAATTATATCTTAATACTCACTAGTTTGAAATAGCGTTTTTATACCTCCCTCCAGAACAACCTGTGAAATGACGAAACTGCTCTTCTTATTTTTTTTGAAAGATCGGAGCAATTAACTTGACGAGCACAGTTTCGCCATTCCACACAGTCAATGTGACATAAAAATGTCATTTCTAATTAGGAGGGCAAATTTTTGCAATATCGAATTATCTGAGCGCATAAAAATACAGACGCCCCAATACTAAATAAATTAGTACCCTTCTTTGAGATGAAGTGTGAGGGAGCCCCTGTAGTTGTTGTTATTGTCACTTGCAAGTGTCCTTCCAAAAGTCATTGTAGTATCAGAAAGTAATAGTGTAGTGATAGGGTTGTCCAAGTGAGGCGGTTTTTGATAGGGTTGAGAGTGTTCCTCCTAAAACCACCAATTCGGATACATGTAATCAGGAGCAATAGGTTTAGAATTTGAAACTTTTCTTAATGTTTAAAGTAAAGTACCTCGTCAAAGAAGTTTATGATGCAACTGTTAGGCTTTCTAGTCTCTGGTATGAGTCGCCACTGACATAAGAGATCGATTACAGTCTGCAGCACTTTCGGGATTGGTTCGATCTCCTTCCCTGTAAATACATAGATTTTAAAGCATTTGCAAAGAGTCGGCGCCAACAAATGCAAGCATAAACAGATTCTGTAAAGTAACATGTAGATAACTTTGAAACAATATATGTTTTCACAAAATATAATCTTGCTTCAAAGAAAATTTGTTTTCGGAAAATGATAAATAAAACATGATCATCGAAGTATATAACATGTAGCGACGATTAAGGAAGGTGTCTAGTAACAAGAAAGAACGAAAAGTTTTACATGAACAGCTAGTTCTGTTGAAACCATGTCACCTGGATGTGGATCATACAAAATAAGGTAAAGAACAACTTAAAAAATATAATATTTCTCAAATAGTATAAGAGGAAACTATATAAACTGGAGTTGATATGTTTAGCACCTTGGACATGCAAGTGCATAGAAATTTTGTCTGACAATGCAATAACAAGGATTAGAAGAAACTTTCAACATTTCATGTATACCTCTACATCCTTCCCTAGCTTGTTGAAAAAGCGGGGCTCCAAGCTGGATTATCTCCCTCTTGCTTCCTTTCATTTCTTTGTTAAAATATATGAAAGTATCACCTGCATGTACCGATAAGGTATAGTTATACAACAAAAGGAGCAAGTAAACATAGATAAGTTTATTCATAAAAGAAAGAGAAAGAAAAAAAAATCAGAGCGAGGTCACTTAACCAAGGGAGTAGCTCGCAACGAGACTTTGTTAACTGATTCATATAAAAGCTACAAACAGGAACAATGACGTTTACGGGGTATGTTCGGGAGCAAGTAAACATGGATAAGTTTATTCTTAAAAGAAAAAGAAAGAAAAAAAAAAAAAAATCAGAGCGAGGGCACTTAACATAGATAAGTTTATACAACAAAAGGAGCAAGTAAACATAGATAAGTTTATTCATAAAAGAAAGAGAAAGAAAAAAAAATCAGAGCGAGGTCACTTAACCAAGGGAGTAGCTCGCAACGAGACTTCGTTAACTGGTCCATATAAAAGCGACAAACAGGAACAATGACATTTACCAGGCATGTTCGGGTAAGGAAGTATGTTAAGTTACAAATAGGTCTTGAGTTGATGTTGATTTATACTCATATTTATACTCATATTTATACTGATTGTGTTGCTTAGTTTATGTCAATGCAATAAGGGAGGCTCGGAATGGTTTCAGAACAGAATAACGGTTCCAAACCTGCTCAATCCCAGCAAGGCTCGGCAATGTCATTCAACAATGACAAGTCGCTAAATGAAACTTAAAGTTTGCTTAGAGTTTGTGCCAAAATAGCAGATTCAACCTTATATGACTGAAATTTAAATAACATATGACGATGATGTAATACAAATTATATATAAATGATGATGTAATAGAAATCATATATATGTCGGGGCCTGTGCTTTGAGAAAGTGCTATAAATTATATTAAGGATAATTTGTTGATTACAAAAATTGGTGGAATGTGCAAAGAAACTTAATAGTCTTTTGATAGATGGAACCATACAGTTTTCATTCAAGATCTGCTTGACTACTAAAGTTTTCGAATAACATCAGACAAATCGCAATTATAAAGGGCCATATATATCCCTTAAAAGCGCAATATGATTCCATTTTCTAATTTCATATTCTTGTGCTTAGCAAATATAGTACTGAAGATACATTTAAATGGCTTAGCAAATATGAAAGTCTCGTAATTACTTTCCAATTTCAGAAAGATTATAACTAATAAAAATCGACACAATCGAGAAGCATAGCAAAAGGGTGGACCTGAGAGTTCTCCCCTTCGACCTGTTTGACGGAGTTCATTGACATATTCA
Source organism: Xerophyta viscosa (assembly GCA_002076135.1). Lineage (NCBI taxonomy): Eukaryota > Viridiplantae > Streptophyta > Magnoliopsida > Pandanales > Velloziaceae > Xerophyta > Xerophyta viscosa. Next base: position 11,222,643 of record MJHO01000001.1, on the reverse strand, counting down.
CCAAGCTTTGAGAGCTCTGAATCTGTTAAGACATCCTCAAATAGCTTTAGACCCTTCACTACATTTACCTGCCAAGCATTAAGACAACAAACAGCAGGTGACAATCCACTCCTCTGGGCTGGAAGTAGATTTCAAATAATATAACAACTAATATTTTATCCTACGGCATCTTGTATAGCATCTCAACACAATAATATTTGCCGAAACGTGTGGATTTGGAACTCGCCATATGCCCTTTAACTGGTTCCTTGGCCATAAAACCTTTCAACGTCTTGATCCTTTCAGGGCGCGCTCCACATCCCTCTTGATTCATGCAAATGTTGTCGAGCTCCAAAGAAGCTTGTTCTGCATTGGATCCTACAAGCCAAGAAACTCAATTTGATTAATGGAAGACCTCCATAACTTTGAAGACAGATATGCATGACATTCCATGTCTTCTTGGCTATCTTTTCTTTTTAAGAACTCTTTTTGAGAAAATGTCTTGGTAAACTAAACTCGTGCACTCTGTTAACATGCAAGAAACATAGAACCAGAATACTAACTTAGATATCAGTATATTTCTTAACTACAGCCAAGAAACTTCTTCTTACAGTCGTCGATCTTTGAAAGCGGAATGAACGTTAGAGTTTTTTTTCTTTCTTTTTTTTTTCTAATCGATATTGAGCTTTACACCCTGAATAATAAGCAGTTTGCGGAAAAAATTTAAAGTTCCTAATAATAGGAACAAAAGAAAGACTAATTTGGAACAGTAGATACATTGTTGCTGTTACATGTCCTAAATCCTAATGTGGGAAAATTTTAAATTGGGTGTTCATACAGCTAGAATTAGCTATATTTTCTTTTTTCTTTTCTCTTGTTTAACGCAAATTTTTTTTTTTTTTTTGAGATTGTCGTGGTGGAACCCGTAATGCGAGCGCACACCACGATAGGATTTCAAACTTGCGGAAAATTTTTACACCCAATTCCAGCCGCTACTCTGAGATTCAAATACATGCATAGAATTAGCTAGTTGTTTAAAAGGATTAGCTCCAGTCATTTAATAACTAATCAGCTGCAGTCTAGAAGAAAACGAAAGCAGCAAAGACCAACACAAATGAATTAAAAAACAGACAGCAATGCAGCAAAGAAGCACGTGGAAAAGCAAAATCTCCTCCAGAAATGCTCATCATGACGAAGGCGACGGAGGGAACAGTAAGTTGGAGAGACCACATTTGGGAAGTTGCCCAGAAATTGTTCCATTAGAAATCCCCAGCAAATCACGTTCACGCCCCACTGGCTGCCTTTGTCCGTGGGAGCATCGTGAACCATGCGTCCTCACTCACGGTTTACCTCCAGGCTCTTTTTTCTTTTTTCTAAAAGAAAATAAAAGTAAGACGTGTACACGTGGACTGAGCGGTAGCTCGACTTTGCAAGTTTAAATAGTAGAGGGACAAAAGGAGCTTTACTGTCGCGTTGAAAGGACCGGATTTTCTTTAATAATCACTTGAAATTTATATATATATATATATATATATATATATATATATATATATATATATATATATATATATATAATGTTCTAAACTTCAATTGGAGTTTACAAAAAAATTTGGGAAAAAAAACCTCAAGTCAAGTTTAAACTTGAGGGGCATTATTATTGTCTCCGCATTAGGGACTCAGACTGCAATGAAATGACAAAGGAAATTCTACCGAAGGACGATAGCAAAGGCCACATAGAACACATAAAACAAGTTAGTGAGATAGGGGAGGCATATCTCGAAAATTAATTATTAATATCCGATTGTGCAAAAGCAGGAGAACATTTCATAGGCTCCGGGCAAAGTAGTTAGCTCAAGAGCATGCACCTAATAAGGAAAGCGGCCCCCCACAAAGGTTTTTTGTTTAGACTTTGATGATAATTATGAAGCTTTAAGTTTTTATCACATGTTAAGATGATATATGGAAAAGAAGATGGGAAAGGCAAAGGCTAGGGCTACCTACCAAAAGGCTTTCTTTGCAGTAATAATCTTACATTTTTTAAATGGTTTAATCAAATATGAGAATCCAAATAAAAAGAGAAAAAAAAGATGGTTAAAGAAGTTGGAAGAATAAAAAACAAGCAAAGATGCGTTACATTACAGCAACTGCCCGCCAATTCTAAACTAGCTTCTTATGCACGTCACACATCTAGATTATTACAAACTACAACCTAACTATCCGAACTTAAGCATTTTTTTTATCTATATCTGCATAATTCGCTTACTATTATATATTTCGACAGAAAATGGAGTGATACAATAATTCCTCGCAACTCATATTTGCTAGAGTTTGAACATCTATCGTCTCGCAGCATCTAGTTCCCCGAACTTATCCTTTAGAGGAGTACTTCTCCATAATAAGAGTTGCTCCTACCACTCGCTCCACCACTCTACCAATAAGTGGAGGAAGGAATATTGGTGTACTGGGAGAGGTAGTGCTGGACCTTGTGGTGTGGCACTGGTTGCTGCAACTGGATGATGGTGGTCAGGACTAAGAAAAAAAAAAAGAAGAAGCTAGCGTGTATTCCTAGGTGCGATCGTAGGAGTGACTAGTGAGGGACCCATAATACAGTAGTAACTGCAGAAGTAGTATGCTGGAGGAGTGGGACCTGCTGCTCCCACTCCCTCATCCCTTCACTACATCCGTCTCTTTTGGAGACTATATATGTATTTTTTAAAAAAATTCTAATATAAAAATGATAAATTTTAATAATATTTATAATTTTTATGTTAAAATATTTTTTTAGAAAAATACTTTTAATTAGATATTTTGAGACTCCAAAATTAACGGATAAAGTTGGTTCAAAACGAATTTTAAAAATAGTATTAAAATTTGCTATCTTTAGAATCCCAAAACACCTACTTATATGTATTTTTTTAAAAATCTTTCAACATAAAAGTTATATATCTCATCAAAATCTATATATTTTATGTTAAAATTTTTTTTAAAAAATATATGGACCGTACCGAAACGGGATGTCACAAGCTGCGGTTGCAGCAAACGGCCGCAACAGATATGCGTCCGTATGCTGGACATTACCACGTGGATGAATTACAAAGGTGGGGTTAGTGGTTTTTTTTAAATTATTATAAAATTTTATTTATAATCTTATTTTTTGTGTATGATCGTTATTTAAACTGCACTGACTTATATTCTACTAAAACAAAAAATTTTAGTCTTTTAATTTTGACGAATCTGTATTATACTTGAGGATTATATAAAGGATAAATCTCTTCTATCTTTACAAATGACATTTATAAAATCTAAATATGAGATTTTTATTTTAGAAAATTAAAGATCAACCATTCGTCCTAAAAGGCAACTATGGTTAGTTGAGTTAGGCCATTTAAAGTAGGGACCTTCATCGATCATTTCAAATATTGCAGCTAACTGAGCCAGGCGACAAATTAGGATCCACTGTGCCAAGCTTGTACACGCGTTTGTCACGTTCAGCTAATTGGTTATAAAATAGTATTGTTAATTATATAAATAACTATTATAGGGGATGCAATGCCCTTCTTCCCAACAAAAAGTAGGCACGCACGACACCCACATCAACGGAATATATATATTGTATTATCAAAATTTTATATTATGTTTCTAAAATATCATAAATTTACAATAAAAGTGCTACATATATAAAGTAACACTAATTCTCAATAGATTCATAAAAAAAACATCAATCTATATCTTTAAAAATAAAATATATATATATATATATTTAAAGTATTTTTAAAAAAATAATATAAATATAGTAGATTTTAATAAGATTTTTAATTTTTTTTTAAAAAAAATTCTAACTAAATATTTTGCACTCCTTAACCTAAAAAACTTTAAAACTATTCTTAAAGTCCGCTCCAAATCGATTAAATTTTGGAGTCTAAAATTATTTATATAGAAGCATTTGTTACAAATATTTTCAACATATGAATTGTGAATTTTATTAAAATTTAACATTTTATTTAATATTTTTAAAAAAATGTTTCTACAATTTTATTTTTTTTAACTACCTCGGTTGGTGAATTTTTTGAAGGACTAGCATTATTCCTAAAATAAAGTATCGCTAAATACTAACAAAATGGTATAGTTTAATTAACAAAACTGTGGCGTGTTTAAAAAATGTCAGAAAAATAAAAATAAAAATAAGTGAGATGACATTTCCTATTAGGAACAAGATCAATAAAGTTAGAGATAAAAGGATTAATAATATAATTTTATTTTGGTGACCAGCGAATTCAATTATATAACTGCAACTTATCGGCGAATTTTCCTTGGCATTTTGACGGTACAGATTTTGTAGAATAACTTTGAGATAGGTGTGAAGAGATGCAAAATAAAGCGTCGACGGATCTGTGGCCCGGCGAGCAGCGCCATCAACAACTACCAAGGAATCCAAACTCCAGTAGAAAGACGTCCACAAAATCCAATGCGAAGAAAGCCATCAAATAAAGCGAAAACTAATGAAACCAAATTGTATTATATAACGAATTATCAATAGAAAAGAATTAAATAAATATAATATTAAATTAAACTAGTTAAAATAATATGAAAGCGATAATTTCTATTTCACGGTTAAAATTTATGGAAAACAAATCAAAACAAAAAGTAAAACACTTAAAAGAATTATAAAGAGAGAAGAATTAAATAAATATAATTTTAAATTAAACTAGTTAAAATAATATTTCGGTTAAAATTCATGGAAAACAAATCAAAACCAAAACTAAAACACATATAATATAAACATCTAAATTATGATCGTAATATGATTTATGGAAGTATTTAGTTAGGTATTTAAAAGTTTTAAGCAGCACTCACTCACCTGCATCATCACCAGCGCCGGATTCTTCCAGAAGCTTCGGATCCGATGATGAATCTCCTACGGAGTCTCCCTCCGACGAGCCCTGCTTCTCCTCCTCTGCCACCACCTCTTCCACGGATTCACCGTGCTCCGCTTCCGTGTTCATTTCCGCCGCCACTGCTACGGTCTCTTCTTCAACAGGATGAGTCTCGCTTCGCTCTTCCGTGAGATCGGCAGCGATATTCTTCGACGCGGCGACGCGGCGGAGCTCGGCGGAGACATCGGCAATGGAGTAGTATTTCTGCATCTGGAGTACGGGGATCCAGTTGAGCCGCCGCCTGTGGACGGCGACGAACACCGCCTCGTACTCCGCCGAGCCGCCGATTTGCGCGAGATGCGCGCACAGCGCGTCTATGATCGCGTTCGCCGCCGCGAACTCACCACGGAACCACCCGATGATGGCGTCGCGCGCAGCCACCTCCTGCACCACCGCCGCCGCAGCGGGCGTTGCCGGCGGCATCACCGTCGCTGCCGCCGCCATTGATGCCAACATCTTCGCCTCCAGCGACAACACTACTTCCCTCCTTCCGCAATCCCAAGAAGCAGAGATCGATCTTGAGCAGCAAGAAAGAAAGGCAACAGCTATTTATACTACGACGAGAACTCACGTGCCACCGGTATCGGACGGAAATGACGAGGAATTATGAACTGGGCGAACCCATGTTACATTTTAATTTGGATTTTTACATATTAGTCCCTATATTTATACAAATTAATTTTTAATATTGTCCCAGCAGTTCTATAGTATTTTATTAGTTTCAGCTCTTTTTAAAATAATTTACAAAGATATGTTATGGCACATGAAATAATGTGTACGATTGGTGAATATCAATAAAATATACGTGGATATTATCTATAAATTTATTGATTAAATTTGTTGTAAAAAATAAAATGCTTATAAAACTTTTTGATTATTAAATTATGAATCGATGTTATATACAAAATTATTTATTATAATTATTGTATAAAAATAGACTAATTATGGACATACCATTCTCATAATAATTTAAATAAATAAGTTAAGCAGCATTCCAAATTTAGTTGAATAAAACGCTAGGAAGTTGGTAGTCATAATCCTCTTTTTACAAAAAAAAATAAATAAAAAATAAGAGGCATTAGCAAACTTCAGGAGATTTATATATCAGCCCATGTGTTTTTTTTTAACTTTATAAATAAAGCTGGACCAGAGTTTGAAGAGTTTTGGGTTCGTGAGATGCTCACAAGAACAGGCCGTGTACACGAGAAACAAAGGAGAGAATGCACTGATTGTCGGAGTGTATGTTGATGACTTGATTGTCACTGGCACAAGTGTGAACGAGATCAAGGGTTTCAAGCAGCAGATGATGAAGGAATTTGAGATGAGTGACCTTGGGTTACTCTCCTACTACCTTGGAACAGATCGCGGTGGCGAGTTTTTGTCTCAGCAGTTCACGGCTTTGTGTGAAGAAGAAGGGATCAAGCGCCACTTAACAACGCCCTACACACCACAACAGAATGGCGTTGTTGAACGAAGGAACCGTACTGTTTTAGAGATGGCTAGAAGCTTACTGAAGAGCATGCACATTCCTGCAAAGCTATGGGGGGAGGCGGTGAGGCACGCTGTCTACATACTCAATCGAGTCCCTACAAGAGCCTTGACTAGCACAACCCCCTACGAGACATGGACGGGCAAGAAGCCTCACCTAGAGCACCTGAGGGTTTTCGGATGCACTGCACATGTCAAGGTACCGAACGTGCTGATAAAGAAGCTTGACGATCGCAGCATTCCTATGGTCTACCTCGGCGTAGAAGCCGGAAGCAAGGGGCACAGGTTGTATGATCCCCGACACGACAAGATTCACGTAAGTCGTGATGTGGTCTTCGAGGAAGAAAGAAGATGGGAATGGAGTGAAATTGCAAAAGGTGATCCACAGACTTGGATCACGTTTACTGTTGAGGGGCCCATTGACGGAGCAGGAATCAGCCACACTGAAGCCGGGGAGTTGACGTCCGCTACACCTGGAGTTGCCACAACGCCATTGTCAAAGGATGCAACAATGTCATCACCTCCGCGTACGCTGGCCAAGTCAACCCCAGCGTCACCACCATCTGACCAGGAACCACCAAGGAGTTATGTTTCTTCTTCTACTAATGATAGGCCTAACCACTATTTTAAATACATTTATTTTTATACTTTAAAATATCTATTTATAAATATTTTATAAAAAAATTGAATATAAAAATTGTGTATGTTAGCTGATTATCTACTGACTCGTTAAAATTTTTAAACTCAAAATAATTTTAAAAAAAAAATAAAAGAGTTGTAGATAATATCAACATGTATATTTAATTTATATTTAAAATTTTCTCAAAAATACTAGATATTAAAATATTTTTAATTTCAATTTCAAGAGAGGAATAACTTTGTAAAATGTTTGAGATTAAGGGTTGATTTGCACATAATATTGCATTTTCCCAAAAGTTAATCTCACAGGCAGGTGACGAGATCAAGATTCGTACGGCAATTTGGTTTGTATTCAGATGCCACGTGTCGTAAGTACAGCCATCATCTCGGATTAAATGGACGGTAAAGAGTGGCTGCGCCCAAGTCCGAGGAAGTCCGAATCTTCTAGAAGTTTGACAATTCCAGACTTCCGGCTTTCCGTAGATCGTTTTACCGGAACTCGGATCTAACCTCGGAAGATATTGAAGTCGGAGAACGTAAGTCTGGCAACTGCGGATTTTTTTTTTTTGGGTAATAATGTATATTTTAATACATAATTGGAAATCAAAAGTTAATTTTCTAGTTCTACTTATTTGCAGAAATAGTATTTTTTAAGCAATATTTCAATATTTTAACCTTGCTTCTATGGTCCTAGCAAAATACTAAAAACACTTTTTTTGGAAAATACGTGTTTTTTTTTCTACCAGCGGAAAACTTTTATGGAGTTTTAATATTAAAAGTTAAAAATGTAAAAATAATTTAAAAAGTTTAAAATTATAAAAAATCAAAGAATTTTTCCAACTTGTAAAATAAAAAATGAAAGAATGTTTTTGTATTTAGAAAATTAGAAGAAGGAAAGAATGTTTTCTTTATTTTTGTGACCGAGTTTTTTAAAAAAAAAATTGACTAAAATGGTAAAAACATCTTTTAAAAAAAAAAAAAAATCATTCCTTCCTACATGTCTGTGGGCATGGCAAAAATGCCAATATTTGTTAAATAAGTTTAAAATTTTCCGAACTATTATTAAACATATAACGCTCAAATTGCATTATACCCAATATCTTTTATCTCTTTTTTAGTTTAGCTTTTTCAAAATTTAAATATACTTCTCCCAGATTCCAAAATGCCTATGTAGTTTCAAAAAATGACAATAATCTAGTAATAATGTTTAATTATAGTGCAAAAGTAGATATATTATAATATTATATTATCAAATAGCAATACTATTATACTATGAGCATTGAATCATGATTATGTAGGATCAAGTTAAATTAAAACTCATGATAATAAATATAGTGCTATTATATATATATATATATATATATATATATATATATATATATATATATATATATATATATATATAGTTTTAAAGCCGAAGCGATATTTGTTATGAGCACGATATTATGAGAGGGCGATAGCAAAATAACGGAAAAAGATAAAATAGGATTGGATTAGATTGGATCGGATCGGATGAACGACACTAGTAAGTTATATGTGATGTTATTCGACATAGAGTTGTATGCGTATATGTATTTATCTACAGTTAATATCACCGTAGACAAGTATTTCGACATATACAAGATATACATTGCACATCATAATACTAGTACTTAGATCTCGTAAAAATAGATAATTACACTGTAGGCCCTCAATATTATTTTAACGTCACTTGCGCCCTCGTAAATTTTTTTTTTTCACTTTAATTCTTTAACACATTTTTTTACACCTCCGACACATCCCCGACATCTTGCCCTCGACATATTTTAGGAAGCTACTGACACATTTGTATTAATTTTTAACATTTTTATGTTAAAAAATAACGCATTGACACACTTCTGATAACTTTTAACACTTTATCGATAACTTTTTGATACTTTTCTTGAAAAAATCTAAGTGTATTTTTTTTTTTACAAGTGGACTGCAGTACAAGCCTCCCTTAAAAAAGTACATAATCTTTAACAAAATAAAACCAAAATGCTAGAAATACTTGTATTTTTATATCCTTGATAATAACATTGTAAAAATATATACCTCCTAATTAAGAATGTCATTTTTGTACCCCATTGACCGATTGAAATAAGAAAACTATACTGGACAATTTTAAATTATCCTAATTCAAGAATAAAAACACTTTCATCATTTTAAATATTAATGGTATAAAAGTGTCATTTAAGTATGAAGTATAAAAATATAATTTTGAATTAAAGGAGTATAAAAATTGCAAATACCCTAAAATGTTATATTCATCGCATCGATCGCGGTAATATACGTAGCAAAATGCACCATCATCATCGGGTCGGGTCCGATTTCACCTATAGTAGCCTATGTATAGTAATAGTGGTCATTTAATCTTTTATTTGAAGAAGCTACATGAAATTTACTAAGCTTATGTAGTTGGTAATGAATCCCATAATTGAAGCTGCTACAAATCGAATTAATGGAATTCCAAGTTATTTAAGTCGAAGATAGGAGGTTCAAATCATAATAAAAAGAATCGGACGGCCGACTCTTCACTCTGATGCGATCTCCATCGTTCATCTACCAACACCCATCCCCATCTCTATTCCGATGAAATCCCAACCGCAAAGTATTGAGCTTGTCTATTGGAACTTTTACGTATCGGCCTTCTATTTTAAATTTTACATTTTAACTTCTAAAAATACAGTAATATGCGACGTTATGTTGCACAAATTTTAAAATTGGTGGGCAAATTTGTAATTATCCCTTTATCTATTTGCTGCTGTGAATTAAATGAAAAAATGTGGAAATTTACGATGGGGCCACGACAAACTGCACAGTGAAAGAGTTAGATAGAAGATATTGTCTACGGTGAACATTAGGGCTGAGCATAATTCGGGTTGACCCGAAAACCCGACCCAACCCAATCCGAAAAAGTGCAAAAATTCGGGTTCAGATTCGGGTCGGGTTCGGGTCGGGTTGAAATTTTAAAAAATTCGGGTTATCTATTTCGGGTTCGGGTTGAAGTCTAAAATTTCGGGTCGGATTGGGTTATACCCGAAATTTAGTTTGGGCCTTTAAAAAGCCTATTATAACTAGGGTTTAGGATTAGGTTTAGTTAATATTACTCCTCCCCCTACCACCCCCACTACTCCCCCTTTGCAGCCGCCACCTACTAACCCCACCCCCTCCCCCTTGCAGCCGCCACCTCCAACCCCCACCTCTCTCTCTCTCTCTCTCTCTCTCTCTCTCTCTCTCTCTGAGTACATGGCCTCGCACAATCTCGCCGGATCTCCGCCCCGCTGCTTGATCTTGTCGACGCCGATCAGATCATGAGGTCACCTCCGCGAGACCGAGTCAAGATCCGCGGCATTCGAGCTCGATCTCGCCGCCGCCACTACCATCGTGACCAGATCTGAGCTCGATCTCACTCGGATCTCAAGATCGATCTCACTGCCGCCGCAAGATCAGGATCCGAGATCGAGATCGAGATCCGCCGCGAGATCGAGATCCACCGCGAGATCAAGATCCGCCGCGAGATCGAGATGTGAGCTTGATCTCGCCACCGCCGGCGCCCCTATTCGATTTCACTCGGTTCTCGCCGCCGCCACTCGATCACGCTTGGATGTCTGTAACACCTCAGATGTAGAAGAAGGAGAAGCAGGCAAAGTGAAGAAGAAGACGTAGAGTTCTAGCAAGAAAAGAGACACAAAAGCTTGTAGAATACAGGTGGAAGAAGATTGAAGACCTCTCCGTTAGCAGTTAACTGAAAATAATTACAAGTTTAAGCCTACATTGATATCAGTACATGCAGTGGCAGACGTTGTAATTTTCAGCAAGTTGATATCCACTTTGTAAAAGTAGTTAGATAAGTAGTTGGGCTGCCTAAATTCTGTTATAGCTTCAGCCCATCTATAAATAGGTCTGAGAGGCCCATTGTATGAACTAACCAATTTGATATCAATAAAGAATACCGTATCTTCATTGAAGTTACTGTTCATTCATCTTCCCCACCGGGAACCCCTTCGTCCTCAGATCACATAAAATTTTCCCATAATTCCGGTTACTCTCACCTTCGATCTAGGGTTCATCGAGCCATCACGGATCGGAGTTGTTACATTGGTGCGGTGAGCGTCCTTGAGCCCTTCCCCGGCGATCAAGAAAGCATCTCCGGCGAACCCTCAAGGTACAAGATCCTAACCTTCAAGCAGATTCACATCCTCTAGTTACATGCCAACATTGCGCTGCACGAAACCATGGAAGACAGCTACAAATCTTTGGAGAACTCCATAGATTCCTTTGATGAGTTGAAAGCCTTAATTCTTCAATTCCAAAGCCATAATGCATCAACAGTTGATCAAGAAGTTTTTGTCGACGAATCTGGCCGCAGTCAGACTTCATCCGAAGCTGATGATCAAGAGGTTTTTGTCGACGAATCTGACTACGAGGATTCTTTTCCAGAACCTACCACTGCAGACCATCTTAGATCGTTAGATGACTACTATGATGCGTTTGAGGCATGGTTGGACAGAGAAAATGTTCCACAAGGCCAGACACTAAATTTCTTTTTACAGGGATTATTACCTGATTTGCAGCAGAAAGTTAAAAGCTACAATCCATGGTCTTACGAAGATGCTTATGCCATAGCAAGGATTGAAGCAGCATTCACCAGGTTCAGCTACAGAGAAGCCAATAAGAGCATGCTCTGTAGCATACCTGCTATTCCTCAAAAAACAACGGCCACGACCACTTGCATATCCAACAACAATCTTAGCCCCAGCACACCTACATGCCGGCGATGTAAAGAACCAAGCACACTCGATCACACTTGTGGGAAAAGAAAGCAAGTGCAACACGAGGAATTGTACCAAGTGGTGGATGGTGATGCCCAAGTGGTGGATACAGCAGAGACAGAACAAGTTACAATAGAGGTTACATCTTCCGAATCCTCTATGTCAGAGATACTTGAAGAGCTACAACCAGTCTTACAAGCTTCAATTGATCAATCAAGGAGTAACACTGCTCAATCCATAGCTACAACTGCGCAACATATGGAGCACATTCGGGCTACAAGCAAGCAACTTTGGGAGCAATTCAGCAGTAGCAATACAAGTCTTGGTGACTCTGTTGAAGCTTTTAGTGACCCAAACACACCAACTCATAAATTGCTACCCAACAAGCAATTGTGCCTAACTGTGAATTCCCCAGATGCTATTGCCAATCCTGCTAAGAAAAAGCAATTGCTAGGCCAAGATCGTGAGCAGCATGACATTGAAGATGACTGCAGCAGACAGGCCGTGCAAGAAGGATCTTTATTTGCTCATATATACCCTATTACTGAAATATCATTCCAGATTCTTTTAAATGGCATGATAGTACCTACCAATTTCTATTATGATACTGGGCAACCTCCTTATCTCCTACCTTTGAAGGACACCCAGCAGCAACCACTTATTTTTCAAACTCAATACAGCTACAGATGTTCCAGTTATTACCATACACAAGAGGCTTGCCGAATGGACGACTGCATGAAATTGCGAGGCTTAAAGAGAAAAAGAAAGTGGGAAAATACGATGGGTTCTTGTTGTGCACTTCCCTGGCCTCCTGACCCATATGCTATTTTGATTCAATACCAACCTGATTGCATGATTTTTACTATATTCTTGCTGTGGAATAAGGAGAGCAACTCTTCTCCTGAGAAGTTAACATTTGCTACATGTTCTAGGAGGAAAGTTATAGAGCAGAGAAATTGTAGACAACCTGCAAGTATTCAGACCAACGCCACAATTCACAAACGGTCCCAACTCTTGGTCAAGGGCCACCTTCAACAACGACGACGTCGCCTGGGAACGGTACTGGAACCTCCGGCGATGTTTGCTGGCACTCGGCGCTTGAGGGCAAGCGCCGTTTCATCGGTGGGGGATTGTAACACCTCAGATGTAGAAGAAGGAGAAGCAGGCAAAGTGAAGAAGAAGACGTAGAGTTCTAGCAAGAAAAGAGACACAAAAGCTTGTAGAATACAGGTGGAAGAAGATTGAAGACCTCTCCGTTAGCAGTTAACTGAAAATAATTACAAGTTTAAGCCTACATTGATATCAGTACATGCAGTGGCAGACGTTGTAATTTTCAGCAAGTTGATATCCACTTTGTAAAAGTAGTTAGATAAGTAGTTGGGCTGCCTAAATTCTGTTATAGCTTCAGCCCATCTATAAATAGGTCTGAGAGGCCCATTGTATGAACTAACCAATTTGATATCAATAAAGAATACCGTATCTTCATTGAAGTTACTGTTCATTCATCTTCCCCACCGGGAACCCCTTCGTCCTCAGATCACATAAAATTTTCCCATAATTCCGGTTACTCTCACCTTCGATCTAGGGTTCATCGAGCCATCACGGATCGGAGTTGTTACAATGTCGCCGCCGGCGTGCCGCTCATTCCCATGCTCTCGCTTTAACTGTTATTCGGGTCAACCCGAACCCGACCCGAACCAACCCGAAATTTTTTCGGTTCGGGTCGGTTCGGGTTGACTCTAAATACGGGTCGGGTCGGGTCAATTTTTTTTTATTCGGGTCAGCCTCAATAAATTCGGGTCGGGTCGGATTAATTCGGGTTGACCCGAATGCTCAGCCCTAGTGAACATACTACGCATGTTTGGAGAAGTTGCATTTTTAAACCCCCATAATTTGAAATTGAACAAATTTGACCCTCAAATGATGCTTTTATGGTTCCTTATAACGAAACAGTTCTCGCCATATGAACTGCCCTCGACTTTTTATAAAAAGAATAAAATCGTTTGTCGTTTTTAAGAATTAAAGGGTATAAACATTTACTTTTAAATTAGATAGAAGGACACTGTGTACTGTGAACATATAATGCATGTTTTATGCATTGTGTTTTCAAACCCCCATAATTAAAAATTAAAGAATATGACCCCCTAATTCTAAATTATGTTTTTATACCTTGTGTGAAATGACAAAAATGTGTGTGCACTAGTCTGGCCCGCATCGTACGGTTACTCGGTTCGGCTTGTAGCTTGCCGAGCTAGACCGGCCCACGAGCATCATACGCATAAAAGAAGGGTGCGAGTTAAAAATCACATCGAATTTTCTATACAATGTGCTTTCCATGCGGCCCCGTTTGGCTTGCGCTATTCGTGTGGGCCACGTATATTGTCTTTAATATATCTATATATATATATGTTATGTCTTATGTGAAAATCTAATATAATTATATTAAAAATTATTTATAAACCCTAATGTAAGTACGACATATGTTATGCCTAAGTTTGAAATATTAACCCTAATGTAAGTACGACATTTGCTGATTCTGATAGTAAAACTTTTGACACGTGTATAACCAGATAAATAAATAAATAAATATATATATATATATATATATATATATAACACGTGTATAACCAGATAAATAAATAAATAAATAAATAAATAATATATATATATATATATATATATATATATATATATATATATATAATTGATGTGATAGAGAAAGGATGAGGTAATGTAGCCCGTAGGTGCGCTGTAGACAGCACAATTTCCTTGCTTTTTTAATTTAATTATCTTGTGTCGCTATAAGTTGGCGTGTGCGCCCGCACGATGCGGCGATGTTATTTGGCGCGAAACCGATTCCATAAATACGGTGCAGTCGACCTCTAAAATATTTATTTGTGCTTATTTTTTATATAAATTTTTAACATAAAAATTATAAATTTTGGTGAAATATAAAATTTTTATGTTAAATTTTTTTTTTCAAAAAATAATTCTAAATATATATTTAAGAATTTCGAAACTTAATAGATTCTGAAATGAACTTATAAAATTCGTTAAGCTTTCAAATTTTATAACGTCTATTTAAAAATTTTAACAATGGGTCCTCAACCCTTTGACCGCTGGAAAGCCGGTCTATAACATGCTTACAGATTGCAAAATTCCATTTGGAGATTTCTCTTTTTTTCAAAAAAAAAAAAAAAAAATCTAATTATTTTGAGATGTATTTAATTGTAATTCAACTTCTGTTAATTACATTAATTCTGTTATTCATTTTTACCTCTAAGCGAAAGCCATAAAAAAGGCAAACACTATTCAATTATATTTTTATTTTTATTCCGCTTTGAAAAAATTTGTATTTTTTTTTAGTGTTTTTTGAAAAATAAAATATTATATATTACTAGCAGTATATAACAGTAAATAGTATAATATAATTAAATATAATAATATTGCAGGTTTTGTTTTATATTTGTTGATATAATTAAACTCTTGTTGTTTATATTTGTCTTAAGATTGTATTATATTATATGTGAATTTTATTATTTAATATTGTTGTAATTTTAGATACTTAAACACTAAATATAGATTATAATACAATCTATATTTAGTATACTAAACAATAAATAATTTTTAAAAAATTATTTATATTTTTTAAATACTAAATATTCTCTTTTTAGGAAAATTATCATCTCTCGTAATCTTGTTGTACCCCCCACATCTATGTCCGTGTTCGTGCTTCCTAAACCTGCACTTATGCAAAATATTTAATAATTCTTGGATGAAATAGTGAAAGTCATAAAAAAAAAAGGCAAACGCTGTTGAATTATATACTTTTATTCCCTTTTTTAAATAATAAAAAAAGGGAGAAACAGGTCGAAAGTTGAATAGAAACTTGGTCTTTTCCCATGGTCCTCTATTTGGAAGCGACTTCAAATTATTATTATAATAATTATTTAATTTTCAAAAGCTTTGATTCCCCTGGTCTCTTTCCATTTCACGTTCCATGATCAGTGTTAGATAGTAAGCAGCTACAACACCACATTATTCAGTGGTTGATATCAAAAGTGCCTCCTCTCTCTCTCTCTCTCTCTCTCTCTCTCTCTCTCTCTCTCTGCCATGTGAAATTGTTTGCTTTATATATCTTCTTCAAAAGAACATTTAGAGTACTTGGATCCGATGAGTATACATACCAAGTGCTTAGTATATATGTGCATGCGATTCGGGACATTTACTATATATTATAGGTTTTCGGAAGGCTAGCGCGCTTGAAATATTGCCGGAAATCCCTCTCGGAGTTTATATAGCACTCGTATGTTGCGCTAAATCTTATAAGATGGATGAGGTGGTAATATGTTTCTAAAATGCACTGCTCAAATCTAAATTAGCCAAAAAAGAAGTGCTAAAGATCAAAATCATGTCCCTTTATAATGGGACATAAATTCTTTGCCCTTTTATATTCCAAATATCTATTCTCACACTTTAAATAAATATTTATTCTATTTTTTAAAAAAAAATTAACATAAAAATTATAGATTAATAATATATACAACTTTTAACGTGCCATAGAATGTCTTTTATATGCCGTAGGATGTGTTTTCTGCCCTTTGCCAATTGCATATATTAAAGGGGAAAAAAATTGACAATTATAAATCTTTTATTTTATTTGAGAAAATCGTGAAAAAATTCTATCCATAATACACAGAAGCCTTTCGGTCTAGAAGATTCGAGGTTCCAAGAAAATAAGGTCTTGAGGACAACATGCTCACATTTTTAGGTCAAATTGAGTAACACCAACTCCTTTTTTTAGGGGTTTGTGACCGCCGAGTATGATTTAAATCCTACGTCTCGATTGGAAATAAAGAAATACGCTAAGTCCCTCCCAACTGACGTTTGCTGGGATTCGAATCCTATAATCTATTCTTCATGAAAAGCAGACCGTGGTCTTCTTTTCGCCCCCAGTCCGGCTAACCAACCGGACCAATGCTGGTCGGTTGAGTAAGAACAATTCCGAACTCTAGTTTATAATGTATGTACGGCGAAGGGATTCCGAAGCGATTGTCATCCAAAAGTCTAGAAGTGGAATTGAATAGTATATGTATAAAGATAAGTCTTTTTTTTTTTTTGGAGAAGGAATAAAAGGATATTTTGGATGGTAGGGATTGTTCTTGAGAGATCATTATAAATTTAGGGTTTGGAAAGGAGCCGTCAGAAATATGTAAAGCATTTGTTTGCCCACTCTGTCTAAAAGAGCATCAAAGAATCAGAATCTCAATATATCTTCCAAATGATTGCTTTATTTTGCATGATTGGATTTCTCAAGCCAAAAGTTCTAAATCTCATATCCACCCACCCACCCACCAAAAATAAATAAAATAAAATTAATATTCAAAAAAAAAAAAAACTCTCTAATATCCTCATAAAGGAAAAGGAGAGACGCTAAATCTGTCGCATGATTTCACCGTTTGTGCCATTTAAACTACTGAGTTACAGGATTCCATGCGCTCGTGATCGCACGAGCGTAGCGATCAAAAGATTTTTGTGATTTTTTTGGGAAAAAATTCTATTATATGGAGTTGTAGATTTTGATAATATATATAACTTTTTTGTCGAAAGATATTTTACAAAATATTTTTAAATAAATATATTAAGATCTAAATTTTAACGGATGTGAAGGATTTTAAAATAGTTTTAAATAAATATTTCGCTTCAAACTCGTTAAATTTGGAGGCCAAACATCTGTTTATAAGTTTTTTTTAAAAAAATTTCAATACGAAATTTATAAATCTCATCAAAATATATAAATTTTCTTTAAATTTTTTTTGAAAAAATAATCACAATTTTTTTTTTTTTTTTTTTAAAACCATACACTCATACGTATGATAATCCTATCCGCCTACGGTATCCAAACCCTTAAATTACTGATAGTATGATTATAAGCTTGTTAGAACATCATTTATTCATTTGATTAATTTATATATAACAATTTGCTCACAAAAGGTATGATTTTCTTTTAGATATCAATATACCTCATAATATATATATATTATGCGAAAATGTCCGTCAATAAGCTCGCTTAAATATCGTTAATGAACTCATTTATTATGTTATGCTCATAAAAAATTCGAGACAAGCTCAAACTCGATTTCACAAGCTAGATTAGAGCGCGAATTTATTTAATTTAAGTAAACGAGTTTGGAGATATCTAACTTCAGCTCAACTTATTTAGGCCTGCAAATTAAGCCCAAATGAGGGTATTCAAGGTCCAAGGGACTAAAAAGCATGAACACGATTAAATTTTCTTACATACAGTATCCGATACCGATACTTTACAGATATGTCTAAACACGTATTAGACATGCAAAAAAAAAAAAAAAAAAAAAAATCTTGTCAAGATTTTTTTTTTTTTTTTTGATAAAAGTAAAATCGTATATACACTAGCCGTGACAATAAATAATATAATATAATAATATACTTAAATATTTTTTTTTTTTATTGTATTGATATAACTAAACTCTTATTTTTAAATTTATCTAAATGATGGGAAATAATATATTAGACATAATTTTTTTTTAAATACTTAAAATATTTAATATTATTTTTAAAATTTTATTTATCTTTTATTGTTGTCTTCACAATATACAGATGTTATACTTTTTTTGAAAATTGCAATGTCCCGTGTCCTGTGTCCGAGCCGTATTTTCATATTCTTCCTAGCCTGGGGATGGGTAAAAACACTGCCCTGAGAGTAGCTTGAATAGTTGGTGTTTCTCACTTTCAACAGTTCATTATTCAAAAACTGTTGCATAAGGGAAAATAGGCATTGATCTTAGGACCTTCCACAGACAGCGCAAACTTTGTGCCGCATGCATGCAAAAGGGGCACAGATCCGGTATCACTTGCAGCGAGTAAAACCTCGATCAGTCCCCCTCCGCCGGGGGAGATTGGTTAGGAAGAAATTAAGTCAGCTAGAATTGCAGTAAGAATCAAAATTTGAATATTTCAAGCAGCAACTTAGGCCCCTTAACTAGACTTGTTGCTCAAAAGAATCCAGAAATCTTCAGATTAATCGGCTGCAAAAGATGCTTGAATACTCATAAATTCCTTTCTTGCAAGTAGT
The DNA here is from genome assembly GCA_002076135.1 of Xerophyta viscosa. NCBI lineage: Eukaryota > Viridiplantae > Streptophyta > Magnoliopsida > Pandanales > Velloziaceae > Xerophyta > Xerophyta viscosa. The sequence continues at coordinate 11,203,696 of MJHO01000001.1, read as the reverse complement.
AAAACATCGATATGATCTACGATATTTGAAACAAAAGGAATGCTGATATTTGAAACACCTTCGGACCTTCGGTGTTTGTACAAGCAACAGATGCTCGGGCTCAAATATATGATGAAAATCTCAAGAAATATGAAGTTCAGGAAATAAATCATGAACTTCTGGTGCCATCAGAATAGAGAGAACTATAGCTGGATGACAAGCTAAGCAGTTGTCGGCAAGCACATGATCGAGATCAATAATAACATTCCAGTCATGAGTCTCGACAGACGGGATCTGAAAATGATAGATATATGCAGCGATATTCTAAATGCGGCTGTTTCTTTGGCACCCACGGTCTAAAAATGTAAATCCAGGACATACAAACAAGCAAGCACACTATTTTATAGAATAAAAATTACGCCGAGCGTACATAATTTTATAATAATAAAAGAACATTAAGGGAGAAAGTCTCTTAAGTGCTTCACAATTTAAATTTCGTGCGTTTTAGCCTCTGAAAATGTGAAAACCTACGATGTGGCGGTGCAAAAACGTATTTTCAAGGACCGAAACTGCAAAAGTTTAAATAGGGGCTGATATATCAAAATTCCCAAAAAATTTGGTGAGGTGCAAAGCACGGGATATTGTGCAAAACATGAGGGATAGTTTGGTCATTTAAAGTCATTTCGATTAAAAATTTATCCCGCACTTCGGGAAAAAGCATTTCCGAAAAATAATGATATGTTATCATGCATTGGGATAATTGCAGATCAGCCCCCCTATTTTAAGGGTTCGCAGATCAGCCCTCCGAAACGCGTTTTCGGGGGGCTGATCTGCAAAAAAAACGCGTTTTCGGAGGCTGATTTGCCCATAAATGGAAAACGGGGGGCTGATCTGCAAGAATCCCTTCTTTAATTACGTTGGACGGTGATGTTTTCGTTCTACAAACAAAACACTACTGTTAAAAATTTTATTTGGTGTTTATATAGTTCTAAATATACTAAGTTAAAAAAAGTTCTAACATTTGAAAAAAATATTTTGGAGAAATCATTTTAAGTTGAAAATTTTGGATAAAAGAATTAAGTTAAAATATCTTACTATTGTGAAAAATATTTTATTATCTTTGTATATAATTAGGTTAAAAATAAGAGCTACTCTTCAATTTTTTAGTGATGATAGTCTTATTTTAAAAAATTATCGAAAGGACAAAGAAAAAAGAGATAAAATGCTTTAAATTTGACATACATTATTATTATGCAATCTATTAGAAAAAAAAAATTTAAAAATAAGTATAGAAAAAATACAAATAAAAATATTTTTAATAATAATTATAATAATGAGTAGTGGTGTAATTTTACGATATATCAAAACATAAGAGGGTTCTAGTCTCCCATCGATAATCATAGTGGATTATTTTACAAGTTATCAAATGATTAAAATTAAAAATAAAATAAAAAATAAAAAATAAAAATAATATTAAAAAATATCAAACGAAAAAAAATAAAGAAAAAAAATAAAGAATATAAAAAAGAAATTATATTTAAAAAAAAAGTAAAACAAAAACATTAAAACAATAGAAAAATTAAATAATAAATAAAAAAAAGTAAAAGTAAAAAAATAGAAAATAGAAAATAGAAAATAGAAAATGATAAAAAAATTAAAGAAATAAACAAAAATATAAAGTAAATTAAAAATAGGAAAATTAAAAAAATATTAAAATAATTGAAAAATTAAAGAATAAATTTAAAATAAAATAAAAAATCAGAAAATGACAAAAATTACGGTTTATTGAGCGGTAATTTTTGTTATTTTCTGCTCTCTAAACAATAACTTTTGTCATTTTCTGCTATCTTTTAGTATGTATGTAATATAATAATATGGTAAAGCAATTAAATGAGCTAAGCTCCTCAAGCAACAAGACTAATCAGAAATTGCACTTTCAATAACCTAGTTTTTGTAGTTAGGGATAACATGTCTTACAGGTCTAGAAGTCAGAAATAGAAGAGAATATTAGACTTATTAGCTCCATCTCGAAATATATTTTAAATTTTAATTATTTTTTACAAAATATATATATATATATATATATATATATATATATATATATATATATTTTGATGGTTGTTTACGATATTATTGTACCATAAACTATATCATGTTATCTATCTAAGTAGCATTGGTCGTAACAAACGATTCCATTTTCTCATTCATTTCTACTCTCGCAACTTAAACAACACTTAAGATATATACATATATATATATATATATATATATATATATATAGAGTAAAATATTTATATATCAACCAATATCTTCTTAGTATATATGTTGGATCATGAAGGCTCTCAATTGCTGATCTTCGATCCAAGCTTCATCCTAAACCTTTCTCTCCTTATAAACTCCTCACTCATCTTGTTGATACTCTTCAACGGCTGCACCGCAGCTCCGGTCGGCGGCGGTGGAAGCGCATGCACGACCGGAATGACAATGACATCCGAGCTGCCGTCGATCATTGTCGTCTCGAATTTCTCTTTACTTTTCATCTCTTCTGCTGCAGCATGGTTCTCCATGTTCATGTCAGCTACTGCCTGAGGTACTGGATCTTGCTGGTCGTAACCGAGGCTGCAGAGGGGGCTGAAACATGTGTTGAAGAGCTTCTCGCATATCCCTTGGGGTTTGTAGTTGGTGGCGGGTTGGTTCTTCTCCATTGGACAGAGAGAGAGAGAGAGAGAGAGGAGAGAGAGAGAGAGAGAGAGAGAGGGATGGATTATGAGAGAGAGAGGAGTGGTGATTAGGGTTTATATAGAGGGGAAGATGATAGACTTCCTGTACGTTTTGTAGTGGTTTGTTTGAAAGATGGTAAGAATTTGGTGGAATTTGTTTGGCGTGGATTCCCGCTGCGTTCAAAAGGGAAAAGAAAATGAGCTGTATGCATGCAGCTTTTCTAATAGCACCTGCGTAATAATACCTTTCCTTTTGCTTCACAACATGTATGATCTTGCATAAACATCGGGCAGAATTTTCTCGCCATAATCTTAAAACAAAAATGCTTCAGTCATCGAACTTTTCCACCGAAAAAATTTCCGAAATAAGAAAAAACGCATTTTCCATGCTGTAAAACACATTTCCCTATCCGTGTGAAACGCGTTTCACAGCGCTGTAAAATACGTTTTTCCTAATTTCGGAAATTTTTTCAGTGGAAAAAATTCGGAGACCGTAGCATAACTTATCTTAAAAAAATAAATACTGATGATCACGGACAACGGTACGTGGTACAAGTGGATGGATCAACCATTAATACCGAAGAACACTAATGAATCCCACTCTTATGATCGGATTAAGAAATCTATTTGGGAGCCATTATAGGAATGGATTTGTCCAGTCGTCACATAGTAGGGTCATAATTTGCGATTCTCATATTTCAATCATCGCGTACATTTAAAAAAAAAAAAAAAAAAAAAATCTATAGTTGAGACTTGAGAGATTAGTAGGGACGGTTCAGAAATCATGACAAGTTTGTTCATGCCTATAGGCCGGACGTCTATAAGATTGGTTCTATATGTCACAAAAAAAAAAAAAGGAAAAACTATTACCCCCAATAAACCGCACACAACTAATCTCCACTGTACATTCATCTCGTGATTTGTACATTTATCTCGTGATCTATACAAATTATCAAAATTACAACTATATATTATAATATATGGTCCTGACATTATCACGTATACTGCGTGATTTATTGTGTGATTTTTTGGATGAGCATAGTAAAATCCCACAAAAAAACATGTGAAAGAAAAAATATGAGTACCCATCAAGCCTAGTAAAGTACTTTATCTTATCTACATTAACTTATATAAAAGAAAAAGTTAATATTTTCTGATAATTTAATTATACAATCAACTTAAATTAGTAGATAAATATTATATGGTTTATTAAAAAATTTAAGTATTGAATATGTAATTATAAATTAACACGAGAAGCACAATTCGGTGCACCGAATAGAAATAGAGAGGCAATATCCTATTTTTTGGTGCAACCATCGTAGCATATATATAAACCTTCAAGTGGTACTTACTCTGCTTCCACCGTTGAACCTTCGTACACGATTTACGTGCTCAAATGACGTTCATACATCAAGCCGTGTATCTCTACACATTATACAGACATATCCACTAATCGGTATTCACGGAATTAAAATTCAACAGACGATGGGTTCGAACCCGTGCACATGTGCTTACAGTGTGAACGTCTGTGCCGGCCCGTGTCCTGGCGCGGGGCCAACAAACTCCCAAATTCCACCCAAAAAAAAGTAATTTCTGGATCAACTCCATGTATTGCTAACACTTGGTGCCTACTCCTTGAGTCTCATCCATCCATCCCAAAACCTATCTCGAGACTGCCAAACTGTGATACCTATGCTAGATATGAAAAGAATAAAGGATAATTGCATATCGACCCCTAAAAGTAATAATCGCGCATTTCAGCCTCCGAAAATGCTGAAACGCGCGACGAGGCGCCACGTCAGCGCGAAAATACGTTTCCGGAGGCTGAAATACAATACGTAAATTTTAGAGGGCTGATATGCAATTATCCTGAAGAATAATTGCATCGTCAGCAACGCCAAGAGGATAATTGAAATAGGCGCCGAAGTAATCAAAATTGTAGTCGTTATTGCTCAACGCCAGGAGGACGCGTGGTTTGGACGCTCATAGACTGTTGGAGTCTTAAGACATATGGTTCTGTCTAGGGCTGAAAATGAGCCGAGCTGCTCACGAGTAGCTCGGGCTCGAACTCGTTTAAGCTCGGCTCGAGCTCGATTATTATCGAGCTCGAGTCGAGTTCGAGTACGAATTCAAGCTCGAGTAATTAAACGAGCCGAGCTTGAGCATTGTGTTACTCGGCTCGTTAGGCTCGCGAGCCTAAACGAGCTTTTTATTTTATTCAAATATTTTTTATAACAAAATTACTTAAGCGAGTTTGAGTTCGAGCTCGACTCGAGCTTGATCTAATTCATGCAATCGAGCCGAGCTCGGCTCGAATCGACTCAAACTCGATTCAGTTGATACAATCGAGCCGAGCTCGAGTCGAGTTCGAGCTTTAGATTTATCGAGTCGAGTCGAGTTCGAGCTCAGCCTTTGAAGCTCGTTGAGCTCGAGCTCGAGTTTGAGCTTGAGCTAAACCAATCGAGCCGAGCTTGAGCACAGTGGTACTCGACTCGAACTCGGCTCGTTTTTACCCCTAGTTCTGTCTATGGAAGGTCACAACGTCATGAAAGGTGCATATTTTCTGTCGGATATATCACCGCTATTTGATCACGTAAAGCTGATGCAGAGATTGTACGAAAGAACGGAGGTGAGCACCACTCGAGAGTTTAAAAGTTACAACGGTCGTACAAATAAAGACCTCTTACGGGCATATTTTTCTCTTTTACAAAATTAAAAAAAAAAGTTAGTCATTACATTACAGAAAAATAATTTTTTCTTTTTTTTAAAAAAAAGATATGAGCTTTATTCCTCGATAGACCTAAATCATAATATATAATCTAATCACATCCCTTTCTCATGTGAACTGAGGTTGCTGTCTGAGTTAGACTTTTCAGTGCAGCATTGATCCGTCATCGGGGGAAGAATGCTTTAAGATACCAAAAGGGTTCATACAGATTTGAGAATCATATTCCATACCACGTTCCTGTCTTCTCAATACAACCAATATATTATGCTATCAACAGTTTGCAATGAGTTATTATTATCAAAAAAAAAACCAGTTTGTAATGAGAACTTTACACGAAAAAGAAGTATGATGAACGCACAACGAACTGTTCGTGACATCGGTTCGGTAACAAATACAGCAAGCCGAAGTACATCCAACATGAGAAACAGCCCATAGATCCGATTTATCATGTGCTATATCAAACTAAACATTCTAGTCATGAATTCCACCGGAATGGGATCTAGGAAGGATAAAATGTACACAACCATACCCCGAATGATGATGTTTCTGTAGGATCATCGGCTTGAAGAAATAAATCCAAGTCATACGAGCGTACAAGAACACAAGTTCGTAGAACAATGAATCCTTGTACATAAATCATATTTCAAAGAAAGAAACTCCGTTAACCAGAAAAAAAAGATGTCTTCTTTGTGCCTTTAGAATAATCGCCTTAGAAATACTTTGCGGGAGCGCCAGTCTCGTCCAAGCCACGTTTAGTAGTAGCGTGGACTAAACGTCTCCCATAGCGCAGATAGCCGGTCAAATATGGAGAGCAAGTCATATGCCCACACCTGCAAGAAAAATTTCAAAAGAGAGCAGAATGATCGTTAATTCAAAAAGTGTCGGACATGATCCTGCAAAATAATATTCCCAAGAAGTAAAATAACAAATTTACAAAAAACCGCACGACAGAAGCTGTTCAAATTAGAAAGACAAGCGAGTGGTAGGAACATATACTGCCTACTATTTTTATCATAGTGTCAGGTTCTTTCCTACTAAACCGATTCATCGTTGGTCTTTTTAACTATTTTTTTCATAGTTAAAATTTTTTATAAGCTCACTCATATTTCTTAATTTTTTTGGCAGAGTAACCTAATGCTAGAAACTACTCAACAAGTCTTTCCTAGTTTCCACACTTTCATCGGATGGTATTTTGAAATATATAACGAGTGTATTGGTCACTAGAATATGAGTTTCACTACTAAAACAAGATAGAAATAAAAGAAAAAAAATATTAATCAACTCTTGTCAAGATGAATAAATTCTTCTAGCACAAGCTTACGTAACATACATTACATGACCGCGATTTCAGTTTGGAGGACAATGCACGCCCGGGACTTTATTCTCCAACACCGGTCCAAGGACTGGTTAGAAAACTGTGTCTGACGAAATAATAGTGGCATAGTAGGTCAAGTTTAGCCTCGTTATCTCAAAAAATAGAAAGATTATACAATCCATGACTTTGCGAGAATCAGCATAGAGTATATACTATACAAAGAGCATTGTAGTAAAATAAGGATTAGAAAGAAATTGCACTAATACAGGAAATAAGAAATGCAGATTTTTCTCATTGAATACCCTGCAACAAGAATACCCTGCAACATTTTTCTCTTGAAATAAGCAGGAAAACACCATTTTTACCTTCCTGCATGGTTCCAAAATCTCACTCGTGCATCATTTATATCCATTCGGAGACGTGTGAATTGCACCATCCTAATCATGCAATTTTCGGAGAACGCTAAATAGGACGTTGTATAGCAGTCCTCTTGTCATCAATCCTTCAAAGCATAAATTTTGATAAGCTGTAATGCTACAGCTCCCAAACTTTCACTTCTTAGCACATGGATGGTTGTTGGGAGACACTATAACTCAACTTTAAATGCACCATTTTTACACACTTTCGACCATAATAAAAGTAGTAACCTTTTTCCTCATATATATATAACTAGTAACCTTTCAATCAATCAAAACAGTAAAACCATTTTTCCGGGTTTGTAGCTTTTCCACGAATTTATGTCTAATACATTGTATATGTAAATAGAAATGGAAGTGAAAACTATTCCCAACAAATTCCAAACTATGTTCCAAGCCTCCAACAAATTTGACAGCTACCTGGTCAATCAAAACAATTCTTGTCATTCAGATTTTACAGCTACCTCGTAAACTTCCTGGCCACTGCATCCTTGTAACAAAAGTAACATACATCTGGACTACATATATGACATAAATCAGCAAATATTGACTGAACACTTCCCTTGAGAAAAAAAAAACAAATCAACAAAAATTTCACATTTCAGGAGGCAAGTAGCTATTAACTAAGAAAGATAGAGGTAAAGCATAATTAACTATCAATTGCAAACAGGTGATATAATGATTGGAATGCTAAGATATATTTCGAGTAAGTGTTTTTTTTTTTTCAGAATCAATCAGTTCAACTCCATTTAGATGTAGTCATTTCAGTAACAAGAAGCAAGACTTCTGCTCTTAGAATTCCGTTTGACGATTTGGCGTTAAGAACATGATCTTAAATGGTATATGGAAACTTATACGTCTTCTCTTATGGAATAAAAAGTTAAACAGATAGATAGCTATATTAGTGTAGAAAAGCACGAAAATATGCTAGTTGAGGGCACATCATTTCAATATGTTTGTCTTACCAATTGACCAGATTCAACATCGTGATTAAATGCTTCTCAAAGACAATCCTAGTCTTTCCGACTGGACAAGTTTCAAACATAATAACTTCTAAGAAAAGTTCAGAAGTTGAATATATCTGGCTATTCTATACAATATCCACTCTCTTCAACTCGGAAAATCCTTATAAAGTATTCAACAATTGTGCAAAAATAACCCATATACTTACTTTAAAATTATTTTACTTAAAATTTTTTCCTAACAATTTTTTACATATTTAAAAAAATAAATCCCGGTTGCCTATTTAACAGATAAGCCAGTGTTAGCGAGGCAGCGCAAAGATACGGGCTGCCTCGCTAGCTTAATATCGCATGTTTAACAGGCGACGAAAAAGTAACATGTTAATATGCAACCATAATTTTGCATATTTAACAAGTGACCATATCTTAGCACTTAAAAAACCCTCTCTCTCACATCTCTTTCTCCTCTCACACCCTCTCTCACGTCCCGCTTAAAAAATCCAATATAGTTATGTTTGATGTATAATAAACACAGTGTAGAATATTAATAGCTAATTATAAAACCTAACTAAAAATAATGTTCTTAGCTTAGGACATTATCTATGCTAAGTTCTCTAGTTAATAGCTACTCCAAATATATTTGCATAAGTATATGGCATATTGAGACATACCAAACACATATAGATATGTGCATCTAATCCATTCACATAATTTTAAAATCATAAAGTCAATTTCAGCATACTTATTAATGTGACTGAAGGAATATGAATGGCTTGGATGCATATCTAGCATTGGCAGCATGAGCATCCCATCCATTCAGACAACTTAAAATGGTCAAATATATATACAACATACATATTGGTGTGACTACAATTATATGAATGGATAAGATGCACACAACCATATGCATCTAATACTGCTCCCTACAGATAAAAAAGACTCTTTTTATCACATATATTGATCATTTTACAAGGATTTTTGGAGTTGAAGAAAGTGGATATCCTACAGAATCGCCAAATAGACACAGCCAGAAATTCTTCAGAAAAGAAGTTAGTGTTTGAAACTCATACAGCAAGAAGATCTGGAGCATGATGAAACTCAATGGAATTATATGCGGGCGGCGGCGGAGCAGCAAGCGCGGTGGCGGTGGCGGTGGCGGCTGTGGTTTGCTAGGCGGATAGAGGGAAAGAAGCCTAGCCCTAAACTATCCCTAGCTGGGCACCCATCTTAGAATAGCAGAAATACCCCTCCAACAATTGTATTCCCACATATGCCCTTTTTCTATTTTAAACTTAAATTACTAACTACCTAGTCATGGACGTGCATATACACATTCATATGCTGAACGTATGTTGCACACAAAGTTAATTAATTAATATTTCCTCAAAAACAACCCCAAAAAAAAAAAAAAAAAAAAAAAAAAAAAAAAAACCTAAGGCATGTTTTATAACCAGCTCCATTTTTTGTCTTGACCGTGGCGCAATGTTGTCAAAGGCGCAAGGCGCACCAAAGCGCAAGGGTGGTCCCGGAGCCTAGGCGCAAGGCGCGGCGTGGGCCTTATTAACGCAAGGCGCGTTGTTTACTTAGATATAAATATCTCCATAAAAAATACAAATTTAAACCAAAGTTGTCATAGAAAATATCAGAACAAGTCTATTAGCAAAGATTTTACACACATCAAAATAAACAGATAAATTTTTTACATCATTCTTAAGACTCTTAGCTCTTAACATATGTATAACTTGCTAATTACATCTAAATTTTGCGGAAGTTAGCTTATTGATGGATTCTGACAAGCCATATTGGAAAAGCACATAGTCACATCACATGAACATGTTGACTCAAAGTCTTAAAATGTGAAAAATGATGAATAGCTAGCTTGTTTGGAGATGTTCACATGATGAACATGTTCATTATGAAAAACTAGCTCGTCTCCAGCTTTCGCCGTCCTCTTCCAATCCAGCAGGCGTGTTGTTTGTAAAAAAAATTAGGGATTTTTTTTTTTCATATTTAGCCCACTGTAGTGAGCAAGGAGCTCTCATATGGACTGAACAGTAAGTTCTGATGGTTTAATTGGGCTCACATAGTTTATAAAAGGGGCATGTTCATTAGGCGCAGCAAAGCGCGCCTAGGCGCAAGGCGCACCTAGGAGCGCCTAGGCGCGATAAGGCTGCGCCTAGTGAACGAGGGCCTTGCCTTGTTCTTGACGGGCGCAGATTCGTGTGGCGAGCCTAGGCGCATGGCAAGGCGCGCCTTGGCGCGCCTTTAACAACACTGCCGTGACGTTCGGTTACTATCCTACGTCCCAATCGGAAGCGATACGCGTTAAGATAAAATTCCTTCCAATCAGATATCAGAATTCGAACTCTTTATATATTCTTCATGAGACTGAGATACAATTTATTCATAGTATTCAGCCGTATTAACCAACTGAATCATCTAGGTGTTTTTTGATCAGCTCTAGACTAATCATGATACCCTCTAGTTACACCTTGTCCTTGCTCAAACCAAGCCATCCAACCCTATTCCAGACCCGCCATCTGACGTGGCAAAACAAGCCACACGAAAACAAGACCACCTCCAAAAAATCAACAAAGAATACTGTTGGGTCCGATAAAACAATATAAAAACAGTTCAAACAATATCATGTATCGATATCTTTAAATCATAATGCTGGGACTAAAAAAATATAAATCGAAATACTTTTTGGATCCAATAGCATTATTCAAAATCAAGGACGGTACCTGCCAGTCTCTTGCTCTACTTCTTCCTCTCTCTCTCTCTCTAACAAAAAATCCGCGCATTCAAATTTGGCCAAATTTTGTATAACTATCCGAAAATACGAACCAGTGCAGTACTAGGAATCAATATATAAACCAATTCAAATGTTGAGAATTAAGATCATTTAATCACATATTTAACAACTATGTGAAAGACAGATATTCGAAATTAAATGTGTAAGAAAAGAAAAGAAAAATTAATTTTAGAATTTTATTTTGAGAAGGAAAGGCATCTTGTCCGAGAATGGCGGGTCAGAATATTTTCCAGTTAGTATCTGCGAAGAAACATGAAGGTTGGCAGCCTCTGTATAATGAATTCCGTCCCAGTTAACGTATTCGGAGGTGTTATTGCATCCTTTAGCAGTCACTGTGGCTCCGTTTATCGTCTTTGTCTCTCCGCAAGAGATTCGGCCGTCATAGTTTAAGGGCGGACCACCATACCCGCAGCATGCTTCTATTGGCTGGACAAATCCTGAGATCAAAATTGGACCAAATTCATGTACAGACTCTTAATAAAACAATTTGATGATGGAGCTCATAGCTAAAACATTGAGAAATAATAAAGACTCGACATTTCGCATTATGTTCCCCCATTAGTATACAAATCTATTTTTATATTATGCATGCGTGTTTGTGCTTGGGTTGAACATGCTCGGCGTAACTTTGTTCTAGAAAACTGTGTGCTTCCTTGTCTGTGTCTTGAATTTGCATTCATAGGCCAGGATCCTACGAAAACAGCCTCCTTTGGGCATGGCTACATACATCTACCATAACCAATTCCGTCTGGCGGGACTCATGACTGAGATAATGTCGTTGTTGTATTAGTGCACAAATTTATATATCTTTAGCACGCATTAATTGCAGAGGTTCGTAACAAATAAATACGAGAAGATTTTTGGAGCTCAAGCAGTACTAAAAAGACCAAAAGTCAACCGAAATGCATCCCAAGATGTCTTAGATGATTATGGGTCTTCTTAGGCAACCTAGCAATTCGTCGAAAATAAATAATCTGATGCTTACCGTATCGGGAATAATTTGCGATAAGGTCGAGCTTTATGGAGAAAACATCAATATACGTGACATTTGCATCCGTCAATTGACCTTGAAGCTTCGTGCATAATGCATGAAGCTGTAAATTGAAAAGCTGAGCAGCACGGTTGTGGGAGATGACGCACCCAAGCTCATTGAGTTTTGACGGATCTTTACCGAAATTAGCTATGTTTTGAGTTAAGCAACCAAGAGGACCAGTATTATGTATCCAGAATCTTCTTGCACCTTGGTCATATAATTCCTGCATAACTACAAAATTAGTCCTGCAGAACTAAAACCACCAGGCTTGCAAACATATTACAGAAAAGTATTAATAGGTTCTATACCTTTCAATTTGTCATCCTACACTTATGGGGTGTTTGGTTGGTATTTTAACCGCATGGAATGGGAATCGTAACTACCTATTCCGATTGTAGGCGTTTGGTTAAGAGAATATTGGAATTGTAACCGTCCAGAATAGGAATTGGATTCCTGTTATTAAGGAAATTCTGATTACCGGATGTCTCCACCGGAATAGAATTAGGCAATTTGATTCCGATTCCATAATGTACCAAACGTTATACAAGTTATGGTCATTCCCATTCCGATTCCACTGCATTTCAATTCCGATACTCATTCCGATTCTAACTTACCAACCAAACGTCACCTTAGATATTTACCATTACACTTCAAACATTTGATAAGCAATTTATGCGCTATATATATAAATATATATTTTTATATATTATATATATGTAACATCGCTTATATATAAGAATGCTCCACTAAACAGAATTTATAAGAGATAAGAAATCTGTCAACCTTAATTCCTGTTTCAAATTGCTCCAAGATTGTTGGGATGGATGCAATAACCTGGTCTTCCGATTTCGAGTAAAATGCGCCCGCAATGTCATTCTGGCCAATATCAAACATGTAAAGCCCCTGATTGAAGTAATCTGCTTGAGGGATATACTTTTTGTATTTATTGCCTGCACTCCAAAAATAAAACATAAATAAATGAAATAATTAAAAGCAAGTTCGTTATACAGCTAAGTTAAATATTATACAAACTTGCTAAACTTCCACCAAATACCTATTATGCTCATTATTTCCTCTTCAATGCAGCAAAAAATGAGTGCGAATAAATGTTAATATCTTAAACATGATGCTCGTAAGATATAGTCATGCAAAATTTCCACAAAGCACACATTTAGACTCTACATGTCTCCCATGGTTGGGGCATAACTACTCATCTACATGGTCTTTAATAGGCATCAATTAAAATGCACATGTCAGCTAGCACATAAAGAAACAAATATTCTGAAAATAAAGAAAAGTATCCACATGCAAGCCCTTGTCGAGGAATCTAATAACATGCCCCTTGCAATACAGCTTACGAATAATGGCATATATCTGTTATGAATTATGAGCTCATATTACAAACATCACGCTCGTACCTCTGGTTAGCAGATCAAGCACTTTGTTCTTAAATCTTACAAACTGAGCAACTTGAATGCCAAAGGAAAATGGGCAAACGGATGAAGCAGTTGCTGGATGAATTGTGGATCCAGCTGCAGCAAAGTTGCAGCCTTTTTGAAAACTTGGAATGCCCACAGCATCTAAGTAGGGATTTAGAAAAGGCAAGTCCATTTCATCCACTGCATAAAGACGGGTACAATTTAACATCAGTAACAATTATTATTTTTAATCACACAAGATATATCATAAAAGACAAATTAATATTAATATTCACCCCATGATGATGTCATAAACATAAATCAGGTATGTTGGATGACTCCAGAACCAACATCCAAAAGTCTCACAAACAAGTCATAGAAAATAATGAAGTAAAATCTTCGCGATATTAACAAAAGTTAAATTCTATTAAACCTTCAAGCTTAATACTCAAAAGCAATAAAAACTTATGAACGCTGTACTTCAAAGACTATAAAAGGCTCGGTCATGATTGCTCTATAGTTGGCAGGAATGCATCTAAAAGCTACCCTCTAGAAGCAGATATGCCTTCTAGTTAGTAGCGATATTGATCTAATCATACAAAACTCGATACTACTTATGCAGAAATAAGTTCAGATTCAGCTATTTTCCCCCTATTTATAATCTGGACATGAACACAAATAGAGTGCAAATTATCTCAACACAAAATAGAGAATTAAAAATTTTAAATACAAATGAATCTACACCTAGCGATATTGATCTAATCATACAAAACTCAATACTACTTATGCAGAAATAAGTTCAGATTCAGCTATTTTCCCCCTATTTATAATCTGGACATGAACACAAATAGGGTGCAAATTATCTCAATACAAAATAGAGAATTAAAATTTTAAATACAATTGAATCTACACCTGCATGTAGCACCGAGTTTGTCATTTAAATCGAGACCGCAACACATCACTGGGATTAGAACCAGGACTCCCGCTAGAGGTGCGGCAAATTTATTTTAGTCATAATCAGTTGTAGTTAAAGACGCATAATTATTTATTTTCGGGAATTAGAAAATATTTTGCCGATAACGGCGCATAAAGAACAGCGTAAACATTAAGAAATCAGATCTCATATTCAGTACCTCGTTATCATAAGATTAATTGTTTGCCCCACCTAGGGTCACTCCTAAAATCACTCATCTCTGAACTCCGAACACCCAACCCGAGATTCTCCAGTGAATTCCACCACCGCTTCCACCGTTAATATACACCAAAGAATACTAACCCTTGGCTACTTCCATTATTATGAACAAAATAACATTCTCAAAGAGACTAATAAACAGAAAAAATACTTAAGAAATCGATGATGAGGCGGCCGTCACAGAACCGGCGAGAGAGATGGTGGAAGAAGGAATCGCCGTTTGGCGGATAGAGGTCATGGTCAATGCCGCCGGTGACGAGGTTGCCGGTGTCGGAGTTGGAATCCCCGAAGTTGAATACCGCCGGGAATTCGAAATCCATCGCTCCTCCGCTACCGCAGCGGCATAGCGTGAGAAATAAGAGAAGCAAGACCGCGGTGGCGTCGACTCCGACCATCGCTGCTGCCGGAACGACGACGACTTTTGGAGCGGTTGGAGCGCGAAGATGCCAGTGCCACCGACCACTTCTATGAGTTCGTGTTTGTTGAAGTCGATAATAATCATAATCTTTTGAAATGCACGCTATACTTTTAGCTTAAATGTCGCTTATACCCTTATAACAGCAGTACATTACGAGTTCCTGATTTAGAGAAATCAGGATAACCGGCCGGATTCAATCCATTACCCACCTACTAATTACAAAATTTTATATAATTTTTATTTATTTATTTAATTTATTTTAAAGTATTTTTTATAAAAAAATTTAAATTATAAAATTATAAATTTTAATGTGATCTATAATTTTATAATTTAATTTTTTTAAATAATAATAATATGCTAAAAAGATAATTAAAATTTTGATCATCTTTTTAACACATTGTTTGACATATTTTCGAAAAACTTTGATATAACAAGTTGTAGATCACATTAAAATCAACAATTTTATAATTCTTTTTTTTAAAAAATATATAAAAATAGTAAAAAAAAATAGATAAAATTTATATAAAATTTCGTGACCCGTACGTGCATGATGGATTGAATCCGATTGTTTTTCTATATCCTGATTTCTGTAATTAGATGAGCCACGCCCGTACATTACTGCTTTACTAGCGACGATACATGAGCTAAAAATAATTAAAATTATTTTTCAAATTTTTAAAATTTACTTTTTAATTTATAATTATAAAATATTTTAATTATACAAATTTATTATATACTATTTTTTTTCTAAGGATAATATAAAATAGGTTTTAAAAAAGTCTAGAAATATAAATCCATAAATTTAAAAAAAAATCTATTCTAAAAACTATATATATATATAAAATAATAATAATATAATATAGAAGAGAAAAAAAAGTAGATTTTATAACTTTCTACGATATGCATATAATATTTATAATAAGTATCATATATAATTTAAATTTATTTTAACTATTAAATAATTATATTAGAATATAAGATATTTCCAAATATTCCTCTTATATTTTTGTATTAAATAGAATATTATAATATTAATATTCCTCCATTTCCGGAGGTTAGTCTCACCGATAATGATCCTTGTGGAAAATCAAACAAATATATAAAATTTTGATAAAATATACAATATGATGAATAAATTATAGTAATAATAATTATTAATTTATATAAAATTAAAAATATAAAAATGTATCCATTAATTGGCTGGTTACTAGTGGATGTCGCAACCTTGCAACATAATTTAGGTCCATGTTAGTTAATAGATCTTCATCACTTTAGGTTGTTTAGTCCATGTAAAGTAAATGTATCCCTTAAGCTTCACCCTTATATATATATATATATATATTGCAATTACAATAGAATTAGAAAAGGAAATCATATATTACTCAGGAAATCGAGGATGAGGCGACCGTCGCAGAATCGACCCGACGATATATATATATATATATATATATATATATATATATATATATATATATATATATATATATATATATATATATTGCAATTACATAGAATTAGAAAAGGAAATCATATATTACTCAGGAAATCGAGGATGAGGCGACCGTCGCAGAATCGACCCGACGATTTTTGGAAGTAGGTCTGGCCATTGGGGAAGGGTAGACCGACCGCTAGTCCAGCAACAAGCCCTCCCGTGTCGGAGTTGGAGTCACCAAAGTTGAACACGGCCGGGTATCCAAAATCGATCGCGGAGGCGAAATGCATCACCATCAACGGGAGCAGAATTGCAATAACTTGGAGCTTAGAGGGTGATGCCATTAGAGAAGCCATTGTGGATTCTGGTATTTTTTGTTTTATGACTTGATTGTATATATATATATATATATATATATATAATATATATATATATATATATATATTGGAGGTGTTTGGAGGGGTGAAACTTGCAAGGCAAAAGATGATAGCTTAGAAGGCATTGCACCCAAATTTTTCTATCTGTGATCAGATTATTATACCTATCCCGAGTAAGCGAAAATTGCAGGGAGGGACTGATGGAGTGAAGGTTTTCCAAGGGAGTACCCCGATTCACAAGGTTGAGGATTGGAGCTTGTAGGAAATTTGTCATTTAGTTTTCTGTTGGAAATTAGTATTAAAAAAAAAGAGGAAAGGTTAAAACTTTTATTTCTAAGCTAGAAAAGGTCTTGTTAATATTCATTTTGTTGAAAAAGAAGTAGCTATTCCTCCCCGATCTTTGTCCTTCATCACCTTACGATACTTTCGAGAGGTCGAAGTGCACCATAACCATATACATGTGGGAGAAGCGAAAAAGAGCAATAACAACAACAGCACCCCGTAAAATTCTGTCATAATGGAATATGAGAAAGGTAGATATATATAGTCATGTCCAAATAAAAATAGAACATAAATAAATGAATAAATAAAATTAAAAAAAAGATTGTGGAATCTAAATCACGATGTTACTAATTCTAATCCGCCAGATAAAAAACTAGGTCTTCGTCCATTTTTAAAAAAGATAGGTCATGTCGGACGATTTCTCTCTAATTTTTTTAGGCATATTTTTGTTTTTTTTTCATTTTCAATCACTTGGCAAACCTTCATATCTTCTAACAGGTGCAGTTGTTGGTTTTCGCTTGACATATTCAAATTATTACAACCATCTTTTTCTCATCTTATACCTGATTTTGAATTGTATCTTTGAGAAAGTGACGGTAGATCCAATGCAATATTCTCATTTTCGCTACTTTCATTCTTCAGAATACACTGTCGTTTAACCAACTAATATTCGGAGCCATATAACATAGTTAACCGTATGGCGACATGATAGTAATTCCCCTCTAATGTGGTGGAAATTTTCAATCACATAATATTCCTAATGCCATCCTCCACTTAAACCAACTGACGCTGATTTAATGGCTGACATCTTCATCTATATCTCTATCTTGTCAAATAGATCATAAGTATTTAAAACACACCTTTTGGCATGTACACTCGCTCCCGAGCTTTATTTCACAGTGTTCATACATGTTATCAGATTAAACTTATATTCTATATATTTCACTTTTGGCCTTGTTTAATCTAAAGTCCTTTGATGCTAAAGCCGCTCTTTAATGTTTTCGCTTAGTACAACACCTTCTTTTGTGCCATCAACAAGCACATTCGTAAAAAAACATGCACAAAAGAACGTTATTTTGAATTTGCCTTATCGGTTCGTCCAGAACCAAGACAAATAAAGAAGTGATCAGAGCCGAACCTTTATATAGGCTAATTGCGATGGGAAAGGCATATAAATCGCCTTCGGCCATCCTAATGGACGTAACAGCTTTCTCATACATATATGGATGGCTTTTCTTTAGACATGTAGATTTCTTTCTTCAGGAGCAAAATAAGAGTGAAAATTATTAAATGACAAATCAGTCCTCTCTTTTCAAAACTATTCCAAATTCTTTTTGATATTGTAAGGTCTAAATTAATTTATATTTTTGTTGATGCAGCAAATAAATGGGCTGTTTTGAAAGAGTAAAGCCCATCAATTTTTACCGATCCATTTGCAAAATGATTCCAACTTCGCTGCTTGCTTCCCACGGCAAGGAATAGAATATGGAACCTTATAATATGCCCGACTGGACACCAGACCGCAGCGAGATCCCAAATTCCTATTCCCCAACCAGAATCCCGCAAACTTTGGAATCTTTTACGTTCATCCGCCCACCCAAAAACCCTAGCCGCAAACTTGTTCCTCTCTTCCAACGATGTCCGGCGATGGCGCATCTCTCGACCCCGCGCGAGATCGCACATTCATCAAATCCATCGTCCGCGGCGCTTCCGGTGACCTTGTTGGACGCCGCGTCGTCGTTGGCGGCTGGGTCAAGACCGGCCGCGAACAGGGCAGGGGATCCTTCGCTTTCCTGGAGCTTAACGACGGGAGCTGCGGTGCCAATCTCCAGGTCGTCGTTGACTCCTCAGTCTGGCCGCTGGACCAGCTTGTGCCCACGGGCACGTCGGTGTTGGTCGAAGGCGAGCTCAAGAAGCCACCGGAGGGGGTTAAACAGACAGTCGAGCTGAAGGTTGATAAGGTTCTCGAGGTTGGACCCTGTGATCCGAAGACTTATCCGATTCCTAAGACGAAGCTGACGCTTGAGTTTCTCCGCGATTTCGTCCACCTACGATCTCGAACTAACACTGTGAGTGATGCATCTTGAGCCTTGATTTTTATTTCTGAATCAAATTAGTTTTTTTGTTGTTGTTGAATAATGGTTCTTAATTGAATCGATTTATCTTACATTTTGGTACTTGTTGAATATTGCTTGGTTTTTTTTTGTTTTGAATGTGGATTATTTAAGTTCAACCGACCTTTTGCTTCACAAACTCGAATTTGGAGTTTTTTTTAACGGAGTTGGATTTGCATTAACATTTATATATAAATGCTGATTTTGGCCTTTTACTCTTCTGGTGACTGTTTTGGTGGTTATATCCGTCTCAAGTGCTTGGTATACGATTTTGTGTCATTCTCTAAGAAGGATAAGAGTATAGTTGTGTCCGAATTGTTCTGCCTATTCGTTTATTTAAAAAATTGCTTGTATGGATTTGATTATTTTGTTTGTAGTAGCTTGCTTCATAAGCTTCTTCGCCCGTTCCTTTAAGGATATAGATAAATGCTTAGTTATGTTGATTATGCAATTGAAGTAGTTGCACTTATCTCTTTTGCTTTGCCTGCATAATTCTTTTCCCGCATGGATCTTTACAAGAAACAGTTTCAAACAAGTCAGGTTTGGGAAAAAAAATGAAACATGTAAACTTGCTAAAATTGCATACTCTACCTTAGATTGGTTTGTACATGATTAACGGCATGGATTCTGATTGTGCTATCTACTCTCTTTTACAGTTGCATGCCGCCCATTTGTTAATCTAATAATTGACTGAATTGACTTATTGTTTGCAGACGACCATTCCTCATAGTATTTCAATCTGAAGCTGTCTGTCACCTAATTGCTTTTGATTTGAGTATTTCCCATATGTATGTAGTTATCATTTAATCATACTACTTGCAGTTTATCGGTATTATGAGTTGGTTCTGGATTCGTGGTAAGTATCATGAAAGCAGGTAGTTTTATTGCAGTTTCTGTCGCATAGTGACTCACTTTTTTTTTGGACTCTACTTACAATTTCATTCTTAATAAGCACAAATGTGCCCTTACTATCTTATCATTGGCCTGTCGTTCCCCATTTTGTTTCTCACAGTTCCCAGTTCTCTATTTCTATACTGTGCTCATGTTTCTTGTCAGTCTTTCGGTTGTAGTACTATCTTGTTATATTCTTGACATGCTTTCAGTCGTAGTTCTGGATTATAGGATGCCTTACTTCTAAAAGTTGTCCAATATTCAGATATCTGCAGTTGCTCGGATCCGAGATGAGCTGGCTTATGCTACACATACATTCTTCAGGGAAAATGGATTTCGTTATATCCATACTCCAATAATAACAACAAGCGATTGTGAAGGAGCTGGTGAAATGTTTCAAGTGACGACATTGTTCAGTGATGCTGAAAAACTAGAGAGGGACCTTAGGGAAAACCCTCCACCATCAGAATCTGATGTTGAGGCTGCTAGACTTCTTGCCAAGGAGAAAGGAGAAATTGTTGCACAACTGAAGTCTGCAAAAGCAAGCAAGAACGATATTAGTGCTGCTTTGGCTGTATTGACAAAAGCAAAGGAGAATGTTTCAAAATTGGAAGAAAGATTTAACTTGAAACCTGGTTTACAGGTGAAAGATGGTAAAATTGATTTCTCACGTGATTTTTTCGGTCGTCAGGCTTTTTTGACCGTCTCTGGGCAACTTCAAGTTGAGACCTATGCTTGTGCCCTTGGAAATGTGTATACATTTGGTCCTACTTTCCGAGCAGAACACTCCCATACGTCTAGGCATTTGGCAGAGTTTTGGATGGTGGAACCAGAGATTGCATTTGCAAGTTTAGAGGTATTTTATATTGTGTATTCTCAATTTATTGTTTGGATTCTTTCCTGTGAAATTGTAGCCTCATTGCGTTATTTCTGAGCTCTTTCTTTTAAATTTATTTTGCAATTGTTGCAGGATGATATGAATTATGCTGAGAAGTATGTCAAATTTCTTTGTAAGTGGTTACTTGATCACTCATTTGAAGATATGGAGTTCATGGTGAAGAATTTCGATAAGACAGCCATAGAACGCTTAGAGCTGGTTTCCTCAACTCCATTTGAACGCATCTCTTATACAAATGCTGTGGAACTTTTGTCAAATGTTAGTGACAGGACGTTTGAGAAAGAAGTGAGATGGGGTGTGGATTTGGCATCTGAGCATGAGAGGTATGGGGTTTATTTTCTCTTTGTTTGTGCAAGTGACATTTAGCTGAAAGGAGAAAGCTTGTAATAATTTCTTTGGTAATGAAGATACCTGACAGAGGTGATATTCAAAAAGCCCGTGATCGTTTATAATTATCCAAAAGAAATAAAGGCATTTTATATGAGGCTCAATGATGACAACAAGACTGTAGCAGCAATGGATGTTCTTGTTCCGAAGGTATGATATACACTTAAAGCAAAATTCCCTGATGTAGCTTAATGTTTGTACTGCAGGAAACTTGTTTATCATTCCTAAGCTTGTACTTAATTGTGAGATAGACCAGCTTTTGTTATCTGAAGTCTTCTTAAAGCGGTGAAGGAGTTCTTGGAGGACATTAAGTTTCCCGAACGTGGGTTATCTTTTGATCTCTAGATCTGAATAAGTATGAAAATATTCATGAATGTGGCACTTCTTTTAAAAGGGAGCAAGTGTTGTATTTTGTAGGAGATCACTAAATACTTTTCCCCGCGATCTTATCAAATAAGAAGCAGCAAAATGCATAATTAAGTTGCATAGACCTTTTCATAACAACTCATATAAAAAATAAAGGAAGAGCCTTCTTTTTTGCTAATATTGGACAATGCTTAAGTTTAATATGTTAGGGTTATGCTAAAATTGTATATTGTTTGAATTACGTGCTTTACACCTGTATATAAACTATTTTGTTAAGACTGGCTGGTTCTTTGAAATCTTAGGTCGGTGAGCTGATTGGTGGAAGCCAGAGGGAAGAAAGGCTTGATGTCCTTAAGGAAAGGTAGTAATGCTACATCTTTATTCTCTTTAACCAATTTTCTCATTGTTTTGTATAGTAGAAAGTTGCGAAAACACTATTTTGTTGTAAGATATAACAAGTCCTATACTTAAGTACGTGTGTATCAAGCAAGCTATTGTTTTAGTTACATACAGAACTTTCTATTGAAGAGACCTACTGATAATACTGAATAACTTACAGGAGACTGAAATTACTGAATGACTTCGTACAAAGTCTTTCTAAATTTTACAAACTGCATTTTTATTGCAATCTTTTAACATTTTGGCATTCATGGTTACTTTTGGTATCTTCTGTTGTGGCCATGATCCTTGATCACGTGTTAAACCCCTCTCCAACCTCTCCTGTGTGTCTTTTGGAGATAGCCTGTTCCTTTTGCTTGTGTTCATTGTTAGCTGTTTCTGATATTTCATAGTCACTAAAATATAACTTTGTGGTGCTTATGTAGATATTTAGTTAGGTGAAGCTTGCTTTTAATTATTCTTGACATGGTGACTGAGTAAGATCATCACTAGTTTAGGCATATTTTGTTTATAGAACACCCTGATTTTCACTGCTTCCGTAGATAGAATATAACCTGTATATAATTCATGTGCAATTACAGCTCTATACTTTTTAACTTCCATCTATAAACTGCAGAAATTTTTTGTCATATCTTCATTAGTAAATAGAATGTTTCAACGTCCGCTCTGGATTGATTAAGATGGAAATACTTCCCAAAAAAAGAAAATGGCATTTATTAATTAATTTATTTATTTGCATGCCTTTACGTGAAGATTAAAAAAAGCATGTTCGGTTTATTGGTTTCTTATATTAATCTAACCTTTTTTGGCAGAATTTTGGAGTCAGGACTACCCCTTGAACCATATGAATGGTACCTGGACCTTCGTCAGTATGGTACCGCCAAACACTGTGGATTTGGTTTGGGTTTCGAGCGGATGATTCTTTTTGCTACTGGTCTTGACAACATTCGTGATGTGATTCCGTTCCCTAGATATCCTGGCAAAGCTGATCTTTAGTTTCCTATTCTGTATGCATTGCAAGTTTTTCCAGTGTCGCCTACAGTTCGTATTTTTAACTATAGTAGATATTAAGTATGATCTTGCTGAGAAGCCTCAAAAAGTTGCTAATTAAAATACTTCATATTTATACCATTTGAAACTACATTTTATGCAATTATAAGATATTGACTATTATTATAGAAGCAATGGTGATTTATTTCTGCGGTCTGATACATGCGACTTAAGCATTATTTTTTCCTTTTTAGTTTAGTTATTTATTTTTTGGTCTTGAGATGAACGAAGTGAAACCCGACCTGTGTCCAGCCTATTTTCGAAGCTGTACAAGGCAGGTGAACAGGTGGTGCACCCCGGTGACTTCGAGCTGAAGCATCTTCTCCATGAACCCTGTCAACGGTTGAGTCCGTAAGTTTTTGCCAATTGTGGGGATCGAACTTGGCACAGCGCACTCGGATGGAAGCATTACTGCGCCCGCCGACATGCAGGACAGTGTTGCTACATTATGAACGATAGATAATGCATTAGACTATGCAGAATGGTATGAGGATAGGATGATATTGTACTTATCAAGCTTTTTGTATTTTGAAGTGCCCACTTAATTTGCTGCATTATGAAAATTTATAGGTCTCGGGAATCCGGATGTGTAGATGCGAGTATCTAATGGATGATATTGTAGGGCTGTTACCAGGTCCAACAATTTTCTTTTTCTTTTTCTTTTTTCATAGTAATTTTAAAATAAAATGGGGATGATCTTTTCCCAAGTGTTGCACATGTAGGTCGCGCATAGCATGTGTTTCCACTGCATACTCAGTTATTCTGCTATATTATGGCTAATGTGACACATAACTAATTAGACATGGGTTAATTGCATATTAGTTCTTTTATTTTTAGAAACTGCGTAAATTAGTCCTTATAAACAAAAAGGTAACAGATGTGGCGGCGCTCTCTCCTATTTTTAAGAAGTGTATAAATCAGTATTTAAAAAAGAAAAATGGCTCATATTTATTATGTCGTTAAGGCTGATGTGATACATAACTATTATATATGGGTTATATTATATATGGGTTAATTGTATATCGGTCCTATTTTTAGGACCTGTGCGAATTAGTCATTAAAAACGTGGCAGTCCGTCTTATTTTTAGGGGTTGTTACTTGTGTAAATTAGTTCTTAGAAATTTATTCAACTTGTTTTTATATCCAAGTGTCACCATATCATTAGTTTTTACGCAACTCTCCCATTAGACATCTAATAGATATGTGGGAGCATATTTAAATTAGATGATGATGTTACTGGCTACACTATGCTAAAAAATTCGAATTTTTCGAATAAAAACAAATTCATATTATAGGAGATCTAAAAGAAATATTCTACAATTATATTCTCAATACATAGTTAAAAACTGGTAGATACAAGGTCAAACTTGAACTACCTACTAATTTTTTATTTTCTTGCTGATGTATACAGAGAGAGAGAGAGAGAGAGCATTTGGCATGCTTTACAAGGTTTTGGAGTCCTTCCTTATCTAAAATATATCCATATGTCTCTGGTTTACCTCCAAAGCCAAGGCAACAAGTCTCCACCACCCATGCAAACTTGGCCTCTGCAACCCTATCTTTCCATCAAAAGCCACTTTTCCGTCCAAATCCACATTATTATATTCCTTTTACAACCTCTCTCATTCCTCTTAAATAACACCCACAATTATTAATAACAGAAGGGCAGCGTAGTAGCGAGGATTATCTCTCACTACCGTATTAATTTAGATTTGAATTATGTCGAAAATATGATAAAAATATCATCTACTTATTCGGATACAAATGCATACGTCATTCCTCCTGGAATCTAAATTTTTTTCAAAAATTAGTTGGATCTGAGAGTAGCATTGTGTCATATGTTTGCCTTCTAAATACTAATAACCGAGATGCCATTATATTTATAAATTTTAATAGTTCTGATATAATTAAAATTATATATTATGTATTAAGATATATATTATATATCTTATGATACATATATAATTTTGATTGTTAATAAGCATAAAAAACAAGATAATTCTATTTTTCTAAAATCAACCTCCCACAGTCCTCTTAAATAGATACTCACACAATATTTAACAGTCTCTCAGAGTCCTCTCTTTCCTCTTTTCACCTCTTCTCTATCTTCTTCTTCTCCTGCTTCTTCGTCTCTGTTATCTTTAGAAGCAGAAGAAGATGGCTCAGATGGTGATGCCTTCAATACAATGCAAAATGAAGATCCCATGTCCAAACCATGCTAAGTCCATGTTAACTTCCAAGCTGTGGGGGAATTTGCTGGCGAAAAATCAGAATCTTCCCAAGTGTGGGAAGGGAGGGGCTGGGTTTAGGGTTCTTGCAGTGCAATCTGAAAGCACTGTGAACAGGCTCCATGACCTTCTGAATCTTGACATCACACCATATACTGACAAGATCATTGCCGAGTACATCTGGTACTTCATTTAAATCATTTAAATTGTTTTTTTGTTTTTTGATTTTATTTCTTGTAATACCAGTCTAAAATTGCAGAATTGAAGTAATAATTGTTGATCACAACATTTTTTTCACTTATAGGGTGGGAGGAAGTGGTATGGATCTTAGAAGCAAATCAAGGGTATGATTGATATCTGCATATTTTGCAATTTTCGAGAATTTTTTTCAATCTCAGTAACTATTATTGATATTTCATGGTAAAATGTAATTTAGACAATTCCCAAGCCTGTGGAGCACCCTTCAGAGCTACCAAAGTGGAACTATGATGGTTCCAGCACTGGACAGGCTCCTGGTGAAGACAGTGAAGTGATTCTATAGTGAGACCTCTTCGCCTATGGCTTTTTCTTGTTCTATATTCTCGTAAATGTCAATTTAAATTTTCTAAAAAATGATTTTTGTGCAGCCCTCAAGCTATTTTTAAGGATCCTTTTCGAGGAGGGAACAACATCTTGGTTAGTAGTTCATCTTCAAACTTATATTGATCTTTTAGTCGAACAGAGGCTTAAACTAGCACAAATTCTCTAAGTTCAGGGGAAATAAAACATATCTTTATTTATTGATAAATACAAATAAATTTGCGCATCATATGTAGGTTATTTGCGATTGCTATACACCAGCTGGTGAACCGATCCCTACAAACAAGAGACACAGAGCTGCTCAGATCTTTAGCGAACGCAAGGTCATAGATGAGATACCATGGTAAGCCTGGCTTCCTAAGACTTTAGACAAAAGTCACAAAACTAAGAAATTTAAGAGAAATAAATGCAGAACACACCTGTTAATCGATCTTCTATTGTTTTCTTCTTGTTTCGATAAGATCGTTGCCTTGACTAACGTTTATATATATAGGTATGGTATTGAGCAGGAGTACACCTTGCTCCAAACAAATGTTAGGTGGCCTCTCGGATGGCCTGTTGGAGGTTATCCTGGACCTCAGGTAATAATTTCATAATTATCACCGTATTATTTCATAGACTTGAGTTGGGCTCTCGTCTTAGAGTCGGGTGCCTACCTGTACTATGTTTGTACTATTTTATGGTTTGAGTTTGCTCTGAGTATGTATGGGTGGAAAAATTCTACAATGAAACGTTTACACCACGTCAGCATATATCCCCTTCGTGTTTAAATAAAAAAAATAAATTTTATAAGCATTTTTTGGAAAAACTTTTTAAATGCAACTTGTTGATTTTGATGAGATCTACAACTTTCATTTTCAAAAGTTTTCCAAAAAATGCTTCCAAATATGTATTTTGGGGCTCCAAAATTTAACGAGTTAAACGGATTTTTAAACAGTTTTTAAATCCGCTTCAAACCTGTTAAATTTTGGAGCCCCAAAACACATTTCTAAAAATATTTTTTAGAAATACTTTGAACATGAAAGTTGTAGATCTTGTCAAAATTTACAACTTTGATGTTAAAATTTTTTCCAAAAAATACTTCTAAATATATTTTTTTGAGGCCGTTACACTAAGTGACGTGGTGTAATCGTTACACCCAAGAATCACTCGTATGGGTGTTGTATTTCGGTTTTGAGTAGTTTTTGCTGGTTGTACCTTTTTACGTCAGCTAAGGCTGATGCTTTTTCTTTTCAATGAAGGCAACGCTTTTTTTTTTTAAAAAAAAAATCAACATCTTTCTTCATTCTGAACCAAGGAATTGCAAATTCCTTATCTCTTAGAACTTGTGAGCTGCTGTTTTTTAACTGAGATTTAAACTATTTTAGGGACCATACTACTGTGGAGCTGGAGCGGACAAGTCATTTGGACGTGACATATCAGACGCGCATTACAAGGCCTGTTTGTATGCCGGAATCAATATCAGTGGTACTAATGGAGAGGTTATGCCTGGACAGGTAAGAACTTTTCACTTATAATTGTAAATAAAAAATAACAGGTAGATAACGGTGTTCGACGAGTGCAGGTTGATAATTTGTTAGTTCTTCAGAGAAATATCTACTGGATTATTGCTGTAATGATTTATTTTGTATATTTTTAGTGGGAATACCAAGTCGGTCCGAGTGTGGGAATCGATGCGGGGGACCACATATGGTGCTCTAGATACATCCTTGAGGTGATTCTTCGTTAATCTTCAATGCCATATTAACGGTAGCCTGTCCGGAAACAGTTTTCTTTCAGTTACTGAAAAACCTCGAATATGATGATCTAACCTAAAAAAAATCCTATAACTCGCTAATTAGATTAGGACAGCATGTTATGATTTTATCTTTTCATTGGTTAAATTTAATCGTGTATAGCAATACACATCTTCCTCTATCATTTACCGTGTAGTTAACAATTTCAACTGCACGCATAAAGTTTCTCAATTTATTAAATAGAAAACATAAATGTTTTCTGAATATGAAATGAAGCAAGCTCTGAAGGAAATGGAGTCAACTTGTAAACAAATAAGAGCTTTTACAGTAAATATTATTATTCGTCCGAGGTATATAATCTCCATTTTATTCCTACAGAGAATCACTGAACAAGCAGGTGTTGTGCTCTCTCTTGACCCGAAACCGATCGAGGTTTGCTTGCTTCTTATGTCTTCAGTATATGCACTTTTTTTTTTCGTAAGTTCTGAGGGGGGAAAAAAAGTATTGCTTACTGCAATTTTTGCTGACAGGGTGACTGGAACGGTGCGGGATGTCATACCAATTTCAGGTACAGTTGATTCTGTTCATGCACATCAAACCTCATCTTATACGATGGCCTAGTATAATATTACATTAGCAAAAATTCATATTTAGGATATTATCAAGCTTTTATTTCAATTATTTGTTGTATAGCATTAAGTAAAGGATAATAACCACATTTATATTATACATGAAAAAGACTATATGGCCGGAAGTGACGATAAAAAAGTTTTTTCTTCTTTTTTTTTTCTTTTCATTGACTAGCTTATTGATAAAAATTGACTTGAATGAATGATGTTTATAAGATTGTTTCAGATGAACAAAATATATATAAACCTTCAATATCAATGAGGTTTTTGCAGCACTAAGAGCATGAGGGAAGACGGAGGCTATGAAGTAATAAAGAAGGCGATACTCAATCTTTCCCTTCGCCACAAGGAGCATATTAGTGCCTATGGAGAAGGAAATGAACGGAGATTGACAGGAAAACACGAAACAGCCAGCATAAACACCTTCTCTTGGGTATGTCTCCAAACACTTATACATAACTTTCGTCTCATATTTTCGGTTTTTTTCAACAAATATGACAAAATTTGGTAGCAGAAGGAATATTTTCTTTAATATTAACTGCAAGATACAAAATAATTACTAATAGAATCAATTTAAAAATGGTTACCAAAATATTTCTTTTTGATGAGATGACAGGGAGTTGCCAATCGTGGTTGCTCCATCCGTGTGGGACGTGAAACCGAGAAAAAGGGGAAAGGTTAGTTTTTTTTGCAAGTTACATTATACCAAGTATCGAATTGCACTACATCACGTTTAGTACTAAGCGCTTATCAAAAATCTATATTTTTAAGGATATTTGGAGGATCGTCGTCCCGCTTCCAACATGGACCCGTATATTGTGACCTCTCTTCTTGCTGAGACTACAATCCTGTGGGAGCCGCCGCTAGAGTCAGAGGCTCTGGCTGCTCAGAAATTACGGATGCAAGTTTGAAGATTCAAGTCTTACCAAAATCTACCTTGAAGAAATGGAAATTACGAATAATTGCTTCTAAGATTCAATCATTCACTCAATTAATAGTTTGTTCCATGGCTTCGGATCATTTGAGCAGCTTATGTTCATTTATATTCTATGTTAGTGATTATTGTTTGTCCAAATATCAGAAAAAATTCTTTGTCAAGAGACTACTGCTCTGATCTTTTTGCTTCTATGTTTGCAATTTCTGTCATTGACATGGATTTGATTCTCAAGCTTCATTATTAGAGTATTAAAAGAAGGCAATCAGGGATGCTTATCTTTTTCATGTGTATGAAATGGAACTCAATAAATCTATGTGAAACCGAGGTTTCAGTGTTGATGCAGGCTATGTCGGGCGGTGTATGCTGGTTTTGACAAGATTCGGCATGATCCGCATGTACAATGTATTTTTCATATTTTTAATAAAGATAAACCAGTGAAGAGGTGATTTTAATTTTTGTTTCTAACCATATAATTATATCCCA
The DNA here is from genome assembly GCA_002076135.1 of Xerophyta viscosa. Classification (NCBI taxonomy): domain Eukaryota; kingdom Viridiplantae; phylum Streptophyta; class Magnoliopsida; order Pandanales; family Velloziaceae; genus Xerophyta; species Xerophyta viscosa. Next base: position 11,173,912 of record MJHO01000001.1, on the reverse strand, counting down.
ACTTTTATTATTTTTTTTTTTAGTTTTAAAATAAAAGCAATGTGCATATGTTCGGGTGTCATGGTCAGCAAGTGATTACGTTTACTAAAACTCAGCTCGGCGTAGAAAATCTCGGTGAAAGCTACTCTTGAACACATAATATTTATTTTGTTATTTTTTCTTTTATTTTTGAAAATCATGAAAAGTTAATTTATTTTCAGCACGGATAGGCACGGTATGGTCATTGTACTTCGGCACATTTTAAGTTTAAAATTACAGAAACTCGGCTCGTGAAGCACTAAAAACCTTGTATTCAAGACTCAGAGGCTCAACAGAGATCTAGTGAGGCATAAACGGTTTCATCTTCAACATAATAAAAAGATCCATGCAGCTCTATTTTAAGTTAGAGATGTTGGCTCACCACTCCATGGAAATTTGAGGAGTATCTAATGTAGTCCCAAGTGGGAGAGGTTCTAAGAACAATGCCTTGATTTCGTTATTCTTTTCATCATCCGGCGTATTGAACCCGTCTCCGAAATAGTAGAGGCTGCACGACGTCCTCACGAACTCTATAACTGAGGTGCCGAAGCCTTGTGGTAAGGGATAGCACCTCGCCGCGTCCTCGTTCATCTTCTTCAAGCTTTCCATGATCATTTCCTTTATGCGTTCGAGCGCGTCTTCTTCGCCGACTTTATACTCATTCATGTAGCATTGTATGGCTTTTTGCGCATCTCCTCTCTTTTCCTCCTCCTGAAATTGTAGACAAAACATGTTATTGTCCAATCTGATACCGTCGGTTTATTAGGTTCGTTCATGTGCGTGCAAGCATTCATTAGGCCCGTCATTGAAATAAATATTAAAAGCGGAGGTGGCGGTGGGTCGTGGTGGTAAGATGGATCTCAGAAAATCTTCCTTCTCCGGATTTGGCTCTTCTGTCTTGCCAGTGAGTATACAAATTTCGTGAAGGGTGCACCCGCATATACCTCATACGTATACAGATGGCTTCGCCTGAAAATCGGCCCCATAATAGTTTCTTCCGGTTGAGCCAAATCAATAGGTAAATATCAAGTTAAGCCACATGATAAACCTGAACCTGGAGGATATAAAAAGAGAGCGGCTATGTTAGTCGTTCTTGCTACTGACGAGATCACTGGACCACCGCCGACTAGCACGGGTGAGAAGTAGATGTAATCCGATTACTTTACTTACATAGAAAATTCATTCTTAGGACCCTGATTTGCATCAGATCCGAAGCGACACAAAGTATGCTTAAGAATGACTAGAAAGTAGCTGGGGGACTTACCGCATGCGTACCGAAGTCGTTATACAAGCGAGATATCCTGCAAACGGAGAGGATGAGGTCGACGTAGTCGTTGTTCCAGCACTCCAAGGCCTCCTCTGTCAACCTTGTTTCCGAACAAATGAATCCATACAGCAACATTATATGTGTTCCCATCGATATTGTACTGTTCTGAAGGTACTCATCCAGTGTTGGCATGTAATCACTTTCCCTCCACTTAGCCTCCACCAAGTATACTTTCAGAAGATCTGCCCACTGCTTTCACAAAGCTAGTATTGGTTAGAGCACTGCTATTCATCGGGACTGAGAATGACGTTTTTTTTTGGAGGGGGGGTCTGTGACTGCCGAGTTCATTTCTATCATAAATCTCAGCCGAAAATAGTGAAATGGTAGTCCCTCCCAGCCATCACTTATTGGAATTCGAATTTTCGACCTATCATCCACGAGGGATAGGCCACGGTCGCATCCTGGCAACCAGTTCCGCTAACTAATTGTACCAGCGCTAGTTGGTGAATGGCATAACTTAGTAGTTGTTGCTTCACATGTCTTTCTAGGTTAAAAAAAATGATCACTAGGTTAAAAATTGATCATGTAAGCAGACTAGCATAATTCAAGATTTTCGGTGCCGGGCGGAGTTTCGGTAAACGAAGATCATGGTGCGTGCCAATTATGCTGAATGTGCCACCGTGCTAACAATACCAATATATATTTATTTGTGATACGGAGTAAAATCCAAAATAATTAAAAATTTTAATAAGGTTTCGGCACGTGCTGTACCGGTTCGTACCAATGCCGATAACTGTGGGACAAGTACATGCCGACCGACACGCAAAATTATAATAAAAAGGTGAACCTAAAGAATAAGGCCATTCCCGATCACCGATAACTCGCGAGGGTTTTTTCCAAGCACTGAGAATGACAACGTATCACCTACGCTTGCTACTATCAGATGATGTTTTCATCATGCATTCAGCAGGATTCGAACTCTCACCAGTGCCGTGGTGTCGGATAGTCCACGCTAAACCGTGGTATTACTAAATGTAAGCCTGAAGGAGCCATGTAGGACCAGCTCCTCTATCTTTTGCTATATAGATAGTTAGGATATTCTGATTTTCTGATTAGTAAGTGAATAGATGATGGAGCTTACAGTTTTTTTAAGAAATGGAAGTGGATCTATTTGCTTTTCTTCTTGGATCCTACTTCCAACCTGATAAACATAGTTAACAAGTGTGGAGCACCATATCTTCATATACTCAGGAAGTTCTTCCATTGAATTCATGTCCCATCTGAAAATATAAATACAAATTCTTAGACTGCTAAAATACAAATTTAATATTTTAATATTATTTATTTATTTATTTATTTTTTGTTGTTGTTGTTCTTGGTGGTGTTTGCAGCAAAATGTATTACCTGCTGATAGCACTTGTGAGCAACTCGAGTTTATCCAACGTTCCGGGAAGTTCGAAAACATCGTCAACAACGGTGATCAACTGGACGACTTTGGTTACTTCCTCTCTAGCAAATCCGAAACGTGGTTCGGCCACACAACCCACGGCGATATAGAAACTCTCAATTATACGATCTCTTGCAAAAGTTAACTTCTTCATGTTATCTTGTTCCTTCCACCACCTATAACAAAAAGAAACAACGATAGCAATTGTTGTGGCCAATTAACACAGATAAGCGAGCATACAAGTACACAATGTCACAGGACAAAAAATCATTCATAGTATGCAAAACACAAGCATAATCCATACACGCATAAAATAAACAAAATGAATAGAACTCCTTGTTGCAGCTGTTTACAAGGAAATTTGTACCTCATTATGTTCTTAAGTTCCTGTTGGTGCATGTTCTGCACTAGATTGAAACTGATTTTAGCAAGCTGAAGCAAAGTAGGTATCATTTTTGCGGATCGCGCGTACTCATCGATATATCTCCGAGCTTCTATCCTTGTTGGTCTCAAGTGTAGTGGCCACTCCAGAGCATTTGCAACCTTATCTTGAAGGCAAGGCTCGATTTGCAGCTTTATATCCTCTATTGCTTTAGTGGTGCAGTTTCTGGCCTCTTCCAGGTTCATCTCACCCTCATATGAAAGATATGAAGCTTCATATAAACTCAGCAAAGAATCCACATCTCTGTAGTAGATGGACTTGTAATCACCATTTTCATCCTTGAATCTGTCAAAAACATCTGAAAACAAATAGTTTTCCTGTCAATATCATTTTTTGCAGTTTATGGCATCAATATTTAGAAATAATATTATTCAGGACATAGGCTTTATTCATGTAAGTTTGCAGCTATCATTTCATGTAATCACCATTTTCAGCCTTGAATCTGTCAAAAACATCTGAAAACAAATAGTTTTCCTGTCAAGATCATTTTTGCAGTTTATGCCAAACCCAAAATCAATATTTAGAAATAATATTATTCAGGATATAGGCTTTATTAATGCAAGTTTGCAGCTATCATTTCATGTAATCACCATTTTTATCCTTGAATCTGTCAAAAATATCTGAAACAAATAGTTTTCCTGACAAGATCATTTTGCTGTTTATGCCAAAATAATCATTTAGAATCAATATTATTCAGGACATAGGCTTTATTAATGCAAGTTTGCAGCTATCATTTCATGTAATCACCATTTTTATCCTTGAATCTGACAAAAACATCTGAAAATTAACAAGTAGTTTTCCTCTCGTTTCATGTTTTTTTTTCCTGTCAAAAACATTCAGGACATGTGCTTAGTTTACAGCTATCATTTCCTGTGCTCAGTTTGTGGAAAGCTATGATTTCACGGACCATTTTTCCACGATAATCTCAAAGAAAGGTATGATTTCATGCGTATACTGCGACGTATTATACCTTCAGATATGAGGAAACCATGATTCCTGAGCAATCTAAATCCTAAAGCTGTTGCGGACAAATCCTCCTCAAAGTACTTCAGCGAATCAGCTGTTGAGATAGAAGAAAGGAGATCCATGATCTCATTTTGAAAAAGATATTCAAGCCCCAGGTGTTGGATATCATCTAACATCTCAAGCTTAGACTTAAATCCTTCCTCTTTGAAAATGAGACGTCTGACCTCCTCCTTAAGCTTCTCGAGTTGCTCATCATGTTCCTCTTCCTGTGCATACAATGTGATTGAATGAAAATTACAAGTTTACTGAATAATCTGCCACAAGTTTACTACAGTTATGCAGAGTTTTACTGCAACAATGCGATCAATATCATTTTTTTTTGAATTATTGTAAAAAAACTCTGCCCGTAACCGGCCAATATCGACTTAGTATAATACTAGTATATTTAGTATATTCTTAGAGATTATCGTCGATAAATTCTGCCCGTAATCGGTCAACTTTGACTGTTACGATATAATACATAACCCCGTGCATGGTACTACTTAGAAAACTGATCAAGCAATAGGTTCAAAACTCATTCTGTGAGAATCTACATTGTCTTCAATGAAAGCAACAAAAAATGGAAAAGCTAAAGAACACGAACGATTTCCTAGAAACCATCACGGATCTGTAAATGTACCCATTCCGAGATTGTTTTTTGCAAGGTCCGTAATTAACAGAAAACATGGAATAACTTATTCAGTTAGTATCTTTAAAAAACCAAAAAAAAAAAAAAAAAGAGAAGAAGAATGACGAAAAGTAATCACCAAACCATGAGCCATTAAAGATTGAAAATTTTCATAATTCCAAACATTAGGCTGGTGAAATGCTGGATGGAACACAGTTGTGTCCTGAAGAACTCGCTTCTCCATTCTCAAGAACTTGGATTACAGAAATACTTGAAGAGGAAGAAAAAGTTTTGTGCTTGGTGCTCCATGTTATGTACCTGGAGGCTTACTTATAGTTATAGATCTTCTTACAGACTGATGAGCCACGTCTGGGCTCACCTCAGCATTTCTTTAGAAAAGTTATTTTATTTTGAAAATAAGGATGTAATTGATGTAAGAAAAGTCCGACAAACAGCCGCCGGTCAGTTCTGATCGAAGTTTTGAAATCCGATTATATACCTTCCATAAACGGAGTCCATGCCCCACTTAGTTACACATGCGTGATGCGTCCGTCCCTGCGTCCATCTTTTTTTTTTTCTTTTATGTAATTTCTTTTTTTAAAAAAAAAATAATTATGCACTTCTTTTGGATAATCATACCTTGACAACTATCTAAGTATAAGGACTATGAACAGTAAGATTGTTTTTCTTTTCGTTAATAATTGTTGATTTATGAGCCATCATTTTCAAAGAACCATTCAAAGACCTCTCTTCCTTTTCAAAAAAAAAAAAAATCTAAATGAAAATGGTATTTTTATAGAGTTACATTGAAAAGAAATTATTCATCCTGAAAAATTGAAGAATAATATAGAAAATTTCAAATCAGTCTATTTTTTATGATTTTAAATATTTGAGATTTGGAATTGAATTATTTTTCATGTAATAATCACGAAAAGTAGAAAATGGCCGTTTAAAGTATCGAAAGGTTAAAAAAAAATATTTTCAAAGCATCTTATTAAGATTTTGTGCTGATGTGGACAATACCGCATTCTAAATATTTTAGTCAAAATAATCTTAAAAATAGCATTTATCTACGTTTAATAAGGTGAAATATGGGTCACTTTCACTTATAAATTTATCGACTACTATAGTCGCAAAACATAGGTCGGTGTAAGCAGCGTATCGCACGATAATATTTTAAAAAATGACTAATTTGAAAAATAATGACTTTAGGTGCGATAGTTCCGTAATTTTTTATTATCTTGTAGAATTCTAGAAAAATGGCCGCAATAAACTTTTTCTAACAATAAAAATTAAAAAATAATTTATGATATCTCGCAGAATTATATAATAATTAATAACAATTTATAAAGTTGGTTGTTGTGGTAAAGACTATTAGCAACCAACCGAAAACTGAATTATGGGAACGTGCCAAAAAAAAGGTAAAAAAAGAAAAAAAAAAAATCTCATCAATTCCTGCTCTATAATTATTTTTTTTCACAGAAGTTTCCTATTTTGGCAATGGTAACTAAACTGGATAATTATATAACATTTATATTTATAATTTATATATCTACTTTCATTTTTAATGTAAGATGGATATTGATCAAGTGTGACCTCAGTCGACCAATAAGTGTTCGAAAACAGATATCGGATAAACAGTAAAACAAGTAGTAGTACACACAAGACATTTTACGTAGCAACCCTCGATCTGTTTCGAAATAAAACCATGTGCGATCACATAATCAACGATAAAAATTTACTAAAAATAAAAAAAAATTATAGATCTTCCTCGCTCTTTCTCCGTGGATCGAAGTTTAGAAGCGCCGATCTTAATCACAAGGACAGCTATTTACAGGCGTCTCGTTTTGACCTGCAGGTATATAGTTATGATAGAATAGCGGAAGGAGTGGGAGTATTGAAAGTATTAGGAATAGTAGAAGTTGATTGGTTCGTCTCTCGTCATATGGTATCTTCTCGACTGACACGTGGTATGCTAAATCTTATGATATATATATATATATATATATATATATATATATAACTAACACATGTAAGAAATTATCATAAGAGAGAGAAAGTTAGAGATACAAATTAGAATTATCCAAGAATTGCTATTTGCTTAAATTGTTGGACCAAGTCAATGGGAAGGACAAGCCCATTAAGCGAATTCTAGATCCAATACCTGTCGCCAGAAGTCAAGATCCACCAGAGCTCTTTTACCTGCTTCACCGAGGACATCTTGCCGGCGTCGCGCCGCCGTCGGTTTCCTAGTTTTGGCGTGTGGCACTATCCTCCGGCACAGAAACTAGACGAAATCGGCGGCGCCAACCTCCTTTGACACCGCAAACACCGGTTCTGGCTGCCGGTTAATCCTTTCCCTCCTGCTCTTTTAATCTGGTTCTATGTTTACTTTTATCTGTTCTTCTTCTTGCATAGCGGATAAGCATGTGTAACATTAATAGGTGTGAGATAATGTTTTTCTTTCAATGTAAATAAGTTGTGTGATGATTAATAGGCAGTTATGGTTCAAGATGCTGTGTCAAATTCCTTATAATACCGGTTTTCTATGAGTTTATTGCTTATCCTGGGAGAATATATTTATTCTTCAAGCATCGTTTCCTGTTGTGTATATATGTATATGTACATGAGTACGAGCTGGGTTGTTTGGGCGAATTCAGGCTTTGGGAAAATTCAAGCATGCTGAGGTTCAGGATTTTATCCGGGATGACCTAGGTTAGCTACACAAGGTGGGAAGTAGATTAGGAAAGGTCCGGGTTGAGAGGGTGACGTTCAGAGGTTTGGTGGGACTTGTGCAGTGGGGATATCAAGGGGTTGCTAATAGAAGGCATCACTGTCAAATATATAAAAGCTCCCAAAAATGATTTGGCAAACATCAAGCAGAGCCACATCGTACATGGCCTCTTCATTGTACTTCATCATTCTAAATAAAGCTTACATTGACGATTAACTTGTAACTCCAAATTCTTTCAAATCCACCCTAGCGAATATAGAAATATTGAGCTTCCAAACAAAGCTCTCTGAGACAAGGCCCTCTTGATTAGCAGGATCGAAGATTGCTTTAACCCAACTCTTACTTGACTTGCATAAGGAATGGAAGAGTGATTCTCTAGCTCTTATGAATCATTAGCACGATGTGTCATAAGGGCTAGAGGAGCCTCTAGAATGGATGGTAGTACTTCGCCTTTCTCGCTTGTGACTAGTGTAGTCTTGTCTCTCCTATGAACCTGGAATGCTTTGGGCTTCAACTTAGGTGTAGTTTCTAACATGTGGTGGTGCCCTGGTCCACATGTCTGCAATGATCACGATAGCCCTGATTGGACCGTGGGGCTGAATGCATTGGTGACTAGGACGTACCAGTGTGCATTGAAATGGTGTTGAATGCATGGTGTATAGGATGGACCATGCAGTATTGAGGGAGTGAACTTGTTGCGGCTTGAGGAGTCATGGCTGACTGCTGGAATGCGGTTGTTTCCTTTGTTTTAATCTGGGATACGCTGTAATGTGTTATTTCATTTCATTATACCAGAAAGGACACTGTCACTAGAAGCAAACTTAGAAGACTTATTCATTGTTTGGCACCCTGTATGTTACAACAAGACCGGCATTATAGTATATTTAATTTCAACTATGTAATATTTCCTTATTCCCCAAAGCAATAAAATCTCCAAACATTTTGTAAGAAAATTTCTTGTTGAAAAATAGCAAAACATGCATGCAGTATCTTTAAAACTAACCGAAGGTTACATATAGCGGAGATAAAATAGAAGATGCTCTTCGGATCAGAATTATGACTTGTGAAATATCAACATATGCTGAAATTAAGCATGACAAAATATGAGAAAGTTATGTTGGACGTTTAGACATGATTAATGATCTGAGTAGAATGAAGTTGTTAGAGCAAAAGTTGGTTTGGCAAAAATACGGTTAAGATGAGAAAAAGGCGTTTGAGATAGTTTGGATAGGTGAAACAAAAACTCAACAATGCGCCACATAAAGATTTAAGGTGATAGAAATGACCCCTATCTAAAGAGGAAGTGAAGACCCACAAGAATTGCATGGAAACCATAAATTGTAATCTAGTTTCACAAAGAGAAAAGTGGCGAACAAAGATCCCTATAGCCAACCTCCTAGTGGGGGAAATCTTTCTCTTTTTTTTTTGGTTATTGTAGGCATATGAGTGCAAACACTGCAAACTTCATGTTAGAAGTATATCACATGCTTAACACCATGTGCTTGAATTCCATTCTCATAACTTCCTGAACTTATCGAAAGGGCTTGCCTCAGTATTCATACCATCGCGTATGCAACCGTACTACACTTCCATCAATTCAATGCAAAAGTGATTTACAATACAGTAATTATATGATGTAGCTCATTGTGAACATATCTTAAAAAAGGGAACCACTATTGACTTTTACTAGTCTTCCAGAAATCGTTGTTGTTGGTGGTTGTGTTCACAAATACTTCAATTGACATACTGGCTGAAGTACTTGCAGAGGGGTATGCTTATGTTATGTACTAGGTTAAAGGGGTTCAAGCCGCATAAATGACATGGATCAAGGGTCAACTGTGAGTTGAGTTAGGATTTAGGGTTAGGTATTATGAGGATATTTTGTGGAGCATATTTGGTAGGCAATATTTGTAATGAAATAATTTTATTTGGAATTGTGTTAGGAGAATATTTAGGATAAATATTTGGTAGAATTCTAGAGGGATAGCCTCTATAAATATGTAATGTACTCTTTGTTTGAATTATGAAAAAGAATAATCTAGTTTATTATTTAGATAATTATGTCTCTCTTAGATAATTATCCTGCCGACGTAGCAGCTTACTATTTGACCCAACCTTATAAAAGTTACCCCTTAAGGTTCTAACCTTTTTATTGTGTCAGTATGTCAAAAGGAAGATAAGTATTCTTGGATAATTACATATTATCTCCCTCCATGTATGAATATCTTGCATCCTTCATGTGATTCAGAAAAAAACATGCACCAATTTTATGATACATTGCTCAACATCAACACACCTACCTATTGAAACGCCAAAGCAAAGATGGCTACCGATGGACAGGGATGTGCCTTTCCATCAATTCATTGATCATCACAACCATAACAAGAACTCTTCATGTAGAATTCCAGTAATGCAATGATTAACGTTCTTCCATTTCTAATAAAAAACCATAATGTATAGATAAGCTGTAGTTACTAAAATTTCTACCAGAAAGTCATTAATTATAACAGTGGAACCATGACATTGTCTGTCAAACTATTGTTTTGTGAGGCAACTACCATTTGAATTCACTGCACATAACGATTGTTTTCAAGTCTGTACTCTATAGCATTGGATGGATGAATTTATATACAAGTTCTTTTTATGTCGTGCATATTCATTTGTTCATGCCTAGGATTCATGTTTAACAAAACAGATTCTTGTAAAACTTCTACTGGATGGTAGTTTTATAAATGCAACATTATGGTAGGAGCAATAGCAAATAGATGGGTTAGGTCTTGTAATGCTGATAATTCGAAGAATGCTTTTTGGAGGAATTGTTTTATTTCAACTTCTTTTGTATATTTTGCTGATTATTTTTGTTGTGCACTTATGTTTTAGAAGCGTTTTATATACTTAACATACAGAACATGGATGCCTTCAGAGCTTGCTTTTTCTAGCATATGAACATCTAAGTGATATGTTGCTAAATGGTAATATATAGATGCTGGTAAATTATGTGTCAAATTCTATGTACCCTGGCCACTAGCCAGTCAGACTTTACTTTCTGTAGGTATGCTGGATATATGATTGTTGTATCGTGCACACTCCTAAATGTCACTTCCTCTTTGCAGTCATTTGCTATCATAATTGGAAATATCAGCAGCTGACAGGATCATTTCTCATCCTCTACACTGCTAAACTACGCAATTTTATTTTTCAATTGCATTTGAAGAGACGCTACTCAACATGGTGAGTGTCACTTTGCATGTTAGGCTTCTTCTTTAGCATCACTCATCCTCAGTGTCTACAAGAAACTGGCAGTTCAATAGGCTTACATTGTGTGCAACAAATACTTCTTCAATAGTCTTTTATAGATTGTAAATTGCGGTCAGCAACAGTATCAAAACCTTTTTGCATGATTCTTAGTTTTTATTCTATGTATCAACATGTTAAACCATGTTTCCTTCAAGGTTTTCCGTGCCGTGCCGAGGCAAGTATCGGTAAAATCGAAACTCGGCACGTGCCGACCGTACTGTGCCGATCCATACAATTTATTATATTAAATATTAAAAATTATTTTTAAAATAATAAAAAATATTAATGAAATAAAAATAGTAAAATAAAATATGAAGACTCAATTATATATCCAAAATAGATAATAAGAATTTACTTCGTGTTGAATTTCGGTAAATTTTAAATTCGGGATGTGCTGACTTGCGATAATAAATTTTTTATATATTTTAAATATTATTATATTTTTTATAAGAAAAAAAAAAAACCAAAAACGCGCAGCGGGTCACATGCGCAACGTGTAACCCACGCAGGAGCGTGACCGGCAGTTGCCGGTCGAGCACTTGTGCGTTTCCAAGAAAAAAAAAAGTTGTCTCTCGCGTGCAGGCGACACCGTCGTCTTCCTCCTCGCGAATGCGAGGAGAAAGACGATCACTTATAAAAAAAAATTACATTCGCGAGGAGGAAGACGATCACTTATAAAAAAAATTCGAGAGAGAGGGAGAGAGAGAGAGAGAGAGAGAGAGAGAGAGAGAGAGAGAGAGGGAGGGAGGGAGAGCCGGTGCCGAGCTCCGGCGGCACCTGCACCGCAAACCTTGGCGGCACCGGCACCGCAAACCTTGGTTTCCTTGTGAAGTACATGTACCGTATGCGTGTTCTAAATGCTAAATGGTGTCTTTCTAGTTTGATCAGATTGGACTGTTATTTGAGAGGTTGTTTGATATCTTTTGCTATAATTGTTTCAAGAGATTGTATTTATTGATATCCTTATATGAAGTACAGGCTATGTATATCCGCGTGAAGCGCAACAAAACAACTTACTTCGTGCAGTGTGATCCTACTGAGACTACTTTAGATATTAAGCAGAAATTACAGTCATTACTTGATCAGCCAACGGACAAGCAGCAGCTAACACTGGTAACGACAAATGACATACTAGATGATTCAAAGACATTAGCAGAGCAGAAGGTATTAAAGTTAACTCCCTACTCCAGCAATTAATGGTGTTAGGCAAGCTTTCAAGAAAGTTTTATTTGCAACATAAAAACAAAAGTAAATGCTATTAGTCCCTGAACTTTTGCGAGATCTGCTCCTGTGTCCCTGCACTTTCATATGTGCATTCGATGTTCTTGAACATATAAAATACAAGTCTCCACTGACCCTTGCAGATGGCAGTGATTGCAACCATTACTTCTTTTAACTGACTTTGTTTCATAGATTGCCAAGTCAGACAAAATTAACCCCACAATTTCTTGTCTGCCAAAGGGGACTGGGGACTAGATTTTAAAAGGAGAAACGCATGGTTTATGGTTAAAAGTTCAAGAACATGGGAGCATATTTCAAAAAAGTGAAGGACTATAACACATACTTTTGCCGCTGTAAATTTACATTGTCCAAACCTAGTATTAAAACATGCTAATTTCTCTATTTATCGAATATCAGTTTTTGTTACTCATAGTTGGAAACATAGTAAACCAAATATCAATATTTATTACTCATTCCTTTACTTAATAGTAACTATTGATTGAAGCATAGCCCTAAGCGTATGCACTGACCAATTTCTTCTTTTTCTTTTTTTTGGAGGTCGAAAATGACGCTGTGGTAGCATTGGCCTTGAGAAAAGGTTCTGATTCTTGCTTCTGCTATTTCTTCTGTTAAAACTGTTTGTCGTTCCTTTTTATGTTTCTTTTGTTTAAGCGATGCTAGGATACTAAGAAAAATTGCGCATTTTGATTTAGACATGTTATCTGTTGCTTAAGTTTCCTATATATTCCTGATATCAGAGCATTGCTGATTAACTTTCCTTTTAGCATGCAAGTTACATATGTTTTTTTTTTTTAAATTAATTTTTTTTTCTTATCATTTAAATACGAGATGTTGCTGTAGAGCTATGTCAAAGGTGACGTGAAAGCAACAACACTGCATGTCCTTTGGATTAGGAAAAGCATAGTGAGCTACGTGCTAACTTGAATCCTGTTTTGCTTCACAAAATTAGGTTCATAATGAAGTATATCTTAGTGTTATTTGGGCTGAATGACCGAAATGGTTGAATTTATTGTGTACACAGAACGGAACAGTTGTTCCTTGTGCTTATGTGAGGCATTGCCTGTGGGCATGGTTAAAACCAAATCATGTATATGAGTAGGTGTATGAAAAATCGCTATTTGTACATTTAACCGACAGAATATTTTTATGACAAATAATTCAGTGAAGGATAGTTTTCGCACTCTTGGCGTAGAGGTCGGTTTTTATGTGTTAAGTAGATAAGCTGTGTGTAACTGACTAGATTTCCTTTATATGCTCAGAAAGTCTGCTGCCGTATTGGGAATAATTATTACAAATTGCATTGCAAATGCAAAGAGTTTTTATATTATGTAAAGGATGCAAGTTAAGAGAAAGTGTAGATGAGATGTTGTTAAAACACCGTTATGAACCGACCTGGTCGGCTCATAACAAACACCTATGTGATGCCCCACATTCTCGAATTTCAAATCTAGCTTCGTGGATTCAGCAAAGGAAATTGTCTATTTCTATAGCTATGTGGGAGTGTACAAGCAAATCAGTAATGCATAAGCATATATTGTTTCAAATACTTGCTTCTACTCCTGTATGGGCTTTTCTTTAATTATTTCTTTCATTTGTTGCATCCATGTGTTTTATATCGTTGACTTTGGACATATTTTTCTACAGATGATGGTGATTTCGAGGATGTATACATAGCACGGCCGGAGGACTTCACGTCGTTTACTTAATCCTGATTATCGTACACGTACGTTCAAGTAACCGATGTTTGTTATATTCGCTACAGTTTGTGCTGGTGATTGCTATTAGTGAAACAGGGAGTTCATTTGAATGATAATCAGAATATATGATGATTAGCAGTCCGCCGATAATAGAACTGCACTTACTCTGCTGTGGCTTCATTTATATTCGATAAGTCGAGCATAGTCTAAAGGTCGAACGTAGTCTACCTCGCTGTCATAGTTGTGTTTACATGATGCATTATTTCATGTTGCTGAAGGATAATCGTATGGCCATTATTTGGTGACCAAATATGAATATATTACCCTGTAGAATAAATATTAGAATCCCACATAAGAGAGCAAGGGTAGTTTCCAATATTATCCATGTTTGTTTGTCCATTGAACAATCCTTGTTCTAGTTTGTAGATATTGCTGATGAATTATGCAAAATCAAATTTACGAATTTGTAAGTGATATGGGAGTCATCTGAGTTTAGATGTTAGCACAAGCGGGAGGTGATATTTAACTAGTGTTGCAAATAGTGCGGGCCCGGGCCGCCCCGCCCCCTATTTAGGTCGGCTCGGCCGGTTGCCCGCCGAGCCGAGCCAGCATAAATTAAAACGGCTCGGCCAGTTGCCCGCCGAGCCGAGCCAGCATAAATTAAAAAAAAAATAGTATATGCCTGTGCGGGCTAGCCGCAAGCAGCGGGCCGGCCTGCCCCGCTCGCGGACTAATTTTTTCAGCCCGGCTCGCGCTACCGGCATGGCAGGTCGGCCTGCAGTCCGCACGATAGGCCGCGCAGGGTACGGCCGAGGGCTTTTTTGCATCTCTATATTTAACTTCGACGGATAGATTGTTGGTTGGACACAGCAAGGCAGCAGGTTCACAGAACATTTAGTAACAATTTTGATGTTTTTAGTATTTGCAAATTGTAAATTGATGCTTAGAATTTAACATTACAATATAAAGACGGGCACAGATAGTACACGCTTATACAATAAAAGAGAAAAAGAGGAAAATAAAAAATCTCTATATTCAAAGCTTGATTTATAGAGCTATATAAGTAGTAGTCCCCCCCAAAACCAGGTTTGTATCCTCCCTCAATGCTTGACCCAAAACGTCGGAACAACGGTAAATCATCTCGGGATGTGTTTTATATCATTTCGGATCAAAAATAATAATTTTGGGGGGCCTGATAATATATTTCATGCAATCCATTTCCTGTGTCACTGAGTCACTAGCACTAGCACATGCAACTTTGCTGTTCTGATTTCTGCATGGTGGTCGTGGCCTTTGAGTGATGCCTTGAAGAAGGGGTGTTTGGAAAGCTCGGCACAGGGACTTGAACCAAGGGTATAAGAGATTGTACTATATCCGCCATGAGTGGCCTATAATCAGCCTCTGGCTGCACACAAACCGCAGCAATTGCAGCTACCTGTTTGTTCCATAGAGTGTGTAAAGAAATGGCAGTAAATTCTCAAAGGAAAAAGCTGTTCGGCCCGAATATTGTAGTATGAAAACAGTCCGATCGGGTCCGTAAATTTGTGATGTTACCGATTCCGAGGTGCGCGAACAAAGTATTCGGACCGAACAGTATTACCCATTATCAAAACAGCTAGAGCTCTCAGAAATGTGTTGTCACATGTAGTTTTTCTATGTAGTATTCGGTGTAGAAGACGGTAAACATCCATTTCCATATATGTATTTTACCGATTCCAAGGTGCGCGAACAGTCGTTCCGACTGTTTTCAGACTAAAGCATTCGAACCAAACAGCATTACCCATTCTCAAAACTGCTAGAGCTTCTAGAAATATATTATCACATGTAGTTTTGTTGTAGTATTCAGTGTAGAGGACGGTGAACATCCATTCGGACATATGTATTGAAAAATTTTAAATATAAAAAAAATCAAATTTATTATATTTTATAATTTTGTAGCTTAAAATTTGTTTTTAAAAATAATTCAGACGGGTCAAACAGGACTTTAAACTCATAATTTGAAATAAAATATTTAGAATACGAATTTGGATATCTCTTCAACCTGTCTCAAAATATTCTTTTCCAAAAAGTTTTGAACTATAAATTACGAAATAGGGGTTACGGTGTACTGCACTAAAAACTACACACAAAAACAACATGTGATCTGCTCTCTTTCAACAGCCATCTCTATAAATCGATCGGATAACTACATATCAGCCCCTGCTTTTTAATTTCTTACATATCAGTCCTCCTATTTTCGAGGTTGCAGACATTAAAACTGAACTGGATTGATTTATGTCGAAAATTTTGTGGGATCTAGAAGTTATTGCAATAAATAATTGTGAAAAAAAAACAACTAATTAAGAATTACTGTACTTGCCTGAATTAGGTCCTTTTTGGAGTACTGACCCTGCAGAACTGGATCCACCATTTCCTCAACCTTCTCTCTGCTAGTTAATCGTGGAAGAGCCTGCAGTTTTCACACGACTTAAAACTATCTGATAAGCTGAAGAAAAAGAAAACTTGAGGTACAAAACATGTGTAAATAAAGAAACAGGGGAAAAAAAGTGGATGTTAAGACAAAAAAAAGAGAAAATCCATTTCAGTCCGTGCTTTTAAAAGATTATGTAAATCAGCCCTCATCTCAAACTTTTTACAAATAAGTTCCTCTCTCGAAAATAAGTTCCTCTTTCAAAATTCATGTCAGAGATATTTAACTACTATATAGTATTTTTTGAAGACATTTAGAATAAACAAAATAGATGTTGCATCTAAAACTTTATTATTCAAAGTATTTTTAAAAATATACTTCCAACTAGTGTTTTGAAGCTCCAAAGTCTTAACTGGTCAATGGATAACCCGTTAAGATTTTAAAGCTTCCAAATACCTATTTAAAAATATTTTTTGAAAAAATATTAAATACAAAAAAAAAAAAAAGATTTTGATGTGATCTAAACTTTTGTATTCAAGATTTTGCCAAAAAAAAAACTTATAAATAGTTATTATGGAGCGTTAAAAATAAACTTAAAACAAGCGGTTTAGTTGTAAAGTTAAAATAGTGCAAAGGCTTATATGCAAGTTTGTAAAAAAAGTTAATAATTTATTTTTAAAAAATATAAAATCCTTCCAAAACACATACGTATTAATATTTTTTTTTAAAATCTTTGAATACGAAAAAAATAAATTTTCATGTACTTTATAATTTTTTTATTCAAATTAAAAAAATTTCTAAATATGTACTTTAAGCCCTAGACTTTTGGCAACAGTAAAGACTTCGGAGCATTATAACACTTATTTAAAACATTTAAAAAAAAAAGAAAACAATACAACAGTTATAGAGCACATCATAATTAATTTTTTATTAAAAATTTTCAAAAAAAACATATTTTTTTATTTAATTTAGTATTTATTAGAAAAAAAAAATCAGAAATTTATTTGGGAGGGCGTTACAAACATAGGTGCTTATATGTAATTATTCCAAACAAAACCTCGATGATCATCCCCATAAACTAATATTCAACAAAAAGGAAAAATATTTAAAAAAAAAAAAAAACACAAAAACACAAGGGACCTCACCCATTTGACAAGGACGTGCTCTTCAGGGAGTCTTCTGGTATCTACAGGTAAGCGACCTGTAATAAGCTCCAAAAGAACCACACCATAGCTGTATACATCTGATTTTGTAGTCAGCTTTCCTGTTGATGCATACCTACATCAAACCCACAGTTCATAATATTTGAGTCATTAAATATAATTACGCGGATAATCAACTAAGCGACGATAAGGTTTTAACAAGTTTCAAAAGGACATAAAATCCATATTAATCATAGAAATGAAGAACAGGGTAAAAAATAGACGAATATGTCAACCGAAAGGTTGGATGTTCGAGTTCTAGCTCTGCATTTGGTAATGCATAAACTAGAACTCAGTGGGTACATTTGTATCTTAAAAAAATATATATATTTTAAAAAAAAAAAAAAAACATAGAGAGAGAGAGAGAGAGAGGAGTAGATCACTGACTCTGGTGCAACATAACCAGTTGTTCCTAAAACGCGGGTCAAAACATGGCCATTGATCTTATCAGAGCCCATCTTTGCCATGCCAAAATCAGAAACCTTAGCTCTGTAATTGAGATCAAGCAAGATGTTGCTACACTTGAAGTCCCTATGGATGACTGCGGGCAGAGAGTGCTCGTGAAGGAACTCGAGTCCTCTCGCGCAATCCAGGGCTATCCGAAGCCTTGTCCACCAATCCAATGGCTGCCAGAGATTGTGTGAGAATTTAGGATGGAGATGTTGTTGCAGGCTTCCATTAGGCATGAACTCGAAGACCAAGAGCCGGTGATCTTGATCAGCACAATAACCAAGTAGGCTAACCAGATACCGAGAGTGAAGTCGGCTCAGTAGGTCAACCTGCAATGCAATAACTTGTGATCAATTATAGTAAGGTTTTCTGTGCTGAGCCCAGCCGAATTACGGTAAACTCAGATTTCGACACGTACCGACTGTGCCGATATATATTTATTTGATATTTTTTTAAAAATAATTTAAAATTCAAATATAAAATTTTTTGACACGTGCCGTGCCGACAACTGCCGGAACAGGCACGTGCCGCCTAGTACGGGTTGTGCTGACCGGCACCGAAAACCATGAATTATAGTCATAAATAGTCACTTTCTCAAAAAATAAAAATAAATTTAAATTTAAAAAATAAAAAGACTGTCTGAACTATTGAAATGGTGTTCATACTCTTAAGTTATAGGAGGTTAACAGTGATAGCTCATGTCTAACAGCAGTAGTGAAACCTTACAGATGCAAAAAAAAAAAAAAGCATAATTTTTATCTCTTTTTTTTGCAGAAAAAGCATAATTCTTTATGTTTTTGACTCCTGTAGTTCTTTATTTGATTAGGATCCTGGCTCAGTAATGCTTTTTCTTTTTGTGCTTTTAATATCAGGATTTAGCTCATAGATGCAACACCCTATTGAAATAAAGAGAAATGATTATGCAAGGCATAAACATGCATCAATAGTGCCTGCATACTAGCTAGAAGCAGTTAACATGATTCTAAACTGGCTACTTTAATAAATGGTTTTACATATTTTTACGCATTTCTAGCTTCGGAATTTTTCAAAAAAAAAAAAAAAAAAAAAGCTTGAACTTCACCAATGGAGGTTTGGTTCATCGACTACATGAAAAATACAGAATCATCATATTTTGATTATGGAACTATGCATATGTTTCTCAATAGTTCAACATACCTCTCATACAAAATATCATTCATTATATGTTCAAGAATTACTCAAATAGCAAAAAATTAAAAAAAGAAAAAGAAAACATGAGCAAAAGAATAAATCAAATACTAAGCTGAGAATGAGTTTCAGTGTTTCATTCACCTCCACTCTGAACTCCCTCTCTCTTTGCCTCCCTTCAGTGTGAAGCACCTTGATAGCCGCCAAGGTACCGTCTCTCAAATTCCCTCGAAAAACTGTCCCGAACCCTCCGGTACCGATCACATTGGCCTCACTGAATCCATTAGTTGCCAGCTCTAATTCCTTGTAAGTGAAAACATGGCCTCCTTTATACTTCACTTGCCCAGAGATAGGCAATTTTCCTCCATAAATGCAACTCCTCTCTGAGTTAACAATAACCAACACCTTTAACAAAGATTATTTAAAAAAGCAAAAAGAAAAAAAATTGCAACTCATATAAGTTCTTAAATATTTACATTCAAACTCAACTAATGTCTTTATCTCGGAAAGAAAGATTCATACAAGCCCAAGGCGCCGACGGATGGTGGGTGGGGCTTTCACCTAATTAAGTAGATATTTCAGATTCGAACCCCGCAAGCACCACTTCCAATAGCGTGGGAATTTATTCCCTCAATACCATGTGACGAGCAGCACGGTGTGAAGGTCTATCGAGACCGAAAGATTGGAAGTCTTCGGTTGGTGAACATTAGTCAGGACACTTTCGGGTTATGATGGTCGCACCCGCAGAATTTTTTTCATAATAATCTCAAAAAAAAAAAAAATTATACAGAAGGCCTAAAACTTTTGCAAGTCATATGAGTATTTAATCTCAGAAAAAGACCAAAATTCAAAAAATGCCTATAAAATATACCATTTCCGAAACCAACTACACTGCCGGAGGTTGTAGTGCTGCATTTGGAGTGTTGTTTCTCATCGGCGATGCTGTCCTTACTGTCGCCAGTGGTTTTACCCGACCGGGCTCTGCGAGCGATGAGTAGGACCAAGAAGATTATAACAAACACTGAAACTATAGATATAGGTACTACTATGAGAAGCATGACCGGATAACTGAAAATGAGTGACTTATGGTGGTTATTCTGCGAAGTGTGATGATGATGATACTCAAGATAAGGTGGATCAGCTTCCATTAGAGATGTTTTGAGGTGTTTGCTTAAAGCTCTTGAGAGTTAGATATATATGCAACCATGAGAGAGATAGAGAGAGAATTGTGAAATCCACTGAGAGGGTCAAATTGTGATATTGCCGGAGAAATTGGAATACAGAGAGGACGTAGATGGGGGGGAGAAGGAGAAGAAGATGGAGACAAGGAGCATATGAATCCAAAGCTCCTCTTCACGAGCACTGCGCCCACAACCATTTCTCTCCTCTCCTATTCCTTCATCTCCCCCGTGAACTTCTTCAATCTGTTAGAAATAAATGGTCCCTCCCTCCCCCTCTTTTTGCTTCCCAAAGATTCTATAAATTTAATGTAGAGCACTATTCTGTAAATTTGACACTGGGGTATATGCGTTTATTATGTTTTAATAATTCCAAATCGCAAAAATGCCCCCCCACCCAAAAGAAATGATATTTTGATGCCTCTAACCATCTAAAATACTAATTGTTGAATATATACTCTAACAGGACTAGTATAACTACTTTTAGCATATTGTAACCCTGTAGCTTATTTAGCCAAATTTAAGACACACAACCATCACATTTAACTATGATCTATTCAGTGATACAGTGATAAATAATTATTAGCTATTACTGGTCAAATATTATATATGTACTTCTTGACTGGTAAGCAAGTAAATTGGGAGCTTGTTGAATAGTAAATTGTGTGCGTGTATCGATGGGGTCAAAGTACAAGATCCGATAATCAGTCAATTCTAGAAGAAAGAATCGGTCAATAACGAGTTACAAGGCGTCACATGACGCGATAATGACGCGTTGACCGAATAAAAATAGATCTACAAACTACATGTATCTTATATAAATGGAAAGACTTGGGATCAAGTTGGCTGCCTAGGCTGATAGGTTCCACATTCTTTACCACCTTAAGGCTCTAGAGGGAATATCGACGCTCTACGAAGCTCGATCCTCGAGCCAAGGTCAGAATTATTGTATCTTTTATATTCTTAGTGGAGTTATTTACCGGTGGTCGCGTTATTTCGACCTCCATCTAGGGTTTTCACGTAAAAAATATCGTGTTATATGTGTGATTGTTCGTGCCTACTTCCTAACCGCTTCTGCCTTCGATCTCAAGTTATTCAGGTCGATTTCTGAATCATTCAATCATATATATATATATATATATATATATATATATATATATATGTGTGTGTGTGTGTGTGTGTGTGTGTGTGTGTGTGTTAAAAGTCAAAATTAAGCCGCTTGACATTTCAGATCTGAAGAGTCCGTTAGAGGGCGGCTTTTGTGTCGTCTTCACCGCTGATGAGATTGTCGGAAATGTATGAGGATAGCTGACAAATGTGAGCTTGAGCTTATCGATCCGAATTTTTGTAAATAAGAGATTTATTTATAACTCGTAAATCCGGATGTTGGTTCCTTTGAATTGTGGCAATTCTACAGAGATATAGGTGAGTTCAGCTCAATCCACCTACTATTTCTATTTTTTGCTTATTTGGTAGCAAATGTGGTTGTTTCAACTTGGAATACAAATGTTCCACTCTTGGTTTCAACCAGACACCAAAATAGCCATTCTGTTTCTATTATAGTTTTCGGATGAGGTATCGAAGTCATTACCGTGTTTTCACGATCGGCGGGTGCTGTCAGGTGATTCACGTCAATTATAAGAGATTTTTGCTTAGACAGAGATTCAGCAATCCTCTCCGTCCAATTTAGACCCTTCGTGCTGTCAGTTGTATATTACTACTATATTGGTGAGTGCGCATGCATGCACTCTATCGCGCGGAATGAATGGAGTCGGAGTTTTCTCCTACGAAGCCAGGCGGAGACAATTCCTCGGCGGAGTCTTAGTTCCAAAGTTTCATCAAAATTTCACCCAAATTTTACTTCTTAGCAGCTAAGTTTTCAAGTTATGCATGATTTTGGAAGAAACTTGGCACACAAGTTTGTTTTTATAATTAATTTTACCTAAAATGGAGGTGTTGATCATGTCGATGTGTGCTCTCTATGTAAGGTTGATGGGTGTGCATCAAGCATCTTCTCATGTGATTAGTTTTTTTTTTTAATGTGACAAATGCATTCCTCTAAACTAAAAAAAAAGGAAAAAAATTGTATATCACCCCCTTATTTTAAAAGTTATTACAAATCAGTATGTGGTTTTAAATTCGTTACAAATCAGGCTTTGCCTTGAAAATTATGTTAGGAATATTTTGATAACTATATGAATATTTTTCGAAAAAAAATGAATATAAAAAAGATAGATATGTAATTTACAATTATTGTGTTCTATTTTTTTTCTAAAAGTACTTCTAAGTAAGTATATTAATATTAAAAAAAAATTAGTAGGTTAAAAAATTAATACGCTAACCTGCTAAGATTTCAATATGATTTATAACTTTATATTTAAAAAAAAAAATTAAAAATAATATTTTTAAATAAATTTGGACGTAAAAATAACGGATAGTAAACGAGTGCTTTATTTATGGTAATCAATTCAATAACGGATAGTAACCGAGTGGTCTGGTTTCGGTCTAATCCAAAGCTACAGAAGTTAGGCTCGACCCAGCGGCTTACCAAGTCAACTCGATCTTCAATCGTTCTCCAGTATGTACTGGACCTAAACCTGGTTAGAAAGTAAAGCTTTGGTTTGACGTTACCTCTGAACCAGACTTAAAGTTACCCAACCATCAGCTAAGTAAATTCTGCAGAAAGTGCATTGAAATTGCTCATGGTGACCCCTGATTCGAATCCGTGGCCTGTCCTTCCTGAGAGGCAAGACACGCCATCCGATCCAAGAGCGAGGGTATCCACAGTAGGACTAGCTGTATACTGCCAAAAGAAATCAGCAACCCTAAAGGGATAAATGTCAAAGCAGCTCAGCTTGTAGCATTTTATGTGTCACTTCTATCTTCCCCTGCATTGCAGGGCAAGAACAACTAGATGATGGACCTTTTAAACATATCACATTACTGGTCCACCTTAGCTGTTCTCAACAAATTATATAATTTTTTTTTAAATAATAATTTTGCATATTTTTTATATTTTTTAAAAAAATTCTAAAAATATAATTTTAAATAGGAAAATTCATAGACTTTGATCTACCAAGTAGTCATTCTTAAATATTTGCCTGGATTAGAGGATGCTGAACACCCCCATCAAGCAGACAGATCTGTGGCAGCCTCCTTGGAAGTTAGCATCAGAAAGAACAATTTTCTCATATGTGGTGTGGGTCAAGGTTCCTTTGCAATTATTTATTAATAATTGATTTAATTATTTATTTTGTAAAAATGTCAAGTTTCTCTTAACAAAATAAAAATAAGACCCAAAAAAGTTCAATTGCATGGTTGAAAGCGATGCAGCCTAGTGTTTGGAGATTAAGGGGCATATTGATTTTTATGCCTCATTATTTTAAAATTATATTTTATACCTTCCTAATTTAGAATCACGGGTTCAGATTTCGACATTGCAACCAATCAACTGTATAGATTGCAGGACAGTAGAAGCTCTCTCATAACCGGACGCGAATCCGCTGCTCCCCTCTTCATGCGCCCAATGCTACATCCACGATCCCAACCGTTCATCACACACAAGACCTATCTCGAAAAACTATTTAAAATTTTCGTCGGCTCATTTGATCTATTTTTAAATATTTTTATTAAAAATTTTAAACTATAAAATCATAAATTTTAATATGATCTACAACTTTATAGTTGAACAATTTTCAAAAAAATATCAAATATTATGTCAAAATAATAATCAAAATTTTAATCATCATTTTGGTATATTATTTGATATTTTTTCAAAAATTATTCAACTACAAAGTTGTATATCACATCAAAATTTACAACTTTGTAGTTCAAAATTTCTCATAAATTATTTAAAAATTGGTCAAATGAATTTCCGTACGTTTTACATAATATCTCGCAACATACAAAAACTACGACGCTTAACATATGATTCTAATTATAATCAACAGCGATGATGATCGTTAAAGAAGGCCGAGGGGAGTGCCCGAGCATATACGACGCTTCACTGGTTAATAATATTGACTGCTCAGTACCCTGTTTTTCTCCTCTTCTTCTTTAGACAGGACAGTGGCCGCAGATCGTTCCACATCGATCACGGGCTTCTGTCCCTGAACCAGCTGAAAACTCGTTCGCTTGCTCCTCAACCTGACAAAATCAGATTCTTCTAACCTGTACTGTTTATGAAAAACACTGTCATCATCTGCAGCTAGAAACATTATTGCAAATTGATTCTTTTAACTACCAGACATCCATGTCCACTTTTTTCCCTGCCATAACAATCTCTATACACCGATAACATACAGAAATAGATCCAGTGAGATGAAATCTTACTAAATTAGAATGTAACAGTAATGTATGATAATTAAATCCATTATATGGATCGTACTTGAGATCTATGTAAGCTTTTCAACTTAAAAATATATTCAGAAAGCTGGAAAGAAATGAGATTGTAGGACATACATTTTGCGGATCATGTAATTAAATGCGATTAATGTTTATTTGGCGTAGCATTGTCTGTTGCATCTAAAGCTAGATGCTCAAAAGAATGTCCGGGATAAGAAATAATAAGATTTTTTCTTTTTTATTTCCTTTTTCTTGTTTTGTTTCAAAGATTAATCACAGTAAGACTGAGACGTGTATTGATGTAAAGTCTTCAAGTAATGTCGTCATCTGAGCCCTCCTTCAATTGCCAAGTTAGCCGAACCCCTACACCAAATAATCAAACATACATAAAATTAGCACAGTGAAGTGGTATCTACTTTTCTAGGAGAACAGGCACCAGAATAATGCAAATGAGGAAACGCGGCGGACTCCATGTTTTAAAAGATAATAGAAAAGAGAAACAAGTCATAGGGCGTATAATTACGTGCATTTCTTATATCCTATATAATACAGAGAGTATAACCATACAAGGCATATTAGATTAGCCTTAACTATCAGAGAACCCAACCTTCTTTGTCTAACCATGCAACAAGCAAAGAGTTTCTAGATTCACGATCCACATGGTGGGCGAAAAAAAAAAAAAAGACAAGCTAAACGCTTGTCCTATCAAGTTGCATATCAAGATGTACCCCATATCAATACTTTCAGTTTTTACATGGAATCAGTTCATCTAGGGATAAAAGCTTCCAACGATTAAAGCAATAAAACTAGAATTTTACATCACCAACAGACTGAACTATCCCAGCAAGATGATTATAAACACTACTCGCTGTCTACTGTTGTCCCTGGGTATAAATAAGAAGATTTACAAGCAGAAGTTTCTTCAAGCATATCCTAAGTCCTCTATTGGTCCATACACTTCGAAAATTTATACCCAAGTGCCTTGTTTCGAACCTCCTACATACATCCTACCCTCCCTAGACTCTATGTTTGCGACTTCTCACTAGGTGGTTTTTGTTGTTGTATGTCCCTTGTTTTCATTTTTCCACTTTATGTACTAATACTGTGTCCCTTATTTTCATTTTTGTGCACTTTTGGTACTTTGCAATTGTGAAAGTGAATCCACTTTCTCAGACGGTCATTAGTATACACTTTTTAACTTCTGTTGCCGTAACATAGCCAATGTCATTTTTCCATTGTATTTTTACATAAAATGTTAATGTTCCACTAATTAGACAAATAACGCTTTTGTTATATAGTGGAACTTAGGAATTGTCAAATGTCATTCTGCATATATAGTGATAGACTTGTCAGTAGTCACTATATTGGATATGGATTTTTGTCTGTCATTTTTTGAAAATCGCATTGGAAAATGACAGATCTACTAACTAGACTAAGCTTACACGTGTCATTTCTAATTCTAATTGTTAGAAACATAAATGATATCAAGACTGAGTGTCCTCATACCAAGATGTATTGGACATATCCTTGTACTTCTCAAAATTAAGCATGTAGTAGCTCTTAGAACGCTCTCTGTTTAACTTTCTATATCAGTAACATGATTGAGGTAGAGACCTAAAACATAAATCTTCAGCATTTGTTGGACCAAGTTTGAGGAATGAAACTGTAACATCACTCCTCCTTAAATATACACAACTAATTTATATTGTAATTTGTGCATATCTCGTTCCACCTTAAATTATGTCATAACTTGTAACTTCTTCATTAATTGTGTCGTAGATATTCACTAAACCACCAGAAATATCAGTACAGTGTATCACCTCAAATTAAGCAATGGTTAACGCACATTAATAGAGTCCAAGACAAATTGTTGGTGCTTTCATTTAAATGGGAGCACAACTTACTCATCTCATACGTATCATGAGCTCTTTAAGATAGCACAGATTCAGTAATATAAACATCATCCCACTATATCTACCAGTGCTGGCTATAGTAATGGCATATTCATGACAATTAAGTCCTACACTTAAAATTCTTAGTTCTAAATTGAGGTAACCAAGAACCTACATGTAGAAAAGGAAGCATATCCAATAAACACTGAACAACAAACACGGTCAAGAACAATGAGCAGTCAGTGGATAGCAACACCTACCCTTTTGCCTTCACAAGAGGCCTTCATGTTTTTAATAACATAGCATCCATGGGTCGTGGCATTGCCATATTAATTTCGAGTTGGAAATTACGGGACACATTTACTTGCATGTTGAAACTCGAAATAATAGGGCGATCATAAGTCATAGATCTGAAACTTACTTTAAACATCATACGATAACAATGACTTATATCCAAGAACAAAAGCATATTAACAAAATATGATGTCATTTCCTCTAGAAAACCATATGTCAGCAAGAATCATAGAACCCATGTTGAAGGTGCTTGTCTATCGACATGGAAAGATGCTTGTCTAAGACTAGATGACGAGTAGAATTTATTCTCAGAAAGCCAACAAAGCCCAAACAATTCACAACAAAAACTAGATTATGGCGACAGCAGGCACTCAATTGAACTAGATAACTTTGTCATGATAATAAAGCTAGCTGATCATTAAACATTGGTAATCTAAGTCACGATAACTGCTAATATCTTTATGCACCATCCTAACACTTACAGACAGTTGACTACTATAGAATTTGCTGTCTTCAATTGTCTATATTGCCAACTAAATAAATTTACAGTCTTCAATAAATTCTTATGTAAAGTATGAAAGAACATGCTCTCTTTTCATAGACAACTGCCTTTACTTACTGTTCTCTCACCCATTATCAATGAAGAGAAAATATCACCCAAGGTAAAAAGTAACAATCCACTACCTACGTGAGTTTAATTTTTGTATCAAATTATCACCAGATTTTGCTATATTTCATGTTTTTTCAAATTTCCTTTTGACTAGACAGTAAATTGTGAAGGAATGAAAATCCCTTATCCTTATCCTTGTCCTGGCTCCCAGTTTCTTTTGTTCTCTTGATTTTTTCCACTTTCTCTGCTATCCACCTTTTATCTGCTAAGCACCAGGTCTGCTGCCATCTCTCGTTAAACACATGGTGGACACTGCCTCACAGATTAAAGGACAAACAGAAAGGATATTGAAAGAGAAACGTTACTGACTTTCTAAATTTTATCCAGCAACCTTTGGTTATAGAACTGACAAATAGGAGAGTTTACGCGAAATCTTGGGTTATAAATATTGATTCACAAACGTAAGGAAAAATCCGATATAGAGGTCAAAATCTAAGACGAATATAACTAGTAGGCAAGGTGATATATTAATCCTCTCCTCAAGGCATACCATAATTTGAAATAGCAATTCACTCAATGCAGTCTCTTGTTGATATAGCAATTCTCATTGGATCCTAAGAAAATCTAGAAGTATAAAATTAAGGTACTTTGCTATTTCAGGTCTTCAGCACCATTGTCCAGAAATTACAATAAACACAAGCACCATCTTGTACGTGAAGATAACAACAATAACTTAATAGTACGCAGTATGTTTAAGCCCTCTTAAGATGTCTATAAAATTACTGCTGAATCCCAGAAAAAAAATCAAGGAGAAGCACATAGGTATCAACCAGCCAGTCAACTCGACCTCAACTTCCAGCAATGAAGGCACAAACTGTAAAACAACAGTATGTACTGGCTTCTATCAACATAACATTGCAAGTATCCAGAATTCAGACAACTTCAAGTTGCACTGACAGCTACAAAAAATTCATCTCACAAAACAGTTACAAGATTTCGCTTACAGATGACCTATACTGAAATACACCCCCCCCCCCCCCCCCCCCCAACCCTTTATAGAAAAAAGGATACTCTTTGCAACGCATTTCTAGCTCAGGAGTAAAAAAATAATGACAATAATAATTGGTAACATTCTGAACCACAAGCAACCAACCTCCATATGCAGCAGCAGTGATGGTAATTTAAGCCAAACGTACTAGCTACTCGTCCATTAAAACAAAGTAAGTTTATTAATAGATAGTAAATATGGTCAGTTACCCTAGTTTGAAATACAACATAAAGAATTATCAGGAGGACCAAATTGGAGCTAAGTTATAGTTTAGGAGCAAAAGAATCAATGGATAACATCATGAAGCACAAGAACTCATTGTACAAAGTAGCATTGATAATACTATTTACTATCACATAAGAAATTCCACAATTAACAACCAAATAACATCATCAATAGTTAAACCGTAAGGTCGATTTCCTAATTTAAAATATGAAACAAAAGGACTATCAAGAAGACTGCAACTTCGTTCATGTTCTAGAAAATCATCAACAAATCGTATTAATTGATAACCCTACTTGCTATTCGTCCATTAACAACCAAGTAACATTGTCGATTGGTAATCTTAATTACACTTCCTACTTTTAATATTTAAACAACATAATTATGAAGAAGTTTGCATATTCAGCTAAGTTCAAAGGAACAACTCACTTCTTGTGCCGGCGGCCACGCTTGGGGGCCCACGCCTCGAGTTTTGCAACAGGACACCCGCATTTGGCGCGGAACAGCAGCACGGCCCGGCCGTTGGGAGGCGCCATTTTCCCTAACTCCTGTCTCAAACACTCGTAATCGGGATTATTCCCTCCTTGTCCACCCTTCCAAGGAAGGGCGTCGATCTCCTTCCACGCCGCTGCTGCCACGTCAGCACCGCCAGCTTTAATACTCTCTTCAGTCTGCAGCTGCACATCGAACTCCATTGCCTTCTTCAGCCCGCGGCATCGCGGATTCCCGCAACTGCGTGACCACGGAATCCACGACGGCCATTTTAGGAACAACATACTGAAGATATATATCGAAGCACAAATTAGTAAAGCGAGCACGGCGGCGGCGGGGGAAATCGTGGGAATTGAAGGTGAGAGGAGGAGACAGATTGAGCGGAAGATGTAAGAGAATGAGGAGGCTAATAAGAAGGCGCAGGAGCAAAGGACAATGATCAGTATCAGGAGATCGAGAGTCGCCGCGGGTGAGTGATTGCATGGCGGCGATGAGATGCCGCCGCCAGATAAGGGGGATGAAGAAGGGCGGCGATGGTGGGTGGAGCGACCGGCGGTGGAAGGCGGTGGTGCCATGGTGGTGGTAGAATAGGGGCCTGCTCCGCCGCCCGCTTGCCACTGATACCGTTTATTTATTTATTATTACTTTATTTATTCTTTATTCTTTACTTTGGCTGCTATCTTTCTTTTTTTTTTTTCCATTTATTTTCTTTTTATTATTATTGCTTTGTACAAGGTAAAAAATTGGCCAAAATGACAAAAGCAAATAAAAAATAGCTACTATGACCTGAATTTTATAATTTATTATTCGTAATTCTTCAAAATTATCCTAGAAAAAATTTGTTATTATCAGCAGACTTCAACAGATGACATCACCATACTTTATTAATTAAAAAATTATATTATATATTAAATAAATACAAATATTCGCATTATCTTTTAAAGAATATACTGAATAAATGGAAAAATGCTTTGCAATTGCAATGGACTTACTTATTGCAATTAGTTTCCGAGGAAATTTATATAAGTCGATATTTTTAAAAATCCAAATTAAGACTCAAACATTGGTAGGAGCTCACTGTGGTGGATCATGTCCGCCCAATCATAATAATTCATTTCACTTCGAGATGCTGGCTGACGTGGCTCAGCGTTCAGTTCTCTTTTTTCAATCGATAGATTTTGCAATTAGTTATCTGTATATAGATTTTGTATGGACAATTGCTAAAAAGTGTCTCTTATAAAATAAAATAAAATAAAAAATCAAGAGCACCCGCTAATTAATTTTAGTATTTTAGTGCCTTCACCCCTCTAGCCGTTTAAAAAAATCTTGGAGCCTAAATATCTAGAAATATATTTTTTTTTAAAAAAAATAGTACAAAAATTGATAGAACACATCAAAATCAATTATTTATATATTCAAAAGTTGTAAATAAATATCTCATTTTAAACTTAGTACTTTTTAAGTTCTAAATATCTATTTAGAATTTGTTTTTTAATAATTTTAAATATAAAAATTATAAATCATGTCAAAATTAATGTTTCTTATATTCAATATTTTTTAAATATGTCTAACTAAATATTTTAAGGCTAAATTTTTTTTACGAATTAATATTTAAAATCGTCTAAGACTTTGAAGTCTCAAATACCGATTTAGAAGTTTTTTTTTTTTAACAAAAAATTTGTATACAAAAGTTGATTTCGATATTTTTTTTTCTTATATGTAAAGTTTCTGTAAAACATATTTATATAGTAATCAAAAATATTTCTGCCATGATATCGAAAGAGTGTTGATTTGAAAACATTTTAAAATTATAGATTGATTTGCAAAGTGATTCAAACTTAGGAGTTTACATGTGATTTTTTTTTTTAATATCATTTGAATTATAAATTATATTATAATATTTTACGAAAATAAAATCGAATCATTCGAGCAATTTGAAGATACGCAATCAGATTAAACTAATGATCAAGTCGCTAGTTTTAGCTGACGACTAGATTAGCGCACACCCCCCTTCTCCCACGATTCTCTGCACCAGATTTATGTACCATTTTGTATACCGATACCATTTTGTAATTATATATTTTTTAAAAAATTATTTTATAATTATAAATTATATTTAAAGTTTTAAAATTTTTTAAGACATTAAGACTTTAGAACCAAAAGAATATCTATTTAGAATTATTTTTTAAAAAAAAAATTACAATAAAAATATTATAGATTTACTCTAAAAAAATTGTAGATTCATCAAAATCTATAATTTTTATGATAAAAATATATTCAAAAAATATACATATTTTTAGGATATTAGTATATGAAATGATACATAAAAGCTAGTATAGATAATCAGGAATCCTGCTCACCACTTCTTCTCTTATTTGCTTTATTTTATTTTATAACATCACCGTATTTAATTAAATATAATCTTAATAAATAGACAAATCTTGTACATCCACAACTGAACATTTCAAATGGTAATTTTCTTTTTAATTACTGACATGACATTCTTTGGATAAAAAACGAGACGGATTCTCTACATCAAATACCAATTTACAATTGGAATTACTTTTAAATTTTAATAAATTGGCCAAAATTTAGTAAATATTCCTCTACTATATATCTTTGGGCACTCATATTCCTATACTTATTTTTGCGACTTTCATATCTTTTTACTATTAGTTTAGGAACGCGTACCCCTGGAGAGAATGTAGGTGTTAATTACGCTGATATGGCACCAATTAAATATAATTTAATTATTTTTTAATATAAATATGGATATTTTTTAATGTTCAACTAATATTAAAAAATATTAATTAGTGCCACGTCAGCAAGATTAGTGACGTGTCCGTCTAATTAATCGAATAAGGACATCGCATTCCTAAATTTGAAGTAAAATGGTATGAAAGGTCCCAAAATAAGTTAAAAGATATAAGCGCCCAAAAGTCTATAGTAAATGAATATTTACTAAATTTTGGCCTAATAAATTTTATAACAATCTAAAATTTATGTCTAATAATTTTTTACGAGAGTTATAAAAAATAATTATTGTTGTAGAAATTTATATTAATTTAAATAATGAAAAAATAATAATAATTTTAATAAATTAAATTATAAAATATAAACAAATTAGTTAATATATATTAAAATTTAAAAATAGTAAAGACGTGATGATAAATTAATATTTGATGTAGAATTCGGTGTACTGCAGAGGATTTGTATTCCAAGAAAAGCACCTGCTCATGCCGTTGCACCAGCAGGGGCAAAACAGGAAGATCCTCACGCTTTTCAAAGTTCGCGACGCAGCGTCGCCTTAGCTCCGACAATGTCGCGCGCAAGAACATCTTCCTTTCATGTCCTTCTATTAACATTATTTTTATTATATTCATTATATTGTTATAATCTCTCGCCGGCAAGTACGAGTTTATCTTTGACAAATTCTAATTATTTAATTTCATTCGAGTTTCTAGTTTTAAACGAAGAAAATTTATTTTATTTTATTTTATTTTAAAGAAGAAGAAGATCGAGGTTCGCGGCCGGTCGATTGGCCAGCGCCGTCTCGTATCCATCGTCTCCATTTTCGCGATCGAGCGAGGGAGATAGAGGTGGGGACATTTTTGTCAGGTATTGATTTTTATGATGTATGTCGTAGTTTGCTTTTTTCATTTGGAAATGATTTTCTTTCGAATGATATATGTTTCTTCTCTTTTGTTATTTATCTAAGGAATGATATGGTTAGTTATTTTTATTGCTGTTCTTGTTCGCATTCGAATTATCATCAAATGTTGAATTACAGATGAATTGCAATTTTATGCATAAAGGTAGTGCAAATTCAATTTGTTTTTGTAGAATAATTTATTAAAATTGTCTGTAAATCATGACATGTTCATAACCGGATCTATGAAGCACTTTACCACACAACCAAGACAAGCATTATTATGCGCTTGCTGTTGGCTCAGTATTGGTTAGCCTACTTCTCAGGCTCTGTGATCACCGTTATTGAAAAATTAAATGACCGGAACTACTGAAGTTAATGAGTGGATGTAGCCCCTTATCAATGGGGTTACCTGCTGGTGGAAAATTTTGCTCCTGCAGGAACTCCTAGCTTATTTTATTGTATAGATGTATGTATGGACGGGGAGTGCATATCAACTAAAATAACTGATTTAACATCTTATGGGCACTTCTCATATACAAGCCAAGGCTGTAGGATGTGGGATTGGGGGATCGTAACCTGATTTTAGGGAGTATATATATAACTTAGTAATGCATAAAGTCTTTGTGGCATTGTGATGTCTTTGATTATACTAATATTCTTTTATTTTCTTTTCTTTTGATAGCAGATATGGAGTACATCTTTTGCACTACTGCATTGTGTTGACAGGATCCCTTTGGATAGAGCATCGTGTGGTAGTTGTCTTTGACATCACGAGGTTTGTGGCTATGACAACACCAAATATTTACGATACTGAAGTAGGGACTATACCTTTGCATTGGAAACTATACCCATTAGTTCTCGGTTGCCTTATTAGGAGTCTTGTAATGTTTGATTTGTTTCCAATTTATAGAGTAGGTGATATTTGTAGGAATGGTAGGAGAGTTTCCTGTTAGGTGTCCTCAGCAAGTATTGTTGGGGTGTAATCTGTTGAACTTGTATGCAACTATTGGTTAACAGAGTCGACGGTTCAATATCAATAAATATTTTTTTCGGATGGCTGCTATGCATATAATGCATGGAACTGAGCAGTGCAATGAGTACATCTGTTGGAATAGTGTTAAGTACTTTATGATTCTTTAAATGGCAGCCAAAGTGCAATTGAAGCCCATGAGGTGCAAAAAGACTAGTTTTAGTTCCTTAAATGGATATCAAAGGATATCTAGCTGCTAAGTTGCAGAAAGAGTAATCTTAGTCGCTCAAATGTACACACATATTCCTTCCTTGAGAGTGAGTAATCATTGTTAGTCACTTATTCATATGTCATTTACACAGATTTATTTTTCATTACATATGTGGTCATAAAAAGGTAAAATTTTCCCATCATGGCCTAATTAATGAGGTAAGAGTGAAAATGCTCATTGGGGACTAAATGCGGATAGATGTCCGCTAGAATGATTAAAATTAGTTTGTCCTACATCTTAGGTTACACTTCGTTGTCCACTTAAGGTGTAAGCACTAACAGTTTCAATAGTGTTAAAGACATATTTAGTCCTTTTAATTGGCAACCAATTTTTTTGCGGTGCAAAAAGACATTTTTCCGACATCTTAGGTTATACCTTGTTGTCCACTTAAGGTTTAAGCACAACAGTTTCAATAGCGTTAAAGACATATTTGGTCCTTTTAACTGGCAACCAATTTAACCCTTTGAGGTGCAAAATGGCTAATTTTAATCCTCAAGTGGATATTAAAGGATGTCTAATCCCTCTAGGTGCAGAAAGAGTATTCTTAGTCCTTCACATGGACGCTGTATTACACCCATAGTGCTTCCTTGAGGATTAACATTTTTGTTGTTACTTTTTTGTCACTCATTTACATGTCATTTATGTAGAAACTTTTTTTTTAATCTAATATATGACGGTAAAAGGTAAACTTTCACCATTATGGCATCATTAATGAGGCCTACGAGTGAATTATTGATTGCGGGACTAAAACTGCACTAGATGTCCATATGAAGGACTAAATTATTTTGTTGCATCTTAGGGCTAAAATTCTTCTCTGTTGTTCACTTAAAGGGACCAATGTTGCATTTAACCGTAAATATTTTATAGCGTCTCTCCTCCGTCCTTTCCCCTTAAGTTCCTCTCTAGCTGATTATGTCAGTAGATGAAGAAGCTACTTGGTAATGCTTTTGTGATTCAGAGTTCGATTGCAAGGCTGCATTACTTTTTTGTTAAAAGAGATTTATGTAGTGCATTGCTTGAACCTTTTTTCCCATAGAAAATTGTTTTTAGAAGCTATGCCTTTGTAATTTAGCATTTCCTGCTACCATTGTTGTCATGTTTGTATTTTTGTGAGCAGAATCTTTTTGATATGGAGGTGCTTTTCTTGTTTGTGATTTGCTTTCTTTTTTTCCTCCTTGCAAAGCTTTAGGAGGGTTATTCTAAAAGAGGAACATGGCAACACTTGGAGATATTGGTTTGGCAGCAGCAATTAATATTCTTTCTGCATTTGTATTTTTTGTGGCATTTGCTGTGCTACGACTTCAGCCAATAAATGACAGAGTATATTTTCCTAAGTGGTACCTCAAGGGAATAAGGAGCAGCCCAAGACATTGTGGAAATATAGTAAGGAAGTTCGTTAATCTTGACTGTAATACATATTTGAGATTTTTTAATTGGATGCCAGCAGCACTGAAGATGCCCCAGCCTGAGCTAATTGATCATGCTGGACTTGATTCTGCTGTATATATCCGAATTTATCTTCTTGGGTAAGCTTTATCTGGAGTCTCATATTACTTTTTTATAAGCTTGCTTATTTCAGGAATGAAAAAAAAATGGTGTGGTATAGCTCACGGTTTTGCCAAAACCCGTCGTGGGGGCGTTTCCTGGCGACCTGTCCACTCTGCTAAAAACAGTGTGCTATATAGCTCTCGGTTTTCTGAAAAACTTTATGAGGGGCGAGTTTGGAAAAAATCGTGTTATATAGCTCACGACGTAGGATAGTAATTGGTTGCATGTTATAGTAGATTGAATGGAAGCATTCCTAGCTTTTTTCTCCAGCTAATTTGATAGAATTGGTTTTTACCGATTTTGATATTGCCTTGTTTTCTTTCATGTAACCTGTACTGCTGCTATTTAATCCTACCGAGCATAATTGCGGCTTGGAGTAGTTCCTGTAGTCTTTGCTCATAATCTAAATGAATTACTTCAATTTTATTATTTTATGCAGCTTGAAAATTTTTGTCCCCTTAACTGTGCTCGCTTTCTGTGTGTTGGTTCCTGTTAATTGGACTGACAACACACTAGAGAAACTTAATGACTTGACATTCAGTGACATCGACAAGCTCTCGATATCAAATGTGCAGTCTGGATCTGAAAGGTGCAAACATTCTATATCCAGTTATTCTGTATTATTTGAATCTATTTTTCCCTTTAAATGTTGAGAGAAAAAATGAGAATGGCTTTATATATGTGATTCATGATGTGCTTTTGGGGCGGATTCTATTACTCTGACAATACACGTAGAAATTAATAAAAAGACATTAAGTTATAATTGTTTGGGCAGAATATAATACTTTTGCATATCTGGCAGTACATGATAAGACAAAATAGGACAACGAACTTTAAAGGGGTGGGTGGCATCCAAGGCAAACTTTTTTCTTTTTTTTTTTGCATTAATCTGATATAAACCTTTCTATACTATGGTATCCATAATCCATGATCCAAGTTGGTAATAAATTATTAACGTATTATGATTCAAGTGTAAGCTCTATAACCGCTCTCTCCATAGCCATATCTCTATCTGTTAGATAGTCATTGCAGAAATTTGAGAAAGCTAAAGCCATATCATTTCGACATTTTCTGTGTTATAACTAACCATCCATGCCCTTGTTTCATCTAAACTAGTATTTGTTGATCTAAATTCTAAACCAACACAATTTCCTAGATAAATGCATTTTCATGTTATATTTCATTTCAAAAGTCAATTATCTTTATAAGTGTATTTGAGCATTCTTCCACCATTTACTGCTATTCACGCATAAGGTGCACTTCCTGCACAGCCGTATCCCTATTCACCTTGAAATACAGTTCGATGTTTGACCTGCCGCCACCTCCTATGCCTATTTTTCTTGCCAAAACACTAGTATGAGAGGTTACTGAACCATGTTGAACCAGATACATAGCCTTCGGTTCACTGGGACAGAATGTGTCAAATTATCCTTGCAACTTTCTGCTAAAATTGGATTTAAGAGAGGAAGTTTGAACTCTCATGAATACTCAACCATAAGGGTTAGTGCTTGTGTATGCAGCCTGGATGAAAGGATATACTGAACCAACTGCTTCCTGAATATCCGAAATCATATTGTTGTATGAACAGTTGGGTGTTCCTGCACAAGGGGAAATTTGCTTAAGCTCCTTATATGAACTAAAATGTATTCACATCCTTGATCAACTATTTAATTGTAATATTTTGTCTTAAATTCTTAACATATCACTATGAAGCAAGAAGTCTTTAGTATCAATTATACTCCCTTCAAGACTTCCTTTTCTTTCTAATAACCATACTCTTTCAATTGTCCCTTCGCTTCCTTATCTGTACCTCCCTTCCTCCATTGTTGGTGTACTTTTTGTCTTCTGCCGCTCACTTCATATTAAGCTTGTGTTGGTAACATTGTCCTTTATTTCCTCGTTCGCTAGACCAATCAATTCTCTTTCTAATCCCATGCTTCTTCCTACTACAGTACTACTTATCTGTACTCTGTGACTCAGTATTTTCAATATGGCTATCTTTTTTTTGTTTTTATATTGATTTAAGCATCTTGTTTTCTGAGCTGCTTCCATCAGGTAAGAACTGTTGCATCTATGTATGTGAGTTACAAAAAAAAATGGGGGTAGTGAACTTCTTTTTTTTTTTTAAATGCATCTTCTTGCTTAACTTTATGGCGTTTGCTAATTATGTAAAGATTTAAATTTTAAACACGTGAATAATGCGTGGAAAGGCCAAATCTTCCATCTTTATGTGAAACTGATAATTTGCATGCTTCATCTTTAGGTTTTGGGCACACTTGGTCATGGCTTATGTCTTTACGTGTTGGGTTTGCTATGTGCTATATCACGAGTACAAGATCATAGCATCACTGAGATTGCACTTTCTTGCCTCTGAAAGTCGTCGCCCTGACCAATTTACAGTAAGATGTAGTGAAGTCTTATTTCCATAGCCTATGCTAAAGCTACATGAAATAGATAAACTTAACCAGTCTTTTGCATCAAGATTTTATAGATTAACTTACTCCTTGTTTGACATTTTACTATGAACTCCTTGAAATAGCAAGTGCTTAATTAGGTTAATTGTATCTAAAGTTAAATAAATCTTGGAGTCTTTCCATGGGCCATAAGTCCGTAGAAACAGGACTTACTATATCCTGCTTAATATTGAAAATCAACAGAAAGTAGCCTAGCCTCCAAAAACTCATTTGATATGCTAGGATCAGTTTGGATATCTTTTGAAATAGCATCCACCAACTCCAAGCACATGCACAATGAGCGAATTGGTCATTAACTATGCTAGACTTTGGGTTCTGTTTGATATATATATTGAAATGGGCTCCTCGAAGCACCTATGTGATGAGCAACATGATAGAAAGTTAGGGCTTCCTACCAACCCCGAGCGTAGGTATCGACTCAGACATCATCAATTAGGGAGCCACACACACATATATAAAAAGCAACTACTAGAAGTGGTTGTAGACTTTTTTTTTTCTATCACTTTGTTAAAGTGCTTCTTTGCATGTAGGCTAACCTAATTAAGTTTTAAATAGCACTTCTGTATATTAAACTACAATCTCAGGTAGACGTTTTAAATGCCATATTTCAACCCCAAGCCTTATCCAAATTGGTGGATTCTTATTTTAGTCCTATATAGGAGTAGTATTTGTGCATTATAGGTCTTGTGAGCTGATATCATGGTGCTTTACTTAACTATATACGATACTAATGTGTGCATATCCTGTTTTAGTGTCTTGAGGCTAACATATGCAAATCTTCCAACTTGTTCCATTGTATTTCTTATAGGTTCTGGTAAGAAATGTTCCACCTGATCCAGATGAATCTGTTAGTGAACATGTTGGACATTTTTTTTCTGTCAATCACCAAGATAACTATCTCAGTCACCAGGTATGTACTTGTAAGAACTCAGTACTGCTTGTCTAATAGATGCACTGATTTGACGTTCATGTTAATCTGCAATTATTATTTTCTGCTTTTGTTCTCTGATGAAATCCCTTTATCATTTTGATGGTCTCATTTGAGAAATAGCTAGTTTGATTGTTTTAAGTTAAGATAGATTGACCATTGACTTACCTGGAATCAGAAGAAGGCATAAGTAGTTTAAAGAAATGTGCCCGTCGTTCACAGGAAGCATTCCAAACTGGCAGAGTTTGAGTCTAGTTGTCGTTCTCTAATTTACTTTGTCGTTTTAGAGTTAATAGTCCATTAATAAGCTAAGAGTCTCACAATTGGTAGTATAGGTGTGACATTAGGTGATTCTAGTTTACTTCGATGTCTGCTATCACATGGTGGAGTCTTTTTATTCGTTGTTTTCTTTCGCTGGTGCTACTTATAGAAGCTTTTGCTGATGCCATTCATGGGCAAGCAATCCTCATTTTAAAGTTTGGTTGTAAAAATTTGGTGTACATAGTTGATCATGTTGACGATTTATGCATTAACCCTGCATGCCTTATAGCGAAGCAAGTCGAAGATTATTTATCTATCATGGAGAAAGGACATTCAGAATTATACTCTGGAACCTAGATGCTTTGAAATCTCAATGGGACATATTGTACCGCTGGGATTTAATCTTTCATGCGCCTAATTGATATTTTGTAGTAACATTATCATGTTTTCTGGCAGCTCATTCACCATTAGACAATTTCTCCAATTAATTTGAAAATAAATATCTAGCATATATATATATATATATATATATATATTATTCAGTAAGCATGGGAAGGAAAAACTTTTTATGGAAAATCATGTCATTCAGCTATACTTTTGTGTGTCAGAATTCTCCAATTTTATAGGAGTACTTTTGTTAGTGGTGTTATTGTGACCGTATTTCGTTAACTCGGCTGATGTGGGCATCTTAATTGGTTTCATGATAAAAGATGCTTACATGTTTCACCAACGACTTTTTGACGTTATATTAACTTTGCAAAGGATGAAAATAAAACTGTTGGAGGTGACCCCTGATGTGTCACTTTATAGGATGATATACCAAAAGTCTTTAGAGATGGCTGCTTCTACTGTAAAAGACCTTTGCATTACATTATAACTATAGGTTGCGAAGGTTAAAATGACATTGTGTTAGTTGCTCCACAAAAAAAGTTGTTAATTTTGAGTTTCTGATAAGTAACTCTGTTTTGATTAGAAATGATGAATCTGGTTGAGCTGGAGTTCCATGTACTTGATTCTTTCACTTGTAGGTTGTCTATAATGCAAATAATCTTGCGAAATTGGTTGATAAAAGGAAAGGCTTGGAGAACTGGCTTGTTTACTACCAAAATAAAGCTGTTAGAAATCCAGGCAAAAGGCCAAGAACGAAGGTACTTATTAGTGCGCTGCAGATTCCTATTGTGACTACCTAATTCTTTGACATATTAACGAATTGAATTGTCAAGGTTTTTTTATGTGTATTTTTACTAAGCTATTAAACAGACAGGATTCTTAGGGCTATGGGGAAAGAATGTGGATGCAATCGACTATTACACTGCTGAAATTGACAAGCTACTGAAGGAAGTAAGTTTCTGTACCTAAAACTACTAAATTTGTTCAGATTTTAGACAGTAACTTAGCTTGCTTGTGATTATTTTGTTAGTCAACAAGGAGCTTCTTATACCATTTTAAGTTCAACAGTTTGGATTGCAAGTAACATCGTTAAATGTTTAGAGCAAGAATGAGCACCTCTTTGGCCGTTGTGTCTACCATGAGATTCATGAAAGGCGAAAAGGTAAAGTGTTTGATGTTTATAATATCACCTCTTTTCACTTTTCAGCAATCTCAATGGCCAGAGAGATGTTAAATCTTTCTTCGATAATTTAATAAATGCTTTTATTAAAGTTTACGAACATATAATAAATGATTCTCAAGGATAAATGTAAGGACGTAAACAAAATATATCTTCTTTATACTTCAAAGGCTTCAAACTTTTCTTAGATCGGTCATATTCGTTGTTTAGTTTTCTTTAATGTATGATTTTATCTTCCATGGTATCAGAATTTGATGAGACTAGGTTTTCAAATATTGCAGTTGAAATCATGTTAATATTTACCTACTTTGTCCATGCCACTTGGTTGATGTACATGAAATGAACTCCTAAACAAAAGTGTCATTTGTTTATACCTATAAAGGTTGATCACATAATTTACTTTATCCTTTAAGTTCTTAGAAAGGCTTTCATTGGACATACCTCATAAGGCTTCTTTAGTGCTCTTAATCTTTTAATTGATATTCTTAAAGTTCATCCTGTTCCTTTCGTTGAATATTGTTCTACATCCAAATATGTTCCTTTGACAGAACCTTTCTTGATTTTATTGTAGGAAGATACAGCAAGGGAAACTATAAGGAATGATCCGAAGTCAATAATGCCAGCTGCATTTGTCTCATTTAAAACAAGGTGGGGGGCAGCTGTTTGTGCTCAAACTCAGCAATCAAGTAACCCAACAATGTGGTTAACAGAATGGGCTCCTGAACCTCGTGATGTTTACTGGCCTAATCTTGCAATCCCATTCGTGGAACTTACGGTTCGGAGGTTGATTATGGCTGTTGCCCTTTTCTTTCTTACGTTCTTCTTTATGATCCCAATTACATTTGTTCAATCCCTCGCAAATATTGAAGCCATCGAGAAGGTTTTGCCTTTTCTTAAATCTTTTATTGAGAGGTAAGTCTGAAGTGA
This sequence comes from Xerophyta viscosa, assembly GCA_002076135.1. Taxonomy (NCBI): domain Eukaryota; kingdom Viridiplantae; phylum Streptophyta; class Magnoliopsida; order Pandanales; family Velloziaceae; genus Xerophyta; species Xerophyta viscosa. The sequence goes on along the minus strand of MJHO01000001.1, from coordinate 11,132,225 downwards.
CATTTAATACTTTTTTAAAAGTTCTTGGCACAAACTCTTGTGTTTTTTTGTTTCTTAATTCTGATGCCTGACAGTAACCAAGGGTTCACCAGCTAGTTATGCTTTTGTAGGTTCTGCAATGTTGCAATTTGTCAGGTAAACCTTAGGTGACATGCCATATCAACTTGAAATTGTTCATATCAGGAAATCCTTGAAGTGTTTGGTTCAGGTGGACAGAAAATGTGTCACTGCAGGGACTGACACAAGAACTTGAATGGGCTTATATGCAAATATAAGTGTATTATCTAGAATGTAGTCTGTCTGCTAATGTAACTTTACTCATTTTTAGGCAATGCTACCATATTATCTCAAAATAGCATGCCCTGCGACATATTGTCATGCTGAACCTGTGATTCTGATTCCTGTCATAATTGCAGTGCGAATCAAATGATGGCTTTTGAAGTATATGGAGCTGGTTCATTCACCAAAGCTTCAAAATCACATATTTACAAGCACTTAATAACTTGATAATGACAGCACTTGGCAGGTTTGTGCTGCCAAAGATAGTTAGATGTTAGTAACTAGAAGGGGGTCACAACTACAACGAAAGGAAAAAGAGTAAAGTAGTGTTAGCTATGAGTATAACCAAAGGTTAGGAGCATTAAAGTAAGCCTGGCAATGAGCATAACTTAAGGAGCAGTTAGCATTAAAAAAAGCCAAGAAATTTGGGTTGACTTGAAATTCAGGCGCAATGACGTGGCAGCTTGGGAGGTGGAGATGAAGTTGGACGGAGAATAGAAGTCATGTATCTGCAGAATAATGAAAATGATACTGCTGGTTGGCAATGTGGTCGTAGGTTATATTTAGTGGACAAAGAGACGTCTCGTGATTATAGAGAGGTTGGTCGCTTATGGGGTAAGCATGTTGAAGTTGTTGCCTTGCTAGTTTTAGTATTAAGATATGTCATCCATGTTAAGTTCTCTACGTTCCAACATACAAAAGGTACTTATGAGAAATTTTTTCCCCAATTTCCTCTGAGTTGTCTCCGTGGATTCCAAGTGGATGATGCGGTCAGTGCATTAGGTCAATAACAGTTAACTATAAAGAAAAACCATGATAGCCATCATAAATTGACAATTTTTTGGTTAATTATGGCATACAACATATTGTAGAGAATCGTTTCAGATGTAAACAAATCTTGTAAGTTCATGACCTCTACGTTGTTATGTAACTTGGAAAGACTTCCACCAAAACAGGCTGGTTTTGAGATATTTTTCATTTATCAACACTCATACAAGATTTTACGCTACCAAGTGATCTCATTGATTATGGTCATAAATTATTTTGCAGGCCCTCTATTAAGTCATTTATACAAGGTTTCCTTCCAGGGATTGCGCTAAAAGTTTTTCTTATTCTTCTTCCAAGCATACTTATGACTATGTCCAAGGTAGAAGGCTTCACATCACTTTCTACCTTGGATAGGAGATCAGCTTCAAAGTACTACCTCTTTTGTTTGGTTAATGTATTTCTTGGGAGCATCATAACAGGCACAGCATTTCAACAACTCCACCACTTCATTCATGAATCGGCTAATGAGTATGACATTTCAAACTCTGAGATCCATGTTTCTATATTGTGTTCTTTCCTTGAATAGTATGCAAGCTTTCTTTTAAAAGTTGTGTTATCATGAGTACTAGGCAAGAAATTCCAATGTGCCAATTTTGAAATCTATATCATTTTGTTCAGATATGCTCATCAATATCCAGCCTAACGATTTTTATCTTTCCTACCGCTAATTTTAATTTTGGTTCAGGTCGACAAATGTCTTGCCAGTTTATAGTTGCAAGAAGATTTCTGATAGCTTATGTCAAATCCTTTTGCAGAATACCAAGAACAATAGGTGTGTCAATTCCAATGAAAGCAACATTTTTTATTACATACATAATGGTTGATGGATGGGCTGGGGTTGCCGCTGAGATTATAAGATTGAAACCGTTAATCGTCTACCACCTAAAGAACTCGCTTTTAGTTAAGACTGACAAGGACAGAGAGCAAGCCATGGATCCTGGGAGCTTAGAGTTTGCATCAAGTGAACCTCGAATTCAGCTTTACTTCTTGCTGGGGCTTGTATATTCCGTGGTTACGCCTATCTTGCTTCCTTTCATTGTTGTCTTCTTTGGCTTGTCTTACGTAGTCTTCAGACACCAGGTTCGCTTCTTCATGATTTCGATATTTGGAGAACGTCATATTTATAGTATATTTATTTTCATTTTTGGCTTTGAGTAACTTTGACCAATATATTAGTTTTAAGACTTTCTAGGATATACGTAGCTAGTTTTGTTTGTTGTATATGAAAAGATAATAAGATATAAGACAAACCACTAATACTTGGTTTAGCTAAGGCCCACTCCGGCAGATGATTCATCACCAGAGAGCCATGATGCTTTTTGCATATGATGGTTCAAGTACAAATTAGGAAGATTACAGCTCATCGCTTGAAAATGTAGAAGATGTCACCAGAGGGCCAAGATGCTTTTTGCATATGATGGTTCAAGTACAAATTAGGAAGATTACGGCATATCGATTGAAAATAATAACTGTAGTAGCATAATTTGAATGATTTCCTAATTAACTAAATTGGCGGTGTACACCATAAATTCACTATCTTCCTAGTAATCCAACAATCTAAGCATTCTCAATACTCCCTTTTAAACTATGCTAGATAATAGATGGAATCATTCATAGTTTGCTCAGAAGCAATGTACGTTGTTGTGCTAAGACTTAAGAGTGCCTTGCCAAAGATCTGGTAACCAATATCTTGTTAACATTGTATTTTCACTTCTACCTTTTTTGAATAAAATATAGTTAATCTAAAAATACTTAATTCTGTCATGCAAACTGGATTGGCAGCTAACAAAGTGCTCTTACAGAGTGTTTGGGAAGAGGGAATGTGAGTGGAAAGATTTTGGGAGGGAAAGAAAATGAAGAGAAATTGAAGTTTTCTATTGTTTGGGATTGATGGGAAAAAGATGGAGGAAATGAAAACTTGAAGTTAAATTTCTCTTGGGCCCACTTTTTTTTGTGCCCCCCCCCCAAAAAAAAAAAATCGGTGAGAAATCAAGGGAATGGATTGAGCTTGATTAGGAATTGACCATTATACCCTCTATTTTTATAATCTTCATTTTTCAAGACAAAATGAAAGGGTAAAATAGTAACTTCATATAATATTAATATATATTAATAATATTATTTACTAAAATATTATATACTTTTAATAATATCATAATATTATCATTTTCAAATTTTTAAATTTTTTAATTCGCTTAATTATAATTATAATATATTATTTCTTCTCATTCATAATTAACTTTCTCTCCACTTTCTTTTTCTCCATTATCCAAACAAATGGGAGGAAAAACATTCCCACCACTTTCTTTCCCTTTATTTTTATTCCTTTTATTTTTTTTCCTCCACTTTCTTTCCCTCATTCCAAACAGAGTGTTATTGTCACATAATAGCTGCCTTCTGTACCTTAAGTTTCCAATCTTGTAATTATTGTTTGGGGTTGATTCCATGTTACTTCTGCTACTGCCCTTGCAATACTTAATTTGTCGTGCAAACTGGATTGGCTGCTAAAAAAGTGCTCTTATTGTCACATAATAGCTGCCTTCTGCACCTTAAGTTCCCAATCTTGTAATTATTGTTTCGGTTGATTCCATGTTACTTCTGCTACTGCCCTTGCCATTGCTTTTGTTGTCTGTTATTGCCCCAGATAAACCTGAAGTTTTACGTACTTCTAATTTGTCCAATTCTTTTTATTAGTTTCGTGAAATATACAAATTTACAAAGTATTTGGTCCTCGCTTTTGTATTTTAGGTGCAAACAGTTTGTCGAAATCTAATATCAATACATTTTTAATTTGTCTGGTCCATACATGTCTATGTTTTTAACTGATTTGGTCCAGACAAGACCTATTGTAATTTGGTAAGTTAGATATGCCGTCCAAGGAATGGGCCTTAACTGTTCTTTAATCTGGGGTTTTGCCAATTCCGATGTGGGTTTGTTTCGATAAACAGCCATAGTACCGCTGTATATCTTTGCAAATAGCCTGATTTTAGGTAGTCTTTTCCAAGATAGCCTTCTCCAATGTAGCTCTTTTCATGTCCTTTGTGGCAGCGTCATTCTAGATAGCCTTAGCCTTCACTCTAACCATGCAAGTAGCCTTTTCTATCTGGTACTCTCTCAAATGGCCTTTTGCAAGTAGCCTTTTTCTATCTAGTGCTCTCTCAAATGGCCTTTTTAGTTTTGCATTTTTGCGGGTATGTCCAACGATTGATTATTCTTACTGATTATTATAACCTCATAATCAGCCGGTGCAACAAACATTGTCTTAGGTGCATCAACGCCATTAGTCCCATCCTAACAGGTAACCTAGTCGGTGCATTTTTTAAACCTACTTGCATTTGGTGGAATAGCCAATTTGGTCATAAACTCATCCCATGTTGGTCCGGTACCAAATATGGACAACTTCATATCCTAACTTTGTGGTTCTTGGCTTTCTTAATGGCAATACTATAGTTAAATTAGAAGTCCATGTCCCTGCAGTTAACACTCGTAAAATGCTTTATTCCTTAATACAACTAATTAAGATTATCATAATATTATTTGGCTGTTTGTGTAAGTATAAGTACTGACAATTAAATGAAAATTAGATGGATGCCCGATGCTTTTATGGAAAGGGCATACTAGCATGCAATTAAGTAGTATGCTTATAATTCTTTTAAGTGTTCTCAAATAGCAATCAGAATTCATTCTAGTTAATCAACTAATCTTCTTATGAGATTAATGGAGAGAAGAAATGTTACTAAGTGCAAGGTTATATGGAGGGGTGCTTATCAACTCAGAACGAACTTGTCATCCCTACAGTTTATGTTTTTACAAAGTACTAAGCAAGAGTCATAGGTAGATTCATGCACACATTAGTGAGATCTCAAGGGAGACAATTGCCAAATATTTCAAGATAAGGTTGTCACAATATAAGATTGAGACTTTGTGGGAGAAGCTGAGAAGATGTGGATGAAGGTGGTGGACGGTATTCGCAAAGTAGCTAGGTAAGTCCTTGGTGAAGTTAAGGGAGATAAGACCTAATAAATAGCTTTTATGGTGGAGTGCCAAAATACAAGAAAAAGTAAGAGCGACAAAAGTTTGATATCGAGAGTGGCTCAAGAACAAACACCACAAGACCAGGCTAAATTATAAGCAGGCTAAAACAAAAACGAAGAAAGCAGTAAGTGAGGCTAGACTAGAGCTTTTGAAGAATTCTACAGAAGGCTAGATATGAAAGGGGGTGAAAAAGATGTATACAAGACTGCAAAGGCAAGAAAGAGAATGATCAGAGATTTTTTACCAAATGAAATGTATCAAGGAGGAGGATGGTCAAGTATTGGTGGGTAACACGCCCTTTACACAACAGTGGACATAAAAGTTTGCTTAGGAGAGCTATAAGATTCGGATAAGTTTCAAATTGCATGCATCACAAAAGCATCAACAAAAGGAAATGTGGGAGCTTTATGAAATGAAAGGTAAAGCAGTTGCCCTAGATGGTGTACCCATTAAAGGTTGACTAACTAGTGAAAGAGGACAATAGGCATCCTAAAGTGAAGTTGAATAGGAACCATCATAAATGATCTTACCTCTTAGACTTTCGTGAAAAGGTCTTTTATCGAGTTGAGTGGCAATGTAGAATTTAATTACTGGTACAGTTATTTAAGGACTTAGGGGAGGTGGTTTGCTCTTGCTGTCTCTTTTTCTCTGTTTTATCCTTGTGTTTTCTCTGCGATGTGGTCTTTTATTTGTTCATGTGGTGTCCTTATGGTGCCTTTTCTCCTTGTTATTGATCTTTTATACTTGTCACTATGTGCACCTTCCTTTTGTTTGTTTCTGGGAGTTCTTGTAAGCGTGTTGTTGGAAGTCATATCTCTGAATTTGTGTGCTTGTTTGTGTACTTGGGTGTTTCTTGTCAGGCTGAGGAGGCTCCTACTAGATTGTTGTTGTTTGTTAGCTAATCTTCTCTCAACTAATGAGGCCCATTATGGTGTGACTTATTGTTTAGAACTTCTTTCTAGAACCAGGCTAGCGTGCACCTCGTTAGCAAGATATACATCGGTGCCCAAGCTTATTTACAATTTACATGCTATATTGTTTTCTGCACATCTTACTGCTAATGCACTCTACGTACATAATGGAATATATGCAAGGGTAAGGGCATCTGGAAACGAAATGTGATTTTCTAAAATCCCTTGGATGCATTACAACATGAGACATCTCACCATTCCTTGAATATATTGTTGGCCTATGAACTTTCCAGGCTGTTGCTCGGCCTTAGAAATTGCTTAAGCTAGCCTAAAGAATGTAGATGCTTATTGTAAGATGCCTTACAACGTGGTCCCGGTGATAGTTTGACATGATTCTAGGACTAGTGAAGAATTCAATTTGTAAACCCATAAAGACCTGGTCCCAGACAACCATGACTTTCTTGGCGAGGCAGTTGATGCAATGTAGCATTCTGGTTAGGGTTTTCCCTAGTCATGCCTATACTTCCATGCTGGAAGGTCCTATCACCATCAGGTCTATTGTCTTAAGCTATAATGGGCAAACCCCTAAAGAAAAGAGAACTTAATGCACTTATTTGCTTTACAACCTTAAGTATCACTTGTTTTTATTCTGTTTTTTTTTTTTTAATTTATTTTTTTTAAAATTTTATTTTTATTTTTATTTTTGTCTTGGATGAGCCTAACGTTTGTTTGTTGCTTACCCTTTAATTTCTTGCTTACACTTTAAGTATTATATTTTGAAAGTCATTTGTATTCAAGGTAATAAATGTTTACCACCAAAAGTACGAAAGTGGCGGAGCGTTTTGGCCAGATGTGCATAGACGTCTGATAATAGCAATGATAATATCACAAGTTTTACTTATGGGCTTGATGAGTACCAAGCATGCTGCGCAATCTACACCGTTGCTCCTTGCTCTTCCCATAATTACTATTTGGTTTCACAGATACTGCAAGAGCCGGTTTGAACCGGCATTTGTAAAATTCCCGCTACAGGTTTGTCAGGAACTGATCTTTTTGTTCTCTAAGTTTATCATAGTGAAGTCAATAGCATCGTGATAATCAATACATAATCTTGTGTTGATTTAAAGTCTGGTAATGTTCAATATATGCATCTTTGTCATTAGTTTATGTCCATATCTCTCTCACACGGTCGTACTAATCATAAATACGATAATAAGGAATATATAAGCTACTAAATAGTATGTTGTCCTGTCAAGTGGCTTTTAGATGAAGATCTATAAAGATTAAAGATGACATCGTTCTCCAGCAATGGGGCAGCTTAAATAATCCTTTCGACCATCCCTTTATACATTGACTGAAGTAGAGTCATGTAGGCGAGCAGGCTTTACATGTTTTGGAATAGAAAAGTGTCCACTAGGGTAGAACAGAGAAATATTGCAAGACTAAATTATCAATGATCATAAAATAAGTTATTGCTAGCACAGCTGCACTAAATAATAGCTGGTTCTGTAAAATTATCGCAAGCTAGTTTGCTGATTCTTTGTAGTTGTTAGAGATATGATCTGATATCTTTGATATATTTCTTTCAACAAGACTGAGTTTGGTAAACTTGAGAATCCAATTGTTATAAGGCCCTAATATCTTTTCAAGTATTATAAGTATCTGGTTTAAATCCTGTACCTCCACTGGCGGCGTAACATACTTAAACGATATAGATTTATTTATGTTATTATGTTCATTAAAGTAAAAGTGTACTCAGCTATTTATTACTTTGTATTTAAATTAAAATATGTTAATGCATACTTTTATTTTGTAGGACGCGATGGTTAAAGATACGTTGGAGCGTGCTACTGAGCCAAATTTGAATTTGAGAGCCTACCTCGAAGATGCATACGTACATCCCGTCTTTCATAAAGAAGAGGCGGATGATCCGATGGCCCTTTGCGAGGAGGATGGCGTTGTCGTGCCTACTAAGCGTACATCTCGCAGGAGTACCCCCATCGACAGTAAGCACGGTTCTGATGCCGGCGGTGAAGTGGATTTCTAGGATTGCTGCCAACTTCTTGTACTGATGGTTGTCATGCTCAGATTTTAATTCTGTGAATTGTAGAATTATGCCCGCAATTATGCCCGCTCTGCGCCGGTCCAGAGTTTCGTTAAGAAATTTGCGTTGTTCTTTTAATTATAATGGCATATATTGCATGTGTTCCATTGTTTTTTTTTAAAAAAAAATATGATTATTTTTATTTATAATTATTTCAAGGATATTTAAATAGCTCATGGGAAGCTCGGAAAACAATTTGGAAAAAGGAGAATATGAGGGGTGTTTGCTTGTTATATGTAAAGGTAGTTGCCTTTGCTCATAAAATAGATAGATAGATAGATATATCTAACAATTTAATATGATGAAATGATTTTCTTTTTTTACTTTTTCCTAACGTTATAATGACATGGATCATACCATTACAATTAGAAGTTATGATTTCATTGTAGTTTTTTCATGGTGGTGCTAATACCTCCATATTTTTCTACGTAACATGGCGACACTTCTCCTACGATAAACATCATTTTTTTTTTACTCGACATAATTTTCCAATAGCATATTTTAAACCGTGATCAATGAGTGAAACTTCTGAGTTTATATTGTCTTCGGACATGTTGATTACATGCACATGTTTGTCATAAGTTTCTCAATTTTTCAAAATTCTACTGTCTTATCACAAACCGGATTTGAACCCATGAGCGTTCCGTCCCACCGTCTACCTACCTACCGAGAGAATATAAACATACTGACAGTCAACATGGTTGATTAAAGGTGGTGCAGCTAGGGCTGAGCATTCGGGTCAACTCGAACCGAATCAACCCGAACCGAAAATTTTAAGGCCGACCCGAACCGAATACTTTCAGGTCTGAACCGACCCGAATTTCGTGTCAACCCGAATCGACTAAAATTCGGGTCAGTTCGGGTTGGTTCTGGTTGACCCAAATAATAATAAAAATTATTTTTATTCAATACCAATTCGGATTCGGATCGGTTAGGATCAACCCGAATAGTTGTAATATGAATATTTTGTTTAAAAAGAAAAAATTAGCACATAAAAATCAACGAAAACTAACTAAAATGTGACTCGCGAGGATAATTTGGGTCCAACCCGAACCGAACCAAAATTCGACCACCGAACCCGAACCGAATTATATAGACCCGAACTATTAAAATGTCGACCCAAACCGAACCTAAAATTTTTGCTTTGTTTGGGTCGGTTCGGTTCGATTTTTCGGATAGATTCGGATAATGCTCAGCCCTGGGTGCAGCTTTAATAGCGGTTTTCTCGGCACTTTACTGCATGAATTATTTGGCTCATAGTGGAAAAGATATACTAGATAAGTAAACTCTTTGATTACAAGCAGAAGATAAGAAGCATAATCTTCAGCCTTCATCATCTTACACCCATCTCGAGAGCTTAGGTAGAACCGATAGGACGAAGCATACTAGCGTTTATTTATTGACTGCTCTTTTTTATTTTAAAATTCATCACAAATTTATTAAAGATTGAAATCCCGAAATATATATTTAAAAAATATAAAAATTATATAATTTATTAAAAATTATAATTTTATATTATTTTTTAAAATTTTAATTAAATAAATTTATTGGTGAATCACATGGAAAAGGACTACAAAACTTTGGCCTTTCCATGAAAAAGCGACGTGGTTCCCGATTCGCTGCTATGGATGAACGGTGAACCACCAGTTCTGCCGGCGGCACCTACGTCGACATTGACAGGTAACTAATCCTATTTTCCTCCGAAGACTCGTACCGAAACAATAGACCGACTATCTGACAGTACCAATTGCGTAAATTATCGTAACATAGGGGGTTAACAACAAGCATCGGCTGTCCTAATTCCCAACTGTACTGATGGGAACGTTTGGCTTTTACCCCTTTAGGTCTTGCGGCGGCGGCAGCAACAGAGAATAAATCCCAGCCGTCGGATTTGTTTACCTAAATCGGCAAGCTACCTCAAACGGCCCCAAATCTTTCGAATTAAAAAACATCCAGATCTGGAAACCTCGCGGTCCCCAGATTTTTGAACTTGACCATCATAATGGGACCCACCGACGTCAGACATCCTCCGTGCAGAAGGCTGTCACCCATCACGCGACGCCGACCTCCAACCCGCCACAAAAGAGATTTCTGGAAAAAAAAAAAAAAATTGTTAATTCACTCTACGCCATTTATTTACAAAATTTTATAATAAAAATAAAAAATATATTGACGTGACGGACAATTAAAAGAGCTTAAAACGTAAATTTTTAAGAAATTTTTGTTTTTCAATTTTTTTTTAAAAGAAAAGGAAAATGATGCCTCTTCTGCTCTGGTACTTCTCCCTTTCTACAACATGCCAACAGCCAAGTAACAGGCTCTTCTTGTCTTTACTATTTGTAACCAGACGTTGCCATCAAAATAATGGAGAAATGGAGGAACTTGGTATAATCTCAAGATATTCTACAATATTCGGAATTGCAAGAAGAAGGTGAAGCGAACAACTACCTCTACCGAACGATGCAGTCAGCGAACAGTAGGTTCATCGTCATCGTCGTCGTTGCCGGTGGCTTCGTCCTCGGAAGAGGAGGAGAGATGGGCGAGCCAGCAGTTGCCGTGGAGGTGGCCGTAGACGCAGACGAAGTACTCGAGGGCTCCATCCCGCGCTCCGAGGCGGCGTGACGCGCTGCGGGGTACTAGGCCGGCGGCGGTCATGCTCCACACTCGCGCGCCGCAGTAGGGACACCGCACGCGCTGGTCCAGCTCCGCTCCCCTGCTGATCAGACAAGTGCGTGTCCGCGAGCGCATGAATCCTCCGAACACACCGCGGTAGACACCCACGTCTTCCGCCGCCCCCACGGCGTGCTCGCAGGGATCGCTGACGTAGAGAAGATCGCCCTGGCACCGCCGCGCCAGGAAGCTCCGGCCGGAGGTCTTGGAGAATCTGGAGATTTCGACGAAGTGCCCCGGCGAAGCTCGGTCGAGAGGAAACCGATCGCTCGGCGCGCAACCGCAGCAGAAGAAGAACAGCTTTGCCAGCGCGTCCCAGCCGCCGCCGAGCTGCCTGCCGCCGCCCGGCTCTCCCGCGCTCAGCGCAGCCACCATTCGAGGCGCCCGCGATATGCAGAGCTCTCTCCACAGCACCCGCTTCGCAACCGCGCGCACCCGCCGGCTCACGCACGCCGCCAGTCCCACCGCCCGCGGATCCCAGTTCATGGCTCCAAACACCAGCATCAGCACACGCTCATCTAGTATCCCGGTGTTCTCCTCGCCGGCATTGCCTTCGGCGGAAACCCTACGCCTGCTGCTGCTGCCGCTGCTCTCTCCGCGTATTCTGACTTGAATGGCATTATCGCCGCCGTCGCTCATAGTAAGCTCGGGCAAGATGGTCGGCGGCGCCACACACTTAAATACGCGCACGCAACGCCGAAGCTCTTTTCGCTCATTGGGCATCCACTACACGACAAAAATAAACTATCATTTCACATTAATTAATTTCTAGAACACAAGCACTATTCCAAACAAATTTTTAGATGTACCCGCTATATTACGGTATTTTATATAATGATCTAAATTTTTTTTATATAGAAGTATTTTTAAATAATTTTAACATTAAAATTATAATTTTTAACGAGAGTAAAAATTTTCATATTTAAAATTTTTTTAAATTTTTTTTAAAAAAATATGTTTTAAAATTTTAAAATTTAATGTATTTGAAGTGAATTTAAAAATTATTTTAAACTCCGTTGAATTCGTTAAATTATGGAGTGCCAAAATATTAATTTAAAAGTATTTTTAAAAATTTAAAAATTAAAATTTAGATATAATCAAAATTTGTAATATTAATTTTTTTAAAAAATTAGAAAATAATTGTATTTTTTTATTTAAATACGAGGGAATGTATGATGATATGGCGTAAACGTTTCATTGTAGAATTCTTTGATTCCAAAATGTTGGAGTTGAGCATAAAAATTTGGGATAATTTGCATTCAGTCTCTACTTTTTAAACTTCTCATCACTCAGCTCATCTAGTTTCATCTTTTCCATTTTAGCCTCACTTAAAAATCGTGTCGTCATGTATTGATCGCTGCAGCAGTATTTTTTTGAAAACTTTTTAGAATAAAAATTGTATATTTTGATAAAATTTATAATTATATTTTTTAATATTTTTTCAAAATACTTGTAAGTAAACATTTGATATTTTAAAGTGTTAACGGATTTTGAATCCGAACAATTAACTTGCTGAAAGTCTGAAGCTTCACAATATCCGTTTAGAAGCATCTTTTGAAAAAATATTGAACATTAAAATTATAAATTTTATCAAAATTTATAATTTTTATATTAATTTTTTTTTAAAAAAATACTGATACAGTGGTTAAAATTATATGATATATTAATCAACGATGGATCTAAACTGAAGATGGTATTTTATAGGGGCTGAATTAGGCAAGGTTTACCCAAAGGGGCTTAAAAAATACCTAAAAATTTTCTGTATTTGAAGTCTATAAAATTTTAACCTACATATCTATTTTAATATTTAGTGACATAGCAGTATTTGAAGTACTCATTTCGATTTTATTGTTAGACATTGGTATTAACATGTATGCTCTAATAACGTTTATATATTGGGCTGGAGATTATATTCTTACCGTCACTTGGACCTTTCTGAGAGAGGCCCACCGGCCTCCATGTCAAATTAAAATTTTACAAAATTGTGATGGTCCGCGTAAAAATATATTTATCGGATGCTGAAATATAAAAATTAAATTTTCGGAACTATGTAATTATTCCAAAATTTTACGTCGAAGATTAATTTAAAATTAAAGAAATGTGAGGAATCTGACGACACAACAGTCTATATGCAAGAAGCCTGAGCTGGACCAATCCCTGCCTCCACCGCCACCATGTCCGTCCTTATTATCACCCAAAACCAAACCACACCACCATCTCCCCTCCGACAACGACAAACCCCGAGCTAACGGAAACCTGCGATGGGCTGCTCGCTCTCGCGGATCGAGAATGAGGAGGTGGTGGTGCGCTGCAAGGAGCGCAAGCAGCACATGCGCGCCGCCGTCGCCGCTCGCAACGCCTTCGCCACCGCCCACGCCGCCTACACCGCCTCCCTCAAGGACACCGGCTCCGCCCTCAGCGGCTTCGCCCAGGGCGAATCCCCTCCCCCCATCACTGATCCCATCATCTCGTCCTCCCCCTCCGCCACAACCTCAACTCTCCTCACTTCTTCCGCCGCCGCCGCCTCCGGCGCTGCTACACAAGCTGGTCCCACTTCTGCTGTTATCCCGCCGCCGATGGAGCCCGTGCTTCCCCCTCCCCCGCCACTTCCTTTCTCCCCTTCACCAGCTCCGATCCAACGGTCAATTAGCATGCCGGAGATGCCTAAGAAAGTCGTTTCCAAGCTCGCTCGCGATCCCTCCACGGAGGTGATCCGCGAGGAGGACGATGATATTGGCGTCGACTCGGAACCTCCGAAGACCCCACCACCTCTGCCCCCTCAGCAACAGCGTGCGCATCGCCAAACTCCGCCTCCGCCGGCCCCTACGGCCACCCCGTGGGATTACTTCTTCGACACCGAAGAGCACATGCCGGGTTCCACCCTTACGGTACCCGAGGAAGACGAGATTGTCGCCGTTGAAGTTGAACATAGTGATGCTTCCTTAAAAAACGATGATTCCACGCCTGTGACACCGGTGAAGGTAGTAGAGGAGCCGCAGACACCTCCCCCGCCCCCGCCGCTTCCAGAGGAGGAGACCCCTGTGAAGGGGATGAACAAGGGCAAGGCGGCGCAGCACCACCACGCAGCCTCCTCCGGTGCTTTGGAGCTTGAAAGAAGAAAGGATGTGGTTGCAACCGCGGCGTTGCCCCGTATTAGCCTAGTGCAAGTTCTGAACGACCTGGACGAACACTTCCTCAATGCGTCTAAGGCCACTCACGAGGTGTCGAAGATGCTGGAGGCAAATCGCATGCATTATCATTCCAATTTTGTTGATAATCGAGGTTCACTCTTTTCCTGTTTTTTCTTTGTTTTTAGTCAAGAGCATGTCTTACGCCAGAAGCCCATTTATTCTCTTGGAAATTGACTCACATTAAGATATTACCAGCATTTTAGCCATTGTTAAAGTTCCTGCCTAGCGACCAAAAGGTTGTGGGTTCAAGGCTTAGAGACCACCTCCTGCAAAAGTAGGAAGGCATACATTAGGCAAAACATTATATGCTCTTTCTGGAGCCTGCGCTTATACGCACGAGTCTTTGAGCCATTTGCTTAAGTGTCGAAGGCTTCAGTTGCGTACTGCCAGCTAGAGTAGTTAGTGCTGTACTGTAGCAAAGTAAGCTTTATGACAAATATATTAACTAATATACAAATAACGTCTTCATACAATAAAATTTTGTCTGGCGATACATCATTCACGTCTTAATGCAAGATGTAAATTGCTTCTGCTTGAGAGGAAATTAATATCAAAGACCTTAACCAGATCAAGTTTTCTTTGAAGGCAACTAAACATGCAGACAATTAAAAAACAGTTGTTAACATATCATCATTAATTTATAAAACATAAGAGCATAAGAAACAGTTGTAAACATATCATCATTAATTTATAAAACAGAAGAACATAAGAAACAGTTGTCAAGATATCATCATTAATTTATAAAACAGAACATAAGAAAAAAAATTATAAGTCTCAACGAAGTTAAACTTTAGAGTCGTACTAAAAAAAAGCTTCTTTATATTTAATGTATTTAATGGTCAACATGATGATTGAACCTGTGGCGGGTTCAGGTTGTGCTTAATAAACTTCTGTATTGCAGCTTCCACACCATCGACCGTCTCCCTCTATGTTGTGCCGTCTTTGCAACCTTCTATTGTCTTTCTCTACACCTACCTCTTCAACATCGGTTAAGTTGTCAAATGCAGGTGCACCGTGGCATAAGGGGTTTGTGTAGCATAGGCATTAAGGCATGAAAAAGGAGCGAACTGGTGGTGGCAAGGCAATTTAAAAAAAAAAGAAAAAAACAAGATGTCAACATATCAACACTATTTATCAAATAAAAGAACCTAGGAAGATTATAAGTCTAAACTAAGTTAAACTTTAAATTCATACTAAAAAAGCTTCTTTACATTTAATGTATTTAGTGGACAAAACATGATGATTCAACCTGAGGCGGGCGTGGTGGGTACTGATCCTGGACCTTGGACGGCGCCAGGCTGTGTAGGTGCTCAATGGGCACATTCTGTTCTGCTCATGAATCCATGATGGTGCCTTTTTTTTTGTGCAACGGTATCTAAAAATTTATCATTCTTGAGTACTGTGTCGCGCTTTTATAGTTCCTTATAAAAGTACTTGTATTATCCCTCATTATATCTATTATGCACCAACACAACCAAGTCGTCTTTTGGGATCTTAAACCTTGTACCCTCAGATGAAGTTAATTTAGATCCTAAATTAATTTTGGAAATGTTGCTTTTTCTTGAGTTGTTTAACAAATTAATGTGTCAGTATTAAACTTTGTTGGGCTGGTCTCCTTTGATGTGTTTGTATGGAAACTGGACCTTAGTGGCTGTCTGACTGTGTTTATGGTGTAGTTTCCATGAAGTTCATTGAATTAACTTGAACAGGAAGGTGAAAGTAGGTCTAGTGAACCTTAGAGATGATTTACATGCTAATATTGTTTTGTTGTCCCTGCCTGTGATAAGCAATGTGCTTATCTGTTTTCTGGTATGAACTTCAACTTTATAAACATTAAAGGTCTTGTAGATGAATATGAATTTTGTTACTAGAACCATTTTCTCTTGCAAAGTCTCCCTTTAGTATTGCTACCTAGCTATATTCTTACCATCATGTTGACAATTCTACTTGTTTTGATAGGATATATTGATTCCACAAGAGTAATGAAGGTCATTACCTGGAACAAGCCATCAAATGACACTGCTAATTCAGATGATAAAAAAGAAGATTTCAGTAATGATGAATTTGACACACTTGCCACTGTTTTGGATAAGTTGCTTGCATGGGAAAAGAAACTATGTGATGAGATTAAGGTAAACTCTTAATATGTCTTGTTCTGCGATTTTGCTTTTTTTTTTTTAATATGGTTGTGTCAGGAGCTAGGGTGTTGGACAAAGTTCTCTTACGTACGCTTTTTTTTTTTTTGTGTGTGTGTGTGTGTTCATATGTAGGCTTGTCATCATTCTTGGTTTGGTGTTTATTTTGTCTGTCCCAATTTTTCCATTACCTGTGTAAGCAATTACCCTCTTTACCTGTTTTGACGTGGAATGACAGAATATGCGTCAGGGTGCTTAGCAGATTTCGGTTAACATATGGGTGGGTGGATATATTTTCATTTCTGAATGAATGCGTCTCGTAGTATATAGAAGTGAGAAGTAGAAGATAGCCACGCATGCAAGATGTGACTAATTGTTGAGGGGTACTAGGATTGCTAGAGACGTAGGGGCTGGTCATGCATGTTCATGTTTTTTAAGGCCTTAAAGTGTCATTTCCCAGGATTGCTAACAAGCCTGCATCACTATGAGCACATTGAGCAGTATCATCTCCCTCTTCACTTGATGGTTGGGCTTCCATCTTCTGATAATCAGATCTCTCCCTAGCAGTCCCTTATGCTTTTTTTTTTTAATCTTTCTTCCCCCTATTTTTTCGTTTCTACCCTCAATAAAGTGGCGTAAAGCCACACAACTTATGGATACAAGTTGAAATTGGGAAATTTCTGCGTCTTAGGTTGATGAACGGCTGGGCGGAGACTTCCAGCTGCTGGCTTAGTTGGATTCGTAGTTTACATGTATGATTGAATATTCCATAGACGATGTATGATATAAGAATTAATTTTCTTGATTGCTGATTATCAGATAGACTTACTGGACATAGCGTTCAGTCTGAATCTGAAGATTAGATTTTTTGCATTTTTATTTTTTAATTTTATTTATTTATTTTTGAAATAATGTTAGATAGGGGCTGCTTATTTTATTGTGTTACATTTCTCTACTGTTGGTCTACACCTAGTTTGGGAAAGTTCGTCCCAGTCATAGGAGATGTTGGGAGTTCAAGATTGGAGTATTATTAAGGTCGGCCAAGCTCGGTAACCAATATGTCTGCAGTGATTGTGTATGCTAGGGAAGAAGAAGAAGAAGAATTGGTATAAATGATTAATCATACTTATTACTATCTCAGCGGGCTAGTAGCTTTACATGAGAAATAACTACCTCAAGTAAATCAAAGTTGATAAAATGTGAGTCATGATGACACATGTTCCACTCAATCACACCCAGCTCTGATGACAACTGCTAATCTCGAGAATGACCAGCTTGTCTTAGAAGGTTTAGTATAATGTTAAAACATGTGTTAACTAAGTGAAAGCACTAACCATAACAATTAGCCCAGCCTGCCCAGGTTTTTATGAATATATTAAGTCAGGACGTATCTGACTGGGTGAGTGTAGCAAGGATGTTACGAAATAGACCGAGCACTTTTTGAAATGCCCTATGCAATTTAAGAATGGTTGGCCACACCTTTGGCTGCATGGTGGATGCGTGAAGCCCAAACTGTCTATGGTGCACAAGCCAAAGTGGAACTCAGATGGTCAAAGATCTTGGCTATCAAGGTCTTTGCCCAAATGGTGAAGGAATCCGGCGGTGGAATTCTAATTTAAGCCCCTGAATATGGAGATTCTCAATGATGCTTTAATTTGCTACTGCACATGTAAGCGGCACGGCTGCATGTCCAACAGCGATGGTCCTGATCAGCTAAAATTTAATTGTCCTGGATTGATCCTTCTTGTTTCAATTGTAAAGTTTAACACACTAAGCGGCTAGATTATGACGCTATAACTGTTTGCCCTTATGCATATCCTGATACGTTAATTTAAAGAGACTGATGTTGGTAAGTTTACAATCATCCAATCCTAGAGGCTGCAATTTGGAGATGATGCTCCATGCATAAGCGATATAGTAAGACATGAGAATTTGATTGAGCTCAAATTTCTGAGTATTTACTAACATATATGAGAACTGAGAAGGGTTGTTCTAAGAAAGATTGATTCTCGGCTGTGAAGTAAGTCAAACACACAGCGTGGTTACTATCTTCTAACTGGTCAGATACATCTGCTGATAGGGTTCCATTAATTTGCAACTGCAAGACACTTTGAGATGTTGACAACATGCTATTTGCTGTAATTGTATTCGTAAAAATTGTTTCTAGGTACTTAGTTTCTTAATTTATCAATTGCAGGAAGTTGAAAGAATGAAAATTGTATACCAGAGGAAGGCAGCTATTCTAAGTAAGCAAAAAAAGCATGGTTCCAATGCTGAAACACTTGAAAGAACCAAAGCAGCAGTAAGTCATCTGCAGACGAGATACATAGTTGACATGCAGTCCTTGGATACAACGGTCTCAGAGATTCAGCATCTACGTGATGATCAGTTGTACCCAAGACTAGTAAAGCTTGTGGATGGGTAAGTCGTTTCTTGCAGTTTTATATTTGCAGCATGTTAATTATATTTACTCCTACACATTTTGGTATTTGCATTTGGCTCCATGTCTCTGGCTTGTTCAATATGCCTTCTAGAATAATTCCTTCCGTGTGACGTAGACCCTTTGTTTTGACTTCTCATTTTGGACATTCACCAAACTTGTTAAGAATCGTGGCAAAGTGTTCCAATTCTATGTATTAATCAATACAACGTATGTATGCATAGATGTCAATATTGTCATAACCAAGTTTGGAAGGGCGTATACAGAGGAATACAATACGGTCGTGTTTGGAGTTCATGGAAGGGTAAAACATACCCTGGGAATCTATTACCAAGGGTAATGGTAATGATTCCATGTGTATTCATTACCCATGTTTGGGTAAGGGTAAAGTATTCCACGTACGGGCTTCGCCAGCGTCGTCCAACTCGAGCAAATCCTCGCCGTCACCGAAATCCGTCGAGCTTGAGCTCCACCTGCGCCGCGCCCTCCCCTTTGAGCTCTCTGTGCGCCCTCCCCGTCGTCGAAATCCATTCCCTCTGAGCTCGAGCCCCGTTGAAATCCATCTCCGTCACTGTCGAAACCCTTCCTGCCGGCTCGAGTCCGTCGAAATCGATCCCCATCACATCGAAATCTATCCCTTTCGCCGTCGAAATCCATCCCGTCGAGTTCGAGCTCCATCGAAAAACATCTCCATCGCCGTCGAAATCCATCCCCGTCGAGCTCAAGGTCCGTCGAGTTCGAGTTCCGTTGAAATCCATCCCATCGCCGTCGAAATCCATCCCGTCGAGCCCCGAGCTTGAGCTCCATCAAAGTTCACCTCTGGCGCAGTCAAGGACCGCCATCGAATCCATCCTTATCGACGTCGAGATACCCGCGCTCTCTTGTCGAGCAACGCTGTTGAATCCATCTTGCGTCTCTGCCGTCGAGATATCCGCTGCCACCCTCCTGTCGAGATTCACCCGCTCGCGCGCGCGCGAGAGAGAGAGAGAGAGAGAGAGAGAGAGAGAGAGAGAGAGAGAGAGAGAGAGAGAGAGAGAACCACGGGAACGGTAACGCGCTACCCACCTCCATAGGTGGGTAGCGCATTACCCCCACTTGGGGGTAAAACTTACCCATCCGGTAAGTTTTACCCCTAAAACAAACATGGGTAAGGAACAATAAAAGTTACCCATGTAATTGTTTACACCATTTTACCCCCCATCCAAACGCTCCCTACATGTTTCAAAAGTTCCCTTATTTGGCATGCAAGCGCATCTACTTGGACAGATGCAATTAAAGCCACATACAAAGCAATTAAATATGAACTTATACAATCAGATGTCAGCTCATGAAGGAAACAATATGTCCATTCGATATTTGATATATCAAGTTGTATAGGAATTCATATAACAATTATCTTCTGCCAATTGTTATGGTGATAGTATATTGTATATCCGTGATACAAAATCTTACTTAGGCTTTGCATGTAGGTCAGGAAATATAGTTGCATGCTAGAATACAGGATGATGGCACTGTCTTATTTCCCAGTCATGTTCTAGCTTGAGGACAAGTTAGGCTGCTGCAAGCATATATGCAACATATATATATATACACAGTTCATGCTCCTCCCCCATCTTTATCCTCCAATTTAACTTACCTTTTATATTCGTTATATCAGAATGGCGAAGATGTGGGAAATTATGCACTCACACCACGAGAGCCAACAGAAGTTTGCCTCATACCTTAAACCCCTTGACATTTCCAGTTGCGCCAAAGAAACAAGTGAACACCACCATGCACAGACAAGGCAGCTATGCCAAGTTGTTAAAAATTGGCAAATTCAGTTTGAGAAACTCGTCGGCGAGCAGAAGGCCTACGTGGATGCTCTCAATAGTTGGTTGAAACTTAACCTTATTCCTATCGAAACCTCCCTTAAGGAGAAGCCCTCGCCTCCGCTACTAAGCCTGCCTATCCGGGAGTTCCTAATTACCTGGCACGATTACCTTGAGAAGCTCCCGAGTAATCTTGCCAAGGATTCTATCTCTAGCTTTGCTGCGATAGTAGAAAATATAGTTTTGTTCCAAGATCAAGAGCTCAAACAAAAGGAATTATGTGAGAATACTCGGAGGGAGTACATGCGGAAGGCCCGTGCGTTCGAGGATTGGTGGAGCAAGTATTCGTTGAAGCACACAACATTTGAGGTTAGTGATCCGCAGAACACCGAGACAAAAGACCCTGTTACGGAGAGGAAATTTGCTGTGGAAACTCTAAAGAAAAAGCTAGATGAAGATGTGGAGGAGTACCAGAAACTCTGCAAGCAGGTTAGGGAGAAATCGATCGGGAGTTTGAAGACGCATCTGCCGGAGCTGTTCCATGCCATGTCACGATTTGCATTTGCTAGTTGTGAAATGTATAAGAAGCTGTTGTCGATATCTCAGACTCAAAATGCAGATGCTGATTAACAATCTTAATTTTGTATTTAGTCTTTCTCTTTGATGAGTATCGTGTTGTTCTTTTCTGGATCATTTTTGAGACCACATAGATAGCACAGTGTAGTGTATAAGAATCTATATATATAGCCGTGTGTGTTTGGTAGAGCTTTTTAAAAGTGATTATTTAAAATTTTGAATTTTTTGAAGTGATTCTTTAATTTTTGAAGGGTTTGGTACGGATTTTCAATAGATTATACTTCTGTTTGGAAATTCGAAAAGAAAAATGATTGTAATACCTGCTGTGTCAACAAAAAATTCACAATATATCTGATTTTAAAAAAATGGGAGAAAATTTTTGAAAATGATAACTGCAGGTTTTAATGCGATTTATATCTTTTATATTAATTGTTTTTTAAAATATTTTTTAAATATATATTTTTTTGAATTTCAAAGTTTAACGGGTCTTAAAAGTAGTTTTGAAATTTATTTTAAATCGGTTAAACTTGAGAGTCCAAAATATTATTTAGAAAATTTTTTTAAAAAAAATTCAAATTAAAGTTGTAAATCTTATTAAAATTTATAAATTTTATGGTTGAAGTTTTTTTTTTTTTTAATCATACAGATTAATAATTTTTTTTTGTGATACGGTGGGTACCACTAGCAGCGTTCATTAGAAAATAGCTTTCCACTAAACCAATAGTAGTCCTAGCTTTACAACTTTTCTCCCTATTCTGAAAATAAAATACATAACTTCGTAATTCAAACTATTTTTAAAAAAATATATATCATAAACCTCAAAATAATTATTAAAATATTAATATCTAATAGAGAGTATTTTTGTCTATTTATTTGACATATTATTTAAATTTTTTAAAAAAATATCTTAAACGATACATTTATATATTTTATCTTTTGAATGTTTTAAGTTTAAATTTTTTTAGAAAATAACTCTAAATATTAATCTTAGCGAGTAAAATTTCTCCCTTTCCCATGTGTTGTTGTCCCTGTTTTCCATTTAAAAAAACCTGCAACTCTTCGTGTCCAGAAGCTCGCATGAAATTAGTCTTCAAGCGAAAAAATAACACCCATCTCGAGACCCATGTATCGTAGTCCCGCTACCAGGATGGCCTTGCGATGGCTTCTCGATCGGACTAAGTTCGTGTCTGATCACTAATGGCACTGTAGCAATGCTCTATAAATAAACGTGTAGTAGTTCCTCTCACCTTCATACTGATCTTTCACTAAAATATGAATATAATACAATACATATATTGACAAATGAATACAAAACCATTTATAAACGAAAATAAACTTATTTGCTCAAACCTTAGCTTCATGACAGAATCTCGTATAATACACGCCAATGTTCTTTATTGAAGCTTTTTTTTTTTTTTTTGGCTCTTAGGAGTCGAAATTTCTTGGAGGATCGATGAACTGTTTCCACGCCAAAATAACTGCAATAATCAGTCTATTGAAAAGGAAGAATAATATTATCAAAAAAAAAAAAAAAAAAAAAAGGAAGAATTCTGAGATCACGCTCGGCGATCAGTTTTGTTCTTCGTGGCGCCGCCAGCAGAGGAGCATGGAGATGCAAGCCTTGATGATGAAGAGCTTCCCTTTTTGCTGCCTCACTATCCCTTTCATCTTCTTCATCTTCTCTCCCATCCCCTTAATTAGTCGTCTCAGCAACTGCACCACTTATCCATATCTTTTATTCTTATATAAGTAGAGTTTTCACCGGAATTAAAATAGAAGAGATGTAGGAGAAAGCGACTAAGTTATCTCATTTTGTAGCTTTTCATTTATATATGAACATAATCATTTGTTGTTGAGAACGGGGAGCGAGCGTGGGGGCGGAGGGGATGGCGAGGATGAGAAGAGCTGGTTCTGTGGCGGTGCATGGGCCGGGGCCCCGGCGCGCGACTGGGCGAGGGGTCGCTTCACGTGCCTGCTGAGTGCTGCCCCTCCGGACACAGGCATCAACGTCGCCCTCAAGCTTTACCACCGCCAGCGTCCGGTGACGTATAAATCATGCAGCAAACACAATCTGTCCCACAAAAATTGCATGCTCGCATTCAGCCGTACAAAGAACTCAATGCATGTTTTCTTGTTGTATCTGAAAATAAAATACGACAAAATAAGATAAAATACAAGAGAAGATTACTGTTCCTGTATCTCATGAGCACCAGAATGCTGGAAGGAACACAAGTCTCACATTCTGAGTCCGCACGGATAGCTCACTGCAGATAGTTGGAATATGTGGTTCAAAAATAATACGTCTCATATTTGAGTCTGGACGGCTATAATGTTTTTCATGCATACACTCGCATGTGTGCTTGAATGGCGGAAGCTTCTATTGTAGAAGGCATGTACTCTTTTTTTTTCTTTTTTTTGTAAAGGGAAAATTCCGTTACGAAGATGTGGAAGTGTATGGGTATTTTTTATGATTAATAGCTATTTTGGTACTTATTTAGGGTGCACTAGCATTGGCGTGCACATATCTATTCCGCCACCGGACGGCATGACGAAGATGTGAGCCTTTTGCCAGGCATGACATGAGTTGCCCCGTGCAAACCATTTGCGCCACCGGGTCA
Source organism: Xerophyta viscosa (assembly GCA_002076135.1). NCBI lineage: Eukaryota > Viridiplantae > Streptophyta > Magnoliopsida > Pandanales > Velloziaceae > Xerophyta > Xerophyta viscosa. Next base: position 11,108,627 of record MJHO01000001.1, on the reverse strand, counting down.
CATGGATGACGAGAGGCCAGCCAAATTCTCCCATTTGAGGATAGCTTTCCTAAATACGTCCAATCGACGATGATATATCTAATATTCTCAACCTCACTATTCTCATGGATAAGCTTTTAAATTTTTTATTTTAGCGAATATTTTAGATTATTTATTGGCCACACACACACACAGAGAGCGAGAGAGATATACAGATATAGATATATATATAAGTAGGATTGATTATATAAATTACACCTGCTATTACTATACATCCGCTAAATTTGACAGAGTGACAATTAAACGATGTTTGCTACTAACTGATATGATAAAACGTTTCTGAGCATTATACCTGATTGATACCTGACCATAACATTTTCTGTAAATTGAATTAGTCTGTATGGTACAGTCAAACTGGCTGGATATAGAATGACAAGTAGGACATAATTTAATTATATTAAATAATAAGCGAAAAATCGAGAGAAGTTTTGAGACGGTTCCGTCGCTAACATAGAATAATATAGAATGACAAATTACATGCTAATGTTTAGTCGCTAACATGACGCCCCGGAAAAAAGCTCCTAGGAAGGTTATTAGCAATCAAATAAAGGTACAGACCAAAATTTTAAAAAAGCATGTCCCGAACATCTAACTTTTTGTTTCCACATGTGATTTTACTCTTAGGGGCTGTTTGGTTAGATATAATTGAAAGTTGTAGTTGGAATTGCAGCAGTTGAAAGTGCTGAGAATTGGAAGTGCAGTAGTTGGAAATGCAGTATGTCTGTTTGGTTTGATACAGTTCGAACTACTGCAGTTTAAAATCTGATATTTAGTTTGATGCAGTTTTATTTTGTTTATTTATTATTATAAAATATTTTAATGTGTTATATTATAATTTTTCTATACTATAGAAAATTTTTAACGATTACAAAAGATTTTAAACTCTTTAAAATCTCATTTTTGTTCTATTTGAGACAATCGTTTGACTTAAAAATTTTATAGGACGAACATGAAAAATGCGCGAATGAAACCAATTTTTATTACTAAATTTAATACTGTGAGGGGCTAACTTTGCCAATTTTTATGATGAGGGTCGAAATTTTCGCAAAATCCAAATAGGCTGATTCTGTAAATTTGAAAAAAAAAAAAAAAAGAATGTTTCTGCAAATCTAAACTGCAGCGTTTTCAATTACGGCCGAAATTACCGTATTTCCAACTGCAGCAATTCGTGGCTCAACTGCAGCACACCCCACTTTGCAAGTGGAGCGCGAATTATAACTGCAGCCAACCAAGCACATGTATTCACCTCCCACTTTGCAACTGCAGCAGTTGCAACTCCAACTACGGCCAACCAAACACACCCTTAAAAGAACAAAAAGCATTGGGCGATGCTACGGGCCGACCCCCTTATCCACACCGATCCCGAGGCGTCCGAAAACATGTTCGGGCGCTTTTTTTGCGTAAGTGGGTGGGCGATGCTACGGGGCCTGACCCACTTACCTGAAAACGCACCCAAACACATGTGGGTATGCCTTGCGATCGGTAAATACCGATCCGGAGGCGTCCGGAAATGCGTTCAGGCACGTTTTACAGATCCCTAGGCGCCCGAAAACGTGTCCGAACACATTTTGCCGATCCCGAGGCACGGAAACGCGTTCGGACACATTTTTGGATAAGTGGGTCAGGCCCCAAAGCATTTTCCAAAAGCAATTGAAGGATACAATCAGTTATGACAAATTTCTCTCTTTTTTCTTTCTTGGACAAATTTTCTTTAAACGGCGAATATTAACGAAATTAAGATGCGATTACTTGCAACTACCATTCGAGCATTAAGAATCTAAACAAACTTTTGCAAAACTTAATAGCAGATAGCCAAAAGTCAAAAGCCTTTGGCACATTAGAACAGCTAGGCGCTTATCCCTGAAGCGACGTCAAATATTTCCCAATCATCTTCAGCCATTACCGAGGGAAAACTATCATGGATGTTAATATTCATCGAGTTTTCAACGGGCATCTCGAGGACAGCATGATCCTGGTTATTAACTTCGACGCGCTCATCACTCTCTGGTGCAAATGAAGCTTTATCTGATGATCCGCTCTTCTGAAGGGAGGAGGCCAGTGAATGAATGCTGCTACCTGACGAGATCGACTTATTTAGAGGCAAACGGTTATCAACTCTGTGCTTCAATGATAGAACATCTTCGCAAACAACCGCTATTTCTCCCCTGAAGAAAAAATGTGAAACCCTGGTTATTTTGCAGATTTAGAACTACAATAATAATCTCCAAAGGAAGCCTAAACCTGAACTCCATGTAAGAAATGAATTCAAACAAACAAAGTTCAAAATTCTTTGCAAAACAAAAAGAAAAAAAGAAAAAAAGAAAAAAAAGAAAAGAAGAAAAAGGGATGTAGTTGCTGAATCTTATCATATGCAACTTCATCTATATACTTAAGCTCATTAATTTGGTAACCTACTTTGTATATAGGTCGGTATAAGAACTACTATAAGAGGTTACAATCATTTACTAGTACTACATCAACAATTTATATGACAACCAAGCACATAAAACGATTAGCTCTGAAGTGAACTAGCAAGACTATTGCGACTTCATAAAACAAGAAGGCCATAGCAAGAATATTGTCTACATATCTTAGTCAGAACAGAATATTAGGTACAGAAGATTAGCGCTAGGAAAAAAATCCTGATTTTGAAACACTAAAGAATTTAAGAAATAATAAGGTATTGCTTATGTACTACTTATTACCAAGTTATAACTGCAATACTATAACCACCAAAGTTACCACCAGAACTATGACAGTGAGCAGAAGCAAATATATTAAGTCTCGGAATGCATCACAGATTAATCACCCAATTATAAGCCTTCCAAGGAATATTTGTTGAATAAAAGACGCACTTTGCTAAACTGTTGACCCCCTCCATCTAGTCATTGCATTATGAATACACAAGAATTTTGCACAATTCGGCTTCTCATATTCACTCTTGGAAAACTTAGCCCTCTTTATTCATTTCCACAATTATTTGAAAGTACGCAGGAGCAATCATGGCAATAGAATAAATAAGTGCCCAATCATTCAACAGAGCCACTTTTAGTATACTAGACCCTGAAACCTCCTTAGGGGTTACTATCTAGTATCAATCTAGACACCCAAACCTTTATCCAGAGTGCACTTGTCTTGGATTTTTTTTTTCTTTTCCTTTTCTTTTTGAGATGCCGTACACATTTAAGAGTAAACTAAGTTATTAGCCAATAAATTATCTTAACTAAGTTATTAGCCAATAAATTATCTTAACTAAGTTATTAGCCAATAAATTATCTTACTGTTTCGAGATGTTTGGAATGCTTTTTGATGTAAACTTCTATCATATACTGATTCTATCGTTTCAATAAATGATATCGAAGGGCTCGCCTTTTACCTTCAACCCAGAGTTTCGGGTTCCTTTAAAGGACTAAGGACTAAGAAAAGTTATTAGTCAAATTACAATATGATCCAACAAGACCCATCTCATGATAGACAGAAGTAGGGGAAATTTCCCCTTATGGAGGAATCCCACCTAACCATCTTGAAGGCTATTGCAAGGAGGCATTGTTAGAGAAACATATCAAGAATATTAGTACAACAATGATGTGTAGCCAAAGGACAGGAACATGATAAACTTACTGCAATACATCCACAATGCGTCCCCTCTCTGTAAGAAATTGCTTAAGCTGCAACGAAGGAAAAACAAAATCAAATTATTGTTACCAAGGACTTTCTGTAAAAGCCATTTAGAGCAAAATCTGCGCATCCTCGATGCTATTACCTCATGGTTCTCATCTGCTTCCTGTTGTAGTTTCTTAGACTCCTTTACTATGGATTCCATTATGGCTTCTTGTTCTTTAAAGGCACAGCGAGCCAATTCTTCCTTTCCAAGCTTCTCCTGCTCAGCATCCTGAAATTCTTTCTCTGCAGCAGCCATCCTCTCTTCTAAACTTTGACGAATCTGGTTAAGATGAACAAAAACATCATAATGAAGCAATTGAAGTATTCTGGTGCTCGTTTTGAAATTTCAAAAAGTACCCAGTAACAAACATTCTTATGGTAAAAACTGCTCAAATATATGCAAATATCTATTATAAAATTCAGTCCAGAATAGTCTTAAAACCATGACATTATGGCATGAAATTTGCTACTAATAATAATAGTAATAATTATTACAATTTTCATTCTTCAACACAATGCCCTAGCAATGATGAATAGTCAAATACTAATGGCCACTTAGTTCTACTTAATTTACATACCCTTTGATAAAAAGAATGAAGTTGATAGTTTCTTAGTACAATGCTATTATCTGTGTGCCAATTATGAAGATTATGGTGCTTGCTGGAAGATACACTGTGTTTAAAGAGAGGAAAATCCATCATTACAGAATGTAGTGTAAGTGAAGACACAGATACCTTCCAGTTCACTTTTGTCTTTTAAAGGTACTCTCATGTCACTATAGACTTAAATATGAACACCAATAAATCCTAATCCAGAGTATATAAGATCGTCCTCACTGTGGAAGCATCTTCCACAATCAAAATACTGCCATATACTCTCATCTAACAACAGATATACGATTTCTAAGAGATATAATAGCAATAATAGTAATAACAGTACTAATAACAATGTCATATAATAATAGCAATAACAATAACGATATGTGTGTGTTTGTGTGTGTGTCTACCTCCTCAATGGTCGTAAGAGATTTATCCTTTTTCTCTGACAAGCTGAGTATACGTGATTGCAGCTCCCGAGCCTCAGTAGCCAATATAGACTTCTCACCATAAACTTCAGCTGCATGCTGCAAAAACAAACATCAACTAACCCTTAAAAATTACTTTTAAAAACATGTAAAAAAGAAACAGAGGAAGATTAAAAGAAGTTCGCTATCTTCAACTACCAACCATGTCATTTGCTTCCTTTGCATGCTTCAACATCTGTTTTAGCTCCTCTACCTTCAAAAGAGTATCTAGGCCAGCTGCTGAAGCTGCTTCTTTTGCCTGCTTAGCACTTTCCTCCTTGAGTTGTACCTCCCCCATCATACTAAGTAACGATTCCATGGATGATACCAGGAGTTTCTACATACATGAAAAACACACCATTAAGAATTTGGTAATAGAATATAAAAATATCAGTACGAACTATTCAATTGGATCAGCAGTAAGGAAGTTAGCTCAGAAAAGCTCATTAATTGGCAAAGACAAGAAAATAAATTAATTCAAAAAAATCTCTGCACGGCCTTTACAATTCCAATTGAAATAACTAACATTCCCCGTAAATTAGAAGCTAATATCTGATTGACTAATCCATCTTATCATGAGAAGTCCTTACAGTAGGCATACCCTGCAAAGATGAACAATTGGTCTTCTTAACAGCTTAAGGCAGCTAAATCCCATATATATAGTAACTGTCAAATCAATATCAAACCACATACGGATGCTTTCTTTCAAGTTAACTGCAGTTATTATAGTCTCATGCAAGATTTTTCCTCGTGCAAGTTCAGCAAGGGATATCAAGAAAAGCACAATTGCAAAGAAATTCAGAAGTAACTCGCAAATTTCGAAGCATATAAGAAATCTGCAACAACTGTTACCTTATTGTTTTTGGCATCAGAAATAAATTCTTCAAGGTAGTCTGTATTAACAACATGGCCTGAGCGAGTAGCCATCGAACTTGACTGATCATTAACACCAATTGAAACCATATCAATTTCAAAAGGAAAGAGATCAGCTCCATTATCAAAAGCACATACTTCTTGATTTACATGTTCTGCACAACTGATAGAGTTTGTAGTTAATTCCTTCTCACAAGGAACTAACCCATCAAGAGCTGCTGCAGAAGAATCTCTATCATGAATACATTGAGCACAAGGGAAATCATTCTTTAACCCATCTTGATCCAGAATATCAGTACTAGTTACTAAAGAACTTGACAGATGACTATCAGATCCATAAGAACGCTTAATCTCCTTTTCAAATGCAGCAGCTTCTGCTTCCACTGAATCTGCACTAATTCCATTAGCTGATAAAAGAGTAGTTACCAAAGAACTTGATAGATGACTATCAGATACATAAGAATGATTTGTCTCCTTTTCAGATGTAGTAGCTTCTGCTTCCACTGTATCTGCACCAATTCCATTAGCTGATAAAAGAGTAATTACTAAAGAATTTGATAGATGACTATCAGATCCATAAGAACGCTCTATCTCATTTTCAGATGCAGCAGCTGCTGTTTCCAGTGCGTTAATTCCATTAGCTGACAAAATAAAACTTTTGCCATTTACTTGAGAAGCGAAATTTGAGGAAAGATCGTCTATAGGTACCATGACAGACATCTCTTCCCGAGTACGATCAAGGAGAAGAGTCCCGCTGCCCAACGGCATCTGTGCTGGGTCTGCTAACAAAGAAGCATTTCTAGGGTCTTCACTGGAAACCTGTTGGACGTCATCATCTCTGTTGTATGAGATCATAGAAGAATTACATTGAGTTATATCACCAGTTATACATGGCCTTGTGTCAACAATATGACTTGCCAGATCACAAACAGGAGTTCCAGGCTCCACGGACGAACTTGAAAAAATGCTTGCTTCACTAATAATTTCATGGTTTTGCAATAAAATATTATTACTGGTCAGCCTGCCCAACTCTTTCGAGTGACCATCATCAGCTTTTGGAATATCATCAGCAGGAACACATACAGGATCTGCTGATACTAAACCTATAACAAGTAATACACATTCAAACATATCTGATTGATAAACAAAAAAAAAAAAAACACACACACACATATGTATTTTGTCTTTCAATGTCATACAATACCTACCATTAGTGGTTGACCTTTCACTCTCTTTAATTTCAGGGAGAACAGAGGATGCCTCACTCTGACAGCTGATCGATGGTAAAACTTCATTAAGTATAAAGTCAATTGCAGCATCAATATCATCCGAATGCTCAATGGCAACAGCCTTGAGAATGCGCAGATCAACCTGCACATGAAATGACAACGTCGTTCTTGGAAGTATAACTTCATTTGCCTTAGAATAAGCATTACGGAAACTCTTCAATGGGAAAGAAGCTTGATGTAAAAGCACAGCTTAACTAAATTGAAACTATATGGAGTATGAGCAACATTTGCATAATGACTAGGGCAAAAAAAAAAAAAAAAAAAAACATCTCGATCATATTTAAGTCCCTTACATTTGATATGAGCAAACATTTGTGCATAGAAGTTTTAAACCGAGACTTGTTTGAAAAAAATAATGCAAGAGGAGAGATACATTATACTTTTGTAGATAAATTAAGGATACACAACAAATAACAAATGCTACATACCAGAAATGATACTTCTCTGTGAATTCAAATACTACTATTCTGTCTCTAGGTTTGTTTCTCCAAAATGGAAATTTAATTAGACTTTGTTCCCCATAAGGGACATGCACTGTCTGTCAAATAATGGCGATAAATATTATGGGTATTATGTATTAGTGGATGCTGATTGTTAGAGTCCAAGATAACAGGACAATAAGACTGGTAATGAAAGAAACTTTTTTGGGGATTTACAAACAAACATATAACGTTTGCGATTACAAAATCTACAACCAGATTAATACCACTAGATGTCGTGAATTTTGACCACTAAAAATTACGAAATCAATCAAATAAAACCTAGGGTTCTAGCATATCTTCCGTCCATATTTCTGCTGGACTCGAACTATTAAAAAAGTCAAATAATCACGAACTCCAATAAGAAAAAGAATAGATGGAAGAGGCTGACAGTGCCACTGTCCACAATATCATTGATGTCCAGCCAATGAAGCAGCTCAAGGTTTTGCATTGGCCTTACAATGCAAAGGACTTCGTCAAATTTAACAAAATGAAGTTCAAGAATTACAAACAGAAAAAACTGCTAAAGTGTTCTTTATACACAACTATTGCCGCTGACATAGACGAAAGAGTAATAAAGATACGGTTTTATGTACTCTTTAACACCTTCCCTCCTGCAAATTGACATTATGTTTTCCGAATGTGTGGACACCACATGTGTGTTCTATTCTTCCTTAGACAAATATTTATTAAGTGAGTAGGGCCCTAGCAAAATGCAAACTTAGGACAATTGTGCTATACCATATTGATATCCAACTTTAAGAAAATTAATACAAATATTATGGTGAGACAGGCTCAAACACAGAGAAAGAAGAAGTCACATATCTCTTGATGTACACGATCCCCCCCTTCAGGTCACTGCCCAGGAGAACTCGAACTCCGAGCTTTCCCTTCACACTGCCTGAATACATTAATCTGAACCCCACCTATATTCTTCACCTTTGCACCAATCCACTTAGCCTCTTGCAGCCACACTTTATTAGATTTCGTCCCCTCCTCCCGCCCACGAGCTAAGAACTTTACTAGTGAGGGAGCCGATATCCGCGTACCAAACCTCAAGTGACACCTCAGCTTCCCCATCTATCTTTATCTTATGGAGTTCTGTACTCGACTTAGAGTGCTATGTCAACAGCATCCATGATACATGGTGAACTATACTAAAAGCTTTACCAAATATTACAACAAGCAAGAAAAATAAACAAGCACACAAGACAGACACAATGGCAGCGTGGCAAGAAACAAGAAAGAAACCATAAGCAAAAGTCAGCACGCAAGTACAACAACTAGCATAGTCCAATACAAAGCAGTAAATACGTTTAGCAGTACTTATCACCGCAACCTAACTTGCAGAATTCGTCACTAAGTCTGCCTGTACGCTAACTTGAAATGCTTGTGATGTGGTCCAAAATGATCATCAAGGCGAGTTCGAGAGAGGGACCTCGAGCACATACGCAAGCGTGAAAAGAAAAAGATGAAAGCTGACGTCAAGTCAGCCCTGGTGGCAATATGCATCGGTGGCCGGGAGGAGGTAGGAGAACTCTAAAGATGCGAGGTGGGATGCAGAGGGGATGAACCGCAAAGATCTCGAGGTGGAGTTGGCCTCCAACAGCCACCGACGACAACAGTGTTAGCAATGCGACTTATCGCCACATGAGAGAGAGACTCGAGAGGTGGAGCTAGCACAGGAAATCGTGAACGACACGAGGTGGGCGGCAGGCCACTGCTGCGAGGTAACACAACGGTTTACCATGAAGTTGGGGGGTCAAACAAAGACAATGGGCTGCCAGAGGTGGCATGGCAAGCGCAACTTGCAGTGGCGCAACAGTCGACTCGATAGAGAATCACAATATTTGAAGAGGAGAGGGAAGTGTGGATTCAATGAAATGCATATTAACTGAAGGTTGTAATAAGCATCGTAACGCACACAAAGTAAATGGAAAGAAGAGTGAGCTTATAAATTATCATAAGAAGCCTTCCAAAGCAGAAGTTCCTCAGTTATAACAAAGACGGCCACGGTTTTATGATTAACGTATGATACTAAAGTTTTAGCTTCGAACACTTAAAAAAGCTAATATCCGATTCATTACAATTACACGCTGTAGTAACACTACTCGGAAACTACAATTACAGAACATCAGCAACTGAAAAATTCAAACTATAAAATGCAATTACTATTTATTTATTTGTTTACAAGAATTTCATCTTTGCTCATCACAATAACACTACAGAAATTACATTACTTAATTATGCATACAAACTTATTCAGAAGACAGACCCAGCCAATACAAACCTGAGGGAAGAGCTCATGCAGAGACTGGAAGATCACCTTGAAAGACATGCTCTGTATTAACAAACAAATAAGCATCAAAGTTTATTCGATTAGCATATAATATTCGCGGCTAAAAAGAAACTGAATCAAGATGGCAAAACTTTCAGAATCGAAACCTATGATGAGCAAAATTGAGGCGAACCTTAAAAACAACCAAAATTACTCGATTAAGAGTAAGAACTCACAATAGACAAAACTGATGAGAAACGCAATAGAAAATCAAAATAATAATAATAATAATAATAATAATAACTAAGAAGCACGAATTCGAGATGCGACAATCGAAATTACACAGATGAGAGGGTTACTGACCGCAGCCTGGTGCAGTGGTGGAGGGAAGAAGAAAAGAAGTGCGCGTGCGCGTGATCAGCGAAAATTATTGAATTATAATCTCTCTTGAAAGACAGATATATTTAATGTTTGCTTCGGGGCGAAGAGAGAGGTGCAAGAAAGGGGATTGATGACGTGGCAATAATTTAGTGGGTAGATAATCTAATCCAAGTGTGACTGTGTGTACCGGGTTGTAGACTTGAGGTATAACACCGCGTACTACGCTGCTGCAGATGGAGACTTCATGAGAGGCGGTCGGCCGTGTAAAAGATTGTGAAGAATCCGGTTCCTTCTTTTTATTTTACTTGAAATGCAAAGTAGCCAGTTTTTTTTTATTTTAAACATAGAAAGGTAAAGTACATACCTTCATGAGAAATTCCGCCTCTATTATTTAAAAATATATACATTATTTTTTTATTTTGAAAAATTAATTTGTAGCTACAAGAATAAAATCGTTAATACGTAATTAATCCATAATAAAATAATACATATAAGATAGATATAATTTAAAAGTACAACGATGACCAACTAGACAGAATGTTAGAGCAAATATATGCTAGTTAAACAAAATACAAGTTAAGCTTGCCAAAATGTAACCGGCTTCGATATACTTGAGCATTATATCTTTTTCTTATTAGTGTATTAGAACTTTTTATAAAACGAAAACTAAAAAAATTTGACTACTACTATCCTAGCATAGATACAATCAGAGCCATCAAATTTGATGTGATCTTCCCAAATTTCAGATACCTGAATTATATTATAAGTGCATATTCCGTACGCTAATACGTATAGGATTACTAATACCTATTTACCAACACATATTCTGTTATATTTTAAGACCCCAAAATAAATATTTACATTAAAAAAATTTTAATATAAAAAGTATAAATATCATTAAAACTTATAATTTTTTTATTAAAAACTTTTCTAAAAAATAATCACAAATTTTTTAACTCATACGCTCGTGCATATAATAATCCCATACGCACAAGCGTATGGACTCAATTTCGCTATATCATATAAATCTTACGCAATTGTGCGCACACCTTGCAAAGCCGATCACAATTGCGGCTCAAACCAAGACGCGCTTGCTAGTATCCCATTTTACTACAACTTTTGCAGCCCAAGCTTAGAAATTGTTTTACTTAATTGCAAGTATTTAATAGTCTGTAGGAATTTGAGTCGCAAAAATGTAATTTAATGTACTACAATATACCGCTACTACTTCTGCTTTATCATCGTCTCACCAGGGTTAAGTACACAGGGTGTGGTAGCCTGCATGAACTCAATAGCAGCTTTAGCAATTTCAGGACATGTAGCAGATGATATCAAGATGTATGTAGCTTAACCATAGACTAGTTCAAAGAGCTTTGTCTCAGACTTGGACAAAATTCAAGCTTACATGGATGAACACAAGCTCCAGACCGTGGCAAAAAATCGGATGGCATCTGGATGAAAAAAAAAAAAAAAGAGAAAATTGCTGCGAATTTTATAGCATTTGACAAAGGGAAAACCTGAAAGCATCTGCAATGTGATTTCTATATTGTTCATCGCATGCTTAATCTTCGTCAAAAGTTGTCTAAGTCGAACAGATATACATGAATGAATAGAACCAGTATGAAAAAAATCTTATTTTTACTGGCATCTGATTCAGCAAATATCATATAATACTTGACTTGTTGATGTTATCTCTTGTTTCCCAAGAGAGGTTCTGAGAGACTGCCCTGGTTTCTCTGGGCATTTAGATCACTTTCAGTAGTTTTCCTTGGGGTTCCACCAGGCGGAAGTCCTTGCCGATTCTGAGGTCCCTGGCAGAAGATGAACAGTTAAAACTATCAAGTATTAACACAGACAATATTAAGTGCAGAAAAATTCATTCGCTTCCAGTCTGTTTTTACACCACCTTATGATAATACTCCACTTACTACAAATCTTTTACATTATACTTCATGGTTTTCCACAAAATAAATGCATGATCAATAATTCTATCTCCCAACCATTGCGATGCTCAGATGACTAAATGCATCTCCATGTTAACAAGAGATTACTACGTCTACAGCCAATTCCCGGAAAGCTATAATCTTATTTGATAGCAATATACCACACAAATACTCATGAAAAAACATTCTTTTCGTGCCTATAGCCAGCTCTAGCCATATCCAATATTGACAAAAAGAATCCTTTTAACTAAAGAGCACTTGTCAATTCAATTAAAGATAGTATACCCCAAGTGTTAATAGTTCTAGTATAATAAAAGGTATAAGAAGTTAAGTCACTTACTGCAGCTTTTTGACCGTGCAACCTTCGAAGTGATGGAGCCCGTGCAACCGAAGCAGCAGCAGCCACACGTATCCTGCAAAGGAATATTTTTTAGTTTCTCACAATTATTTACATGGAATTGCATGTATTCAAGAAAGAATTCACACCCCACATCTATAACAAAGAAACAGACCTTTTATGGACATCAACATATTCATCTGTCTCATCAACAATTTCCTCCTGCATGCAATTAAAAATGATAAATAAGCGGCTGCTGTTAAGAAAAAAAAAAACTTATAAAAGACATGAATAACATCCTACAGGGTCTACATGCCTCTAGAGGACCCATTCTCATGAGTACGTCATGAAGACAACAGAAAATCCGGGACAACAGCAAATCAGGGACAATACATCAATGAGTATTGACTACTCAGTCTCATAAGGAACTTAACCATGTTACATTTACGGACTCTAGTATGCAACCAATTGGCATCATTTCCAGGTTTGTGTGTTTGATCCAGATTATCGGCGTCATTAGGCCGAATGAAATGTTCATTCTAATCCAATTAGCTAATTTGGATCAGGATTGATTTTTCCAGCCATACTATTTTGGATCACTTGCAGGAACATTTACCTTGAGGTATTTCACGCTACAATTATTTAGGCAAATTCAGCTTTCAAGTTAAACACACTAATAATCTTATAATATGTGCTGGATTGGTCTGTCAATTATGGCAATCAAGGTCGTCAATACCCTGAATGTGTTTAAAGAGAGTCAAAATGACAAATATAGTCTGAGGGTTGCACATTGAAGAAGCGGAAGTGCCTCACTTACTTGCAGGAGTTCTTCAAAAACATCTTCAAGAGTGATTATACCAATGACCTCTCCGTCTTCAATATCTTCAGCTGATCGACCCACTGCATTGGTTGTCGGGTCACCTTGCTGCGTATAAGTTGTATTTCCATTAGCCTGCTTATTCTGCCACTTATCAATGTCAACAACAACATTTTCAGGTTTTTCTTCAGATTTGCATAGAAAAGGGGCTGTGATATTGGAAACTCCTTTAGCTTCTAGTGATTCATCTTTTTGGGTATCAGATGGTGGAAGGTTCTTGACTTTCCTCTTAGCCTTAACCACAGCAGCCATATGGCTGCTGCCCTTTTGGAATTCATTTAGTATATCGTAGAGAGGCATGTCTGCAGGAACCCTGAAATGGAAAGATATGCAATGTCCTATTAATCAATATTTCCAAACAGCAATATACAACCATGTGCAATTTTTTTTTTTTTTTTTGGGTCAAAATGTGCAATATTGTTAACTGCTAACTTGCAAGATACCTAGGAATTCTCCGAATAGAAACAGCACTGACAGGTGTCTCTGTTTCAGCACGAACTGTCAGAAGGCTCTTTACCTGGTTCAGTTAAAAAAAAAAAGCAACAGACAAGATTAGAACAGGACGGAAGCAAGTATGAATGCTATTCAGAAGAGATATCTAACAGAAGATATTTGCTCATCATTAAGCATTTCGACACTAATGGATGTGACATCTAACCAGCAGAAGTCCAATGACGTTCTTTGGGTTCCCTGAATAAACAGGGACTCGACTGTGGCCCCGAGCAAGAATTTTACCAATTGCTTCCCTAATCACATCAAGAGAATTAAAAGGATCAAAGATAAATAAATTAGCACTTCTGTTAAGAAGAGCATCATCAACTTCATAAGCAATCTATTAATTTGTCCATTTGAAGAAGATTAAATAAGGTACATTTGCAATAATACAGGACAATGGAAACTTTTAAAAGTCATTCTTAAAATCACAGTCACTTAAAAGGGTTAAATGAACTGTTACCATTAATTTAAATGAAACACTACAGAAGTAGATATATAAAATTACAAATAAATAAATAATTGTACAGTTGTACCTCTAAATAGCATGTTTGTAGAAGCAAATTGACAAACAACATTTAGAATGTGAGTTCTTACCAGTCCAACTTCGAATTTACGTCTAACGAGAATGTTGATTCAATAGGTGTCATAGCCTCCTCTGCAGTCTGCATAACCAGTGGAATTCAGACCTCTTTTAAAAGAATGGTAGCAAGAAAACCATATTCAGAGAACAAACATAGTTCTAATGTGTGAGCATAACTTAAGAGTTAATTAGGATTGACGAACTTTATGCAACTTCGGCATATAGAATGGAAAAAGTTGAGATACAACAGTAGCAGGCATTGTGTTCTGTTGTCGGAGAAACGAGGAAATTCAAAGAACCAATATCTCAGTACAAGTGAAGAATATGCAGAATGTTTTTCCTACCTAGGGAAATGCTTGTATGATAAAAATAACAGAAATGAAGTTTTTGCATAACTTCTGCATGAGAGTGTTCAAGAGATTAATAGCATATAAACCTACTTTATGTCCATATCAAAGTAATCAGGGTCTATAGGGAGTATTGTCACCCAGAACTAAGTCCCAAAAAGTTAACCCTGACTTAAATTCAATAACTTGAATGCCCATACCACAAGTCACGATATGGCAATGGCATATGACAATTACTGAATAGAATAGGACACGACACATAACGAACAATAACTTACAAGTATTGTTGCGTAACCTAAATAAAACAATGACTAGAAATGTGTATATATTCTCAGCAAGATTTAATTTCTCAAATAAATATCTCTCACAAAGGTATTACATATCAAATATTTACCAACAAACCTTGCAAAAATGACATCAAAAACTTAAAAATTTAACCTCATTAACTAAAACCCAACATCAATATTACTAATTAATACAAAAAAATGATCAGTACAAGTTCACATTCAATATATTCAGCTTTCTAAATATTCCTACATGTATAGTATATGATTGCTAATTCACTCCATTAACAATCTTAATATTTTGATTACCAATACGACATTGCTTTTCTCTACTTAGTTTTGTAGCACAAAATTGTTTCTATGAACTGTATGGACATGTTCATTGCATGAACTTGAATTGACATGAGGCATACAAATGTAGGACACGACAGAATATAGACAAACAGGACATTATGAGGTTTCTGTGCTTCCAACATGATCATGTATCATAAGATTGATTTTTTTTTTTCCTCCGACACAACTAAAAGAGGGTAATGCATTGATTCTTCATAAATAAAAAAATTATCTTATCATTTTTCTTCATTTTCCTGCTTTTAATAAAATTTAGAAACTCTATTTCAGGAAGAATCATGTGGCGGATTTTTCCAAAAAAATAGGTTCTTAATTAAGGGTTTCCATTTCCTTTTCTACTTCTGAAAACTTTTACTATATCTGTTTAAGAATCATTGCATCAAGATTACTTCACATCAAACAATAGCTTTTATATGCAATTCCGACATTTACATCTTTTTTATTATATAGTAACTTGAATCATTATGTTAAGTATTTTTTTTATCCTTAAGAGAAATAGTGGAACAAGTTATTTTATGCAATTATCGATAAATGGATAAATATCACCAGATATGATTACAGATCAAACTTTAGGTTTGAAAATCAATCATACAAAACCATAGGTTCTGATAATTTATCGTGGCGTAACTTTCTTTTAAAAAAAAGTGTGAATGGAAAATTATACCCACAATTACTTGATGACGATAATAATAATAACAGTAAATTAAATTGATGAAGAAAAGAGGCAGAAGGTGTCTGACCACTGTCACCATACAGCGATTGACATTGCCACCATCCCCGGCAAAGTTTTTGTCAAAGTTGTCGGTCATCGAGGATGGAGGCAGCAGCAATCGCCGATGATGGCAGCATGGATCGTCAGTGCGGCGGTGGCATTGAACACACCTTCCCATCTCGTCTTCATCACTAATATTACTATTATTATCATTATTACTATCTAATTAAGATTATGCTATAATAGAATATCAAAAAGTAGCATTATATGCAAACAATAAACTTTGGTTTGATGTCATAATCTGTCAAAATATAGTCTCCGGTTAATTTAGCCCTGAAATTATTGCATCTTCTAGATCTTTCCACTTTTCAGGTATTCCTCATTTTTTAAACCTTGAACTGGTTCCATAGTTACCTTCGGCCACTTGTTTATGAACTCTTTTTTCCTCTTACAGCAGGAACCCCAAAGAAGTGCCAAAAAAATAAAATTAATTCCTGTACTTGAGCCACAGACAAGGAATACTTATGCAACTACTGTGGAAACAAATAATCTCCTATCTAATATTTGATATCTTAAAAGGAATATCTAATATCTTAAAAAGCATATTAAAAAAAAAAAAAAAAAAAAAATCCAATGATCTAGGTTTAGTCACTCATCATAAAAGGTCCCCTGTCAGTAATTATTTTATGATGACGCTTTACGCTTATTATTTTGGCAAAAATGACCTAAACGTCAATTGACTTTCATCAAATGTGTTCTCTGGTAGCCATGTACTTTCAACATGCACTTCATACCCCTGAACTTTTCATAATTAGTCTATAATGTGATTTTAACGACAAATGTCCATTTTTATCGCATGCAGCGCTACCAATTTGATATGGCAATTACCAATGATATTATGACTAAATTTTACATTCATCTTATCAGCTAAAATGTAATTTCTTTTGATGCTTAAAGCCAAATTAACAATTCGCAGGCTTGAAATTAAATGAAAAATGAATAATAAAAATATTAAAAACACTAGTTTATGATTGCCACATCAAATTAGTATTGCAGTATGAAGTAAAACCAGAATTCGTTGAGAAAAAGGACATCCCAGACTAAATTTCAGAGAGTTCAAGGGCATGAAATACCCTTTAGAAGTACAGGGGCACCGTAGAACACTGGTGAAAGTTCACGGACAACATACATAATTTTTAACCTATTATTTTCCATTTACTTATACCAGTTACCACCCCTTTCCAAAATTGTTATTTTGGAAGAAACAAGGGATGTTTCTTAAAGGAGTTGATGCGTACAATCAAGTGCAATGCAATTGTTATTTCTAATTACTTATACCAGTTACACCCCTTTTCAAATTTCTGGATCAACTGCCAACAAGTGACGTGTATTGGCAATAAGCACATTACCAATGTTAACAACTTCCAAGGAGCTGCAGAAGATTAATATACTTCTGCTTACTTTAGTAAAAAGATACAAGTTTCACCCAATGTTTCAATGCTTTCGAACTCTGCGTTCTAATTAAAATTATCCAGACTGCGTTTGGTTCAAGGTTTTACGTGCCGGGCGGCACGCGCGGTGCCGCCCGGCACGTGCCGGAGCCGCCGGAGCTCGTGCCGAGCCGGCCGGCTCCGGCACTCCTCTCTCTCTCTCTCTCCCTCCCTCCCTCCCTCCTCCTCCTCTCTCTCTCTCTCTCTATATATATATCTCTGTTTTTTTTTTTGGTTAATTCATCGTCTTCCTCCTTGCGGAGGAAGACGATGTCGCCCGCACGGCGACGATTTTCTTTTTTTTTTTAAAACAAGCGCAGGCGCGCGACCGGCACCTGCCGGTCGCGTGCTTGCGCGTGTTTAAGTTTTTTTTCTTTTTTTTCCTTATAAAATTTAAAAATATAATAATAGTTAAAAATTATTAAAAAATTATTTTATTATTTATCGCATGTTAAACACATCCCCATATTCAACAAAATTCGGCACAAAATAAATTATAATATCTATTTTTTATATATAATTAGATTTTTATATTTATTTTAATAATTTTTTTATTAATATTTTTTATTTTATTTAAATAATATTAAATTTTAAATTGTACGGATCGGCACGGTCGGCACGTGCCCAATTTCGGAGTTACCGATACTCGACTCAGCACGGCACGGAAAACCTTGGTTTGGTTGTTACTCCTTGGCACAGTACAAGCAAAATTCTATGACATAAATAATACAAGTAATAATATCTATAATTCAAAAACAAACATATTTGCTATTAATTAAAAGAACTGATGAATATTCTTATGCGAGCACATTGAATACCTTCTCAGTTAAGTCCAGCGCCCCACTAATAATTGTGGTCTCATCATGAGTCAGTTCCCCTCCCTTGCCAGCCTATAAGACACCAAAGCAAAAATAGGTACATCAATTAATTATTGAATTGCAATAAAGGGTAAAAGTGCAACAAAAGAGCTTGCTAAGAAAGCAACTATACAATTTGTCAATTGCTTACGTCTTTGCTGTGAATGGAAACAAGAGCTTTTAACTGAGCACGTCTGAAAAGTGCTGAATCATTATGGCCAAGTGCATAATCCAGAAGCTGTATAATATTGAGGCTAGGCGATCAAAATAATATTTGGGGACAACGAACCCAAGAGCTTTAAAGTAATACATGGAGAGTTAATATAAACAAATATTACAATTGGCATGAGAAAAATAAAACTTAGATTAAAAAGTGGAAAACTTTAGATTAAAAATATTACAGTTGGCATGAGAAAAATAAAACTTAGATTAAAAAGTGGAAACCTTTAGCTAATGACACTAATAACAGTAACATCAACATTTGATCTACACACGACAGATAAATCCAAAAAAAACCCTACCATACACACATGAAAGCATGTGTGCACACACGCATGTAAGCACACCTACACACCTTGGATGTTATTGCAGAGCAACACTCTCAAAATGGTCGTGACATTAGTTTGCGACCAAGAGTGTCAACAATATGAATTTCATCAAACCATAGGTAATTAAAGCCAGTCAACTTTTGACATGTTCAAAATTTAGATATGACTCGACTTAAGATCATATGCAGCTCCTAGAGCATAACGGTAAGGTTAAAGATGCTGAAGGCATGTCAAAATCACAGAGGAAAATAAAAACCGTTCACTCCCTATCTGCTGAAAATTAATCAGAATAATACAGAACCCCTGTGAACATCAAGTTGTCTGAGTCTTACATATACCATATAAACAACAATATTCTAATGAGGCCAGCTTTTAGCGGTAAACTACCACTTGCAAAGAATCGAGCTGAATTATAACAGTTACGAAAGGAAGCTACGAATACTATGACAAAGAGGAAAATAATAAAGTTGGCTGCTGGTCCTAAGGCCTTTTTACAAAGAGTAATATTCTTTCTGCTTTTGATTCAACATACCTATGCGGAAATTCCACAGCTGAAAGTAGTATAGTTCAATTTTTGTAACAAAACATGAAATTCTACTAGTTAACACTCATGAATGTATCCAATTATTATCTAACAAAGTACACCATGCATAGCACGAGCTAAGACGAGACTACGAGGGTTCTTTCACCATAGTTGTCTAATTTTCTTGTGCATGCCTTAGTACAATTTTTATGTCTAAAGCTACTAGAAGTAGATGGATATTGCTGAACATCAAGAACTATAAGTAAGAATAAAGTAATAAAGGTATTATTTCTGAAAGTCAAGTCACAAAAGTATACAGCGAACAAACTTACAGGTATGAAATATGAATGTCTAGAATTTAACTACTCGGTACCTTCCCTATAGGATAAGATATTGGATAGCAAACAATCATCAATATGCGAACAAGCCAGACAAAATTTGCACCTACAGCTAAGCCGTATCTTGTACATATAGCTTGTGGAATAACCTGAAAAACATAAAGGAAAGTAATACCTTACTTAAAACATAAATGCCGCCACAAAATGTTAACGGAAACCTAAAAAAAAAAGGATAAATAATTTACCTCACCAAAAGCTAAAACAAATGTTACAGACAAAATAACAGCAACAACAGGATGGAATATTTTGTCAAGGAATATGGGAAGGGCCTGTGTGGCAAAAAACAAACCATGTTAGCATGAAGCAGATAATGGAATGGTTCTTGACTTCTTTCACCTACTGCCCAAACGTGACAATATAATTCATATTTGGTGAGCTCTCACACAAGTAGCATGCTTTTTAACAAATACCTATGCGCAGAAAATGATCACTGCAATGGTTGGAAATCAATGCATTCTTTGATAAATGTAATGAGCCATCAGAGAGAATATTCTAATTTTCAATTATGTTATAATAGAAATGGACATTGAAGTCACGAACTCACGTGGTGACGCAACAAACATATTCCATACAGCATGATTTTCACTTCTACCCCATATATAAATGCGATTTAGATGAAATTGTTATGTATACCTCCATGGAAGCAGCATTACACAAGAGCAAAGTCACAAGAAGCTGATGCTGCTTCTGAACCACTGGAAGGATGGTAGCTGCAGCACACAACAAAGGTTACTTATGTTCTAGAGGAGCATTCCTTATTACAAGCAATAATACCTTATTCCAATAATTTTGAAACCTACCAAAAGAAATAAGGGTTTAACATATGGGTACTGGCTTTTTAACTAATATATATATATATATATATATATATATATATATATAAAATAAAGAAGGCAAACCAACAAAAGCACTGCAAAATTCGAATGAAGTGACAAAGAAAGTGGGTAGGATCAGTGGATTAAGATGCGAAATCAGTGATTAAATTATAATTTTAATCTTGACATGCGTCTTTATTGCCACCTGATGTATGTCCCACCTAAATTTGAAGGTAAACTAATACCATATCTACTGTCCTTACCTAATAAGTTATAACAGACATTAGCTTCAGGTGGATGCTGAAAAATTCTTAATGATGCAACAAAAGCAGTCTAACATGAAGAATTCTAATCAGTAACTAAGGTGATGAACCTTACTAATCTGATTTTTGTTAAATCTAATTTTTGGAACACTTGAATGTATACCACATAAAAAGTTAGAAACACATGATATAGCTGCAGTAAGGAAAAAAAGGGAAAATAGAAAGAAATCTTCTTCGGCTTGCAAAGGGAAAAAGACAACAAGATTGCAACCTGAGGCTTTCATGTCATTTCTACTTGTTTGCAATTCTGTCATAATGTGTAGATGATAAACATAATGAGCTTTTACGTTACCGAATGAGCTAGTACTGTATAACTATTTCCTAATGACTTGCTGTTCCTTGAAACTTTCACAAAGTGAGCTGAACGCTGGTTAGTTATCATTCAAACGGGGCCAAATTCTACATTTGGTACCATGAAAATGTATAGTGATCAAACACGTAACCACAAATAACACCCACTTTTTGCGCTGATCACCATAACATTCTCAGGGTGACAGTTGTAGATTGGCCTTCAACGATGTTACAATACACAAAAAACTTCCATATGAGACAACATAAAGAGTTTGCAATTTTGCCCATAAGAAAGAACTAAAGAAATAGTAAAGCTCTAAAACAAAATTCAGTCGAACAATAAATACGCTAATAGATCCACAGACAGGGTGCTCTCCAGCAGCAATTGTTGAACAATATTTCTACGCTCATAATACTTGAAGTTCACAAGAACTTAATCTCAGACATAATCACGATACCAGTACCAAACCCCTCAATCTCAGTAGAAAAATAACCAAATCCTAACCAAATTGATTAAAATGGAAGGATTCCTCAGACCTGCTTGTTTTTTCTCGGTGGGGGTTCCGCTTCGCTGAAGGATCTCGAGCTCGACGAGGCCGAGTGACATGAGCCCAAGCGTGAGCCCCGACATAATCCCAGCGAAGAGAACAAGCACGCAAGAAACCCCCGCGAAAATATACCACCAAAGCGTCCCGAAAGCTATGTCATCCGCACCCAATACCACCGTCCCGTCACCGCCCGCGGCGGCGCCGCCCGACGCCGCCGCCATAGCCAGACGCACGAGGGCCACGGCGTTCACGGGGTGGACCATCGCAGAATTTTGCAGAATAAAATCGCTGGGAAGATATCAGGGAATGAAGAAATGGCAATGAATGAATTTTGTTCCGAGTTCGTTGCAAACGTCGACGTTGTTGACAATGTTGAGCAGTAAGGATGAGTCATCCCACGAGGAGAATGTACGGTTCCGATGATCATCCAAGCTGCATCTATTGTTCCCATGCTTGCTACGTGTACGCCTGTGAGATCTACAGGTGCCTCGAGATCCGCACGACCTGAGAAACGGGAACTAAGGCTGGAAAATAACTCGCACGCCTAACAGTTTCCTTAATTGTCTTAAATAAAATAAAAGGATAATAACATATCAGCCACGTTTCAAGTTTCAATTCTAAATCAGCCCTCTATTTTAAAAAATACCTATTTTAATTCTCTATTTACTGTTTAAATTTTTTTCGGATAAAAATATTTCTAATTATTGGATAACTAAAATACCTATCTAAAAATATTTTTTGAAAAAAATTTTAACATGAACGTTGTAGATCTCGACGAGATCTACAACTTTTATGTTAAAAACGTTTCCAAAAAATACTTCTAAATTGGTATTTTTAGCGTCCGAACTATTCAGCAGATTACGGGTCGATCCGTTAACAGTTTGGATTCCGAAATTATCTGTTAGGAAGTATTTTTTGAAAAAAATTTCAACATGAAAGTTGTAAATCTCGTCGAGATCTACAACTTTGATTTTTAAAAAAATTTCAAAAAATACTTCTAGAAGATATTTTTAGCGTCCAAACTATTAACATGTACATAAATATTTTCGTCGAAAAAAAGTCCAAACAGTGTTTAGAGGCTGAAACGACTGTTTTTTGAAATGGAAGGCTAATTTAGGCGTTTGTAAATAATGGGAGGCTGATATGTCATTATCCCTAAAATAAATAAAGTGAAGTGACCACGCTACATCTTCAAAGAATATATAGGGGCTTATCACGTTCGGCCCTAATTGAAAAAACTGTGACTGTTTCAGTCCCTCTTCTTTTACCTATTTATTTTTAACCTTTTTTTTATCACGTACAATATTATTTTCAATATCGTATTAGCATTTTTTTATAAAATTTTTAAATAAAAGTTATAAATTTTGATGAGATTTTTAATTTTAATATTAAATATTTTTTAGAAAAATATTTTAAAAAAAATATTTTGAGACTTTAAAATTTCAGCAGATTAACGATCAGATTTAAAATCTGTTAACATTTCCAAGTATCAAAATATTTATTTAGAAATATTTGTTGAAAAAAATTTAAATATGAAAGTTATAGATATCAAAATCTATAACTGATATTTTGAAAAAAATTTCAAAAATATTATACGGCAGTTAAAATAGTGTGATGCGAGTTTCGAGATCGGTCAAAAGTGAATATTAAAGACTGCAAGAGCTGATTGGGGATAACATAGAAGAGTAAGGGCTGAATCTATATTTTCCCAAGAATATATCGCATTATGAAGGTTGCTCGGTGCAATAAAGTTCGCCAAAAAAATTGTTACTTTAGATAAATTTAAAAAATTAATATAAAACATTTTAAATTTTATAAAATTTATATTTTTAATGTTAAAATTTTTTTCAAATAAATATTTTAGAGCTAAAAAATTGAAATGAATTTAAATTTTATTTTTGGAAAAATATAAATAGACTGTTTAAGGTTGATATTATCATAAAAGTTTCAATTGTACCTTTTTTTTACAAAATGTAAGATATCAATTATATGCTCCTTTTACGAGATATAATAAATATGATAGTAGGACAGTTAGAATACTTTTGTGCTGCCCCATTGGAGAGTCAACTTTATCAACATATTAAGAAAAATCTCAAAAGTTTTGAAATATTTTAAATGTTTATATGTGTTTCGAGGTAATTCTAGTCCCATAATGATATTATAACATATCATAAACCAAAGTTTAGATGTTACTATATGTTCCAATGTACTCTTATGAGAAAGAGAACGACACAGACCGACGTTTTGAAGCATTTTTAAAATGTGGTATGCAGAGTGAAGTAATTCCAGTAATAACATTATTATGTATCACAAATATAAAATTAGGTACGTTCATGCGTTTCTGAAGTGTTCCTATGAGATGAGAAAAGAATGATAAAGACAAAGGGAAAAAAAATATTTTAAAAAAGAATGAGAGTGAAAAACTGCAGCGATGTCACATTAATAATTTAAAATTTATAAAAATAATATTTTTGTCATTTTCTATGCCAATTAATACTAAAACGTCAAATTCAAATATGTAATCAGTCTTTCCCAAATAATACATTATAGTGGCAACTTTTTGTAAATTCTGCAAAAAAAATTATAGTCATAATCGATTTTTTGTTCCGTTTAAAAATTTTGAGTTGATTAAGCAAAGTGGCGGCGGCGGTCGAGTTTCAAAAGTCCAACTCGAGCTACTACGGGTGACAAGTGGCTGGATCCTGTGCTTCCTACAAACATGAGCCTCTGAGCTGACGTGTAGAACAACCCCAAATCTGGAAACGTTGAGAAAACGGAGAAGCGTACTGGTACAAGGCCACGTGGAATGAGTAAGCCACGTGTCCACTAAGAAGGGAAACTAAGTTGGAGCCGAGCGCGGCTCCCCTGATTCGGCCGAATCAGGGTGTAGGAAACGGACGGCCGAGATCGGCCGATCCGTAAAAATACGGATCTCGAGATTTCGTATAAAACTTTCGTCGACTTATTTGACCTATTTTTAAGTATTTTTAAAAAAAATTTTGAACTACAAAGTTATAGATTTTGATGAGATCTACAACTTTGTAGTTGAAACTTTTTCGAAAAAATACCAACATACATACCGAAATGATGATTAAAAGTTTTAATAATCATTTCGGTATGTATTTTGGCATTGTTTCGAAAAAGTTTCAACTACAAAGTTGTAGATCTCATCAAAATCTATAACTTTGTAGTTCAAAGTTTTTTTAAAAAATACTTAAAAATAGGTCAAATAAGTCGACGAAAGTTTTATACGAAATCTCGAGAGCCGTATTTTTACGGATCGGCCGATCTCGGCCGTCCGATTTCCTACACCCTGATGCCTCAGCATCAGGGGAGCCCAGACCGTTGGAGCCGGCTCCCCTGGTGCGAACACACCAGGGTGTAGGCTTTTTTGCGGTCCAGATCTCGCCACGTCAGCGATTACGGATCACGAGACATCGGATAAAATTTTCGTTCGCTTATTTGACCTATTTTAAGGTGTTTTTAAGAAAAATTTTGAACTACAAAGTTGTAGATTTTGATGCGATCTACAATTTTGTAGTTGAAACTTTTTTCAAAAAATGCCAAACGTTATGCCAAAAAGATTATCTTTTTGGCATAACGTTTGGCATTTTTTGAAAAAAGTTTCAACTACAAAATTGTAGATCGCATCAAAATCTACAACTTTGTAGTTCAAAATTTTTCTTAAAAACACCTTAAAATAGGTCAAATAAGCGAACGAAAATTTTATCCGATGTCTCGTGATCCGTAATCGCTGACGTGGCGAGATCTGAGCCGCCGGATTTCCTACACCCTGGTGCGTTCGCACCAGGGGAGCCGGCTCCAACTAAGTTACCTTAGGAGGGAGTTCGTCGAGATGCAGAAAATCCGTGTCTCTAGGCTAAATCCGTGCAGATCAGTCGACTGAAATTAACCCATCAACCCCACTACATGCCGAGCTAGTCTAGTCTACGAGTCAGTCTGACAGTCGGATTTTTCCTTGAGGCTTTACCGTATCAGCCCCGTTTTTTAAATTTACACAAATTAATCTCCAGAAACGTATTTTCGGAGACTGATTTATTTTTTTTTCACAAATCAGCCCTCCGAAAACGCATTTCGGGAGGCTGATTTGCACACCCCCGAAATAGGAGGAGCTGATACACAATTATCCCTTTTTCCTTTTTCCTCAAGTTTTTGGACGGACGTCACGCCGACGGTTGCACGCGCAGATGGTGCCAACTTTTAAACTGTTTTTTTATAAAAAGCATACGTACAAACCACCAGATCGAGCTGAGCCAGGTCAGCCCGTAAGGCAAGCATGCGGGCACCCGTTGCCGGTAGCAAGTAGTGCGGGCCATGAATGTCCCGCACTTTCTGCATCTATAGAATCTATGGCGTCAATGATGAAAGCCAAGTAGTGTCGTGCATTCGATTTAGTCCAATCAATCAGAACCAAACCGATTAAAATACGGATCGACTTAAATCTATTTAGGTCAATATATGTATATATATACACATATATATGTCAGATCTGAACCAAATTGTATAGACATAAAGCAAATTCGAATCGAATTGAATAGACACTAGTAATTCTGAGACTGTTGTACATCCCCAAATGTAAACTAGAAATTATACATATTGACCTAAAATAACTATTAATTATAAATATTTTCTCTATTCAAATGGATATAAGGATTATAATCAGGTTCCACGGTGTAGACTGTGCAAACTGCTGCTTTAAGCGGCAGGAAAAAAAGAATGTAAAAAGTTTCCTCAAAAATTCTCCCAGGAAAATATGTTGTATGCAACAAATCTGTAGAAGAGTGTACAATTGCAATAACTATAGCCAGATATAAATACTTTAAAAAAAAAAGAAGGGGTCTAACATTACCCTCATCTAAAGTTCTTGCCAATAACTGTTGTTGTCAGCAATTAACGGTTTAAAAAAAAAAGAGAGGTCTAGCATTACTCTTTATCTGCAGTTCATCGCGCCTTAGTAATACGAAGCTTCGATGGGTGCAGGCCTTGGACCGATCATCCAACCTATTGTAGCGCGCTAGTTCTTTCTCTGGCTAGCTATATTCCATCATCTCATCTGCGCGGAAATAGACCTGGGGAATAGCCAGGGTTAAAAACATTTAATCCACAATGTATGATCAGCACATGCTATTCTATAATTTATTTACTTTTTAAGATACAAGTGACCACAACGTTCAGAACTTTTTAATATCCATGCATAATTATCGCAGATGTGATCAGGTGCGGATGAAGTAAGAGGTGCAATTTGTGATAGTCATTAAAATATAATTCACCAACAATCCACCATAAAAAAAAAAGAAAAAAAGAAAAAAAAGGAATCTGTCTGTAATGAGTTGAAGATCGCTAAAATAAGCGAATATAAATTGAAGTTTCATCTATTTTTGCCCACTTTATCAGGAACCTGGGTGGTCGTTGTTGTTTATCGAGAACCTGGATCATACTAACTGAATTTCTAACACAAGTACATCATGTGGCAGTTCCTTATAAGTCCACTTACTCAGAATTTATACGGAGTGGTCCTCCGCTGGCTGGTGGGAGCCTCGGGCTTGGCCATCATGACTTTTATGAATCTTCCATCAATAAACTGCCAAAAAAAGTTTCAAAGCGGGGAAATATATAGATGGTAAGTAACCATTAAACCTTTGTTTCGCAAGTCAAATAATTATCCAAAAGAAGGGCACTCAAGTGGGAACACCTTTCCATCCATCTCTTTCACAGCTAACTCAGCATCCTCTTGACGAGAGAACCAAACATATGCAAGCCCCAAAGAATCTCTTGAAGGTTTACTTGTTATAATCTTCACTAAGAAAATAACAAAATGCAACTTCTATTGGTCTAAAGAAAGAAAGAAAAAAAAAATCTGCTATGAAATATGGCAGGTAAAAAAATTCTTCTACTGTAGACTTGAAGCATCTCTAACATTTTCCACCAGAATATTTTGACTGGTGGTCCGAAATATTTTGTTGTGCCTGGCGAACAGAAGTTTTGAACTAGGCACAAATATAAAGGAAAAAGATGAGAGTAAATAATTACCTCTAGTAACTTCGCCAAAGAACGAAAAGATTTTCAATAAGCGTCCCTCAGATGTTGAACGCGGCAAGCCTACACCATTTTGGAAGATAATGGTTAATTGGTTATGACTTTTTGTCAAAAATGAAGCTGAGTCACCTGACCTCTATAAAACATAATATGTTCTGTCTTTCTAGCATCTGCAGTAGATCCTAAGTTCCTAACATAATCTTTTCAAGAAAATTTGAAATAATTTGACTTAAAATGCTTATTGTGATCCATATGATTTCGGAGAATCTCCAGTAATTATGAAGAATCTCCAATGGTTTCGTGCATTTCCTAGTATGCATGTAAATTTATGCACCAATAATTTAGGCAGCACTTAAACACACTAAAGGATAATTAGAAACAGTTAAAAATGATGAAATAGGATATGCCATTTCTCTTGGAATGGCCTTTATTTCATACAATAATCAGTGAGCATGCAAGCAAGATTGCATGAACTAAGCAGTCACTCAAACATTGAGAAGCAGAGTAGGAGGGCATTAACAATTGAAAGAAAAGATCTGGAAAGTGGGAACTACAGAAGAGCAGAGTGACATCAATCACACAGCTAATCCAGTCAAGTTAAAAATGTTTGCTCTTTCACATCTGAGTCAATCGATTGTGTTTCTATCACTAGTGACCTTTGCATTAAAATGAAGCATGGATGCTGAAATAATAATATGGGTTTAGATCTTCAATTACTCCGTTTTTGGTTGTAGCTTACTTTATTTCTTTGTTAAATAGATTACCAATAATTTTTACTTTATCAGCAAGTATATTTGTTGCAAAATAAATAACACAATCATGAGGTGCAGAAATACGAATACTCAACTCCAGGGATACACTTAAATTGTAAAATAATACCGCATCTCTCTCTCCATAAATGTATTTATTTCCAAGTTAAATATGATACATGGTATTTTTGGGATCTAACTTCAAAACCAAAGGTATGGTTACTTATATGACCATATTTGAGCAGCAATTTATGTAGTTCAGCGATGAAAATATAGCTTGTGAGAGATCAAGGAACAAATGCAACTAGGTTCTTCGAACCAACAAGCCGAAAGAAACTTCTAAATGCAATTTCTAACAAGTTAAAAAGGAAACTAAAACCAACTCTGTAATAATCTCGCCAATCTAAGCCTTTCTTTGCTATCGCCCCAATCCCACCTTTAATACAGCACGAGGTGCCCATTGGAGCAGCTGCTGGACACAAACTTCAGAATGTATTCATAAAAGGCTGATTAAACTACCTTTAATGAAGATTCTGGAAGTTGGAGACGGAGAAAGAGAAGCCTGATCATCGGAGTTAGCGGAGACCGAACTCCGGCGGAGGCGGTTCGCCGGAGCAGAGGCACAGCAGAACCGAATTCGTAGGGTCGGGATAGAGGGCGCAGGCCATCGGAAAAACTTGATCGATGCTGAGATTGATTGCGCTGTGGGAAATTTTGAAGATGTTAATGGCGAGAACAGCTGCTGCCCCGTTGGTTTACAGAATGATAATGGAGCCATGAGGCTTTCGTTTTGCATTCACTACAAGTCTATAATAAGTTTTTTTTTTTAATTATCGTATTATTATTCATAATGTGAGTATACATTTTCGTAATTCACAACAAGTATACATTTTCATAAAGATCTAAACATCGTGGTCTACTTTATAATATGAGTGTACATTTCGTAAATATCTTAAATTCCTAAAAAAAAAAAAAATCCAATAAAACCCATAACTAAACTTAGTCAAAAAGAATTCTTTTTTAAATTATTTATTTGGGGCTACCAAAAATTTTCCATTGCGACTTATGGAATTTACAATTGTAGAGAAAAAAAATATATATTTTCTTGTTATTTCAAATAATTTTAATTTTTAATATTCACTAAATCAAATAAACACACACACACACACACAATATATATATATATATATATATATATATTAAATAAGCAAAATAAATAATTTTTATATATTTTATAATTTTTATGTTACTTTTTTTTAAATATATTTCTAAATAGATATTTTAAGACAAATTTTTCTAATAATATTTTTCCAAAAACACTTGTATGTATTTTTAAACAATTTTATAAGCTTTATTTAAGAATATATATTATATATATATATATATATATATATATATATATATATATATTTATTAGCTTGATATAATAATTATAAAAAATTTATTTAGGATGACGGTATAAAAAAGGCTAATATGTTATTATTCTTAAAAAAAAAGAATATATAGGTATTTTGGTTATTTAGCATCATTTGGCAACAAGAGTAAAAGAAAGAGATAGGGTATGTAGATAATTTTATGATGATTTTTACGGATGAATTTGGTACGAGGGAATGCAGTGCCAAATTATATAGGTAGATAGACTGGGAATCTCAATCTGAAGCTGCAGCAATATTAGCCGTTTATCATCCAGCGAAAACACCAAGATGAACGGCCAAGATTATCTGCACAACAAGAACACGAAACGTGTAACGTGTTACCACATCCTCTCTTTCCTCTACCATAGCCAAATGACCAAGGTATATTCTAATCCTATTCCATTCTCTCTCCTCTCTCTAGACGTCAGTGATCGATCGACCGCGTTTCTCAGACGAAAAAAATCCTCTCTTTTTTCTGATTAACAAGGAACAGATCACCGGAGACAATGGCGAGCGTGGAGCTGCTCAAAGGTTACTTCTGATTGATTATTTATGGGCAATCCCCATTTTGGTTCCAGGTTGACTTACCTGGATGTGAAATTCCGCTGCTTTTATCTGGATCGTGATCATCCAGTTCAATTTTCATCTCTTGTTGTGTTGAAGGTGAGGCCAAGAAGTCGCGAAGCCAGTTTATCGAGAAGAAGATCGAGCTGCTTGAGAGCTTGGCTGGCACGGTAAAATTCTCGCATCTCATCGATGCGTAATTTACATTCGTCGTTGACGTAATAGCTGGTTTTAAACGCAAAATAACTAAATATAAAGTAAAATGTAATTTTAGCAATTAACACTATATAATCTTTTGTTGTAACTAGCAATACTTATAGACGATTAAAACTTATCAATAGTAAATAATTTGTAACTTTTTTTTTCCTTTTGTTAGATTCATCCTGTTTTTTGGAAGCTTTTTTGATTTATTCCTGCCATTTCTTAACTGTCACAGGTCAGCAATCGTCGTTCACGAAGATGGTTGAATGACCGTCTGTTGATTGAGCTTGTTCCTCGTCTTAATGTAGAGGAAATTAGGGGCCTATTCGCTCCACCTCCATGGGGTAAAACATTTTTATCCTTTCTGTCTTCTAAAATTTCTTTTTTTTTTTCCTTTAGTTACCCACACTTCGAGTTAAGATTTTGTATATTGCTGATTTGTTTGTTCTCATATACCGTTCGTACGTTACAGGAAGTGTTGTCCTTTTATCCCTTATAAATCTGTACTGGAAATTGTTCTATACTTGAGTGCATGATCTAGTGTTGGGATTTATTCATATATGTTGCTCTTGATAGTCGATAGCAATCTTTTCTATATTGGGCGAGCTCATCGATATATTTGAATGAAGTGGACCCAAACAAACCAATGTTAAATACCCAACTTCTTCAGGCCTTTTTATGTGTTTCTATGTTGTTCCTGTAACTTTATGAAGCTATTTGTAGCAAGGTCCTAAACTATCTCCTTATAGTGTTATTTCTCTCTCATCTCTTAGCATAATTTAAGCATTGCTGATTCTTGCTTTACATAGGTGAAATAACTCCTTTGTCAGCGTTCTGCATGGCTAATGTTGGGGAATGGGACCCCTTCAGGAATATTGACATGGACAAAGAGGTCAGTAGCTAGCATACATAGTAGATTACTACTGTTTGTTGGGTATTACCGATTCATTAATGTTCTGTAGGTTATTTATTGCCATGATACCTGTTGTTTATATAATAGTTGTTTGATTGTCGCCTTTTTCTTTATTAATAAGATTATAGATCCGTGTTTAGTAGGATTTATTCCTGTGGTACCTCTTCGGTTGAAATTCTGACTACCTGATGTTAAAATTTTTTTAAGAAAAAACAATTAGCTGGAGATGCATATTTGGTAGTATTTCAATAGAAGAGAAGGCATTTTCAAGCACAAGTACAATGCTACCAATTTTATGCAAATGCCTTTTTTTAAATTGAAAAACTTGAATATAAATTTCTTTTTTCTACTATCTTTGCAATTTAATATTTATGAGATAGGTTAGACGAATCATGATGATTTTTTATAGTACAATGCTTCTACAATGTGGATGCAATTGTTATATGTGTAATGAGGGTCAAATGTTTTCACCTCTAGACCTAAGAGAAGTTTAGTTGATAGTCTTCTTCCTACACAATAATTCAAGGTTACGAGAACTTGCCAATTTTCGTATACCAGTAGGACTGTGCACTCTCTCCACATGCAAAGCAATTTACTTTTTGTTTTAAACCCCTGTTTGCATAAAAATAATTTTTGGGTGTTATCTTTCCATTATTTAGGAGAGTACAATTGAAGCAATGAAAGAGGTTGTGCCGAAAAGAAAAGAGCATGCTAACTCTGACAGGATGATTGCATTGAAAGCATGGCAGAGAGTAGATTGCCGAACAAGAGAAGCATTGCGGCGTAGTTTCCTCTCGGATCTTGTTGCGGGCTATGAGGTGCGTTGTTCTATGGTAGCAATTGTTATGTCTGATGAGTGTGTATGCCTCTAGTTATGTTGTCTCTATTTGGTTTCATATGCATAATATTATGTAGTGGTTGTATTAACAACCATTTTTCTATGCGTCGATGTTTTCTTCCCATTTATGTGCTATCAAGTCTCCCTGGTGTTGGTTATTTCTTGTCATCATTTTTATGGAAATACAAAGTAAAACGACTTGATAAAATGGCAGAATTGTTGGACTACCATGTCTATCAAAAAGATAATCTTTAATAGAGGCATAGTTTTCGGTGCCGGTTGGCACAGCCTGTGCCAGGCGGCACGTGTCAAAAAATCTTATATTTGAATTTTTAAATTAATTTTTTATTTTTATTTTTTATTTTTTAAAAAATAATAAATAAATATATATCGGCACGTCGGCACGTGCCGAAATTTGAGTTCACCGAAACTCGGCACAGAAAACCTTGAATAGAGGTTTATGGAAATATGCCACTTTATGGTAGGATTTTACTATTACATCAGATGCTTCACCATTCATTGATAAGGAGTCTATATCAACTTTTACATAACACACATTGCAGACTCTACTAAAGGAATTCATAGGGCTATCTTCTTTCAAGCTCAACTTTTGCTAAGTAACAATAAAAGATCATGATCTAAAATTGGTTCTAGCTGAGTTACATTGCAGAATATAGTAAAGGAATTCACAAAAGTGCCTTTGTGCATCACTTCGAAAGAGAAGAAATTCGAATCTCTTGAATCTTCCATGCTTGTTATAATCATCTATTTATGTTACGGAATAAAAATACAACTTTGGCGTTTGTGACCCTTTATTCTGAGACAATCTATTTTTTGCAATCATCCATTTATGTTATGCTATGAAAATACAATTACAATCTATTAGTCTTTTTTTTTAATGTCTATCCGTAGTTTTTTTTTTTTTTTTTTGGTACTACTAGATGCTTCTACTCACTTAGTGACTGAACTTTATAGCAACGCTTGCGTAACTTCATCGTGAATTGTGACAACGAGGATGTGCTCGTTCTCCACGTTCAGGACCCCTATCACAGATTGTTGCTTCATGGAGTATGTGAAGTAAGTTACACTTTTTTTCCTTTCCAATTAGCTGTTTGTACCAAACCACCTCTCTTTTAATCAAGAGATCTTAAATCGTAAACGCATTATTAGACAAATTAAGAGAATAGAGATGCTATACTGAAAAAGTTATACGAACTATTGAGATTCATAATTAACATTTCCAGTTGGCGATTCTTAGACTGACTGTATCTTCGTGTAGTTCTACAACTTGATCTCTGTGACTGTTTCAACTTTGAGAGACACGATAGAATGGAAGACGACAAAGATAACGAAGAAATCTGGTCTGCAGGCGGCGATTCCAAACATTACGCTCGCTCAGTTTCTGAGGATGGCGAAGGAGGGAGTTTAATAGTTCCTTGAACCCTTCCAGCTATTGTTTATATATTATGTGTATGAGCAGCAATCTGCTTGTTGTAAATTAAGCATGCAATAATAATCATTTTAATTTCAGAAGAATTATGCACAGCACTTCTTGTGCTCGCTGCTCATGAATACAGTTATTCTGCATCTTGCAAAAATAGCCATAACATAAAACTCTCATGGTTTTAGTAAATATATATATTTATTTTATATATATATATATATATAATAAATTTATTTATTTTAATTGGTATTGCCTGGGATCCCTATGCAAGCTACCTACAGCTTCCCAAAAGGATTCAAAACTGCATATTTTTATGACAGCATCTGGAATCTAATCAAATATTTTGTCATATCGATGTCTATAATGTATGAATAAGTATGGATATGGCTATGATTAGATACTCTAACATAACTAACAGATATGACTCTGCAAATTCTGCTCATTTATAAGTTATAATGTTAACCAGAATTGCAATTTTAATATTAAAATAGATATTATCTATTATAATCTATAATATTAAATGACAGGTGCTTTTTATATTATAAATTAATTATTTAATATTATTCAAGTTTAAACTATATATGGTTATTAAATATTACGTGATTCATATTTTTTTAGAAGTTATAAAATTATGTATTTTTTTCTCTCATATGATTGTTAGATTATACTTTTTTATTTATAAATTTATATTTTTAATTTTTCCAAAAGTTTATTTTCTTTTCATTCTCTTTAGAAGAAATCTAATATGTAATTGAATGGTATAATTAAAATTTTAATTATTAATTACAAATTTTATAAATATAGTAATTATTAGTTTTAAAGTGGTTGTTAATTATTTTTAGGAGAGGGTGCTACATCAGATAGTAAAAAGATTATGTCTCTTTGATTTGAAATTTGAAATTTTAATAAGTGATTAAATTTAACTATTGTAGTGGTTAAATATAATTGATTAGGACAAAATTTATATGATGATTTTAAAAAAAGAGTGGGGGTTAGGATTCTAATTCGAGGCGGTAAATATCCAATACTAAACACCGCATACGAAATCATATTCACGGAAGAAGCCATTCGAAGGCAAAATGGCTGCTCCCGCTCTCCTCTCGCTCCACCCAACGCTCCATCATCCCACTACGCAACCGCCCGCCGGCGACCCTCTCCGTGCCTGCCGCTTGGCAGCACTGCTGTCGTTGGACTCGTGCTCTTCTATGGCCGAACTCAAGCAGCACCACTCTCTTCTCGTCCGCTTAGGCCTCGCCCACGACACCGCCGGCGGCGGTCGTCTTCTCCGCTTCTGTGCCCGCCACCCTTCCGGCGATCCCTTCTACGGCCTCCGTCTCCTCCGCTGCAGCTCGTTCCCAAAGCCTGACGCCTTCTCTTTCAACATTCTCCTCAACTCCTCTCTCCCTTCCCCTCTCCTTCTCTACATCCACATGCTCGAATCAAATGTCCTCCCCAATTCATTCACTTTCACTTCTCTTCTCACCAGATTTGCGTCCGCCACCGCAGATTTCTTCTCCGGTGAGGCGATCCACGCCCAAATCGTCAAACTCGGTTTTCACGCGGATACCTACGCTCTCAACGCTCTCCTCCATTACTATCTCTCATGCACCCATACCGAGGCAGCTCGTTGCCTCTTCGATCACATGACAGTTCCTAACATCGTCTCTTGGACTACTATGGTTTCTGGGTATGCACGCCTCGGCAAGATCGCCTCCGCACGCGAGCTGTTCGATTTAATGCCCGAGCGCAACTCTGTCTCCTGGAACGCCATGATTTCTGGTTATGTCCAGAAAGGGCGATATTATGAAGCAATTGATTTGTTTAAGCAGATGCTTGGTTCCGGGATTGGGATTGATAACAAGTTCGTAGCTGCTAGCATTTTATCAGCCTGTGCAGGGCTCGGAACGTTGCATCAGGGATCGTGGATACATTCGCAGATCGAGCAGAATGGAATTGAACTTGACAGTAAGCTTGCTGCTTCGCTTGTCGATATGTACTGCAAGTGTGGCTGCTTGGACAGAGCCTGGGATGTGTTTCATAGTTTGCCGAAGAGGGGAGTATCTTTGTGGAACTCTATGATTGGAGGGCTAGCTTTGTTTGGGTTCGGGAAGGCAGCAATTGAGCTCTTTGAAGAGATGAAAGAGGCGACTGTCGAACCGGATGGCATCACTCTTTTGAATTTGCTCACTGCCTGTGCATACTCGGGTTTGATTCGTGATGGGCTCTACTACTTCGAAAACATGGTTAAAATGTATAATATTGAGCCCGAGATGGGCCATTATGGTTGCATAGTAGATTTACTTGGCAGGGCGGGATTTTTAGAAGAAGCTAAGAAGGTGATCGATGAGATGCCAATGAAAGCTGATCCCAGTGTTCTCGGGGCCCTTTTTGGATCATGTAAGCTCCACGGAAACTTTGAGATTGGTGAGGAGGTAGGAAGGCAACTTATCGAGCTTGAACCAAGTAACAGCGGCCGGTATGTTTTGCTCGCCAACATGTACGCAAAAGCTGGTAGGTGGGAGGATGCGGCAGAGGTCAGAAAGTTAATGAGAGATCGAGAAGTGATCAAGGAGCCTGGTTATTCTATAATAGAAATGGAGGGTGTAGTTAGTAAATTCATAACGGGCGATCAGTATCATCCTCGAGCTAGAGAAATATATCCGAAGATCAAAGAGATGTTACAAGAGATAAGATCGGAAGGCTACGTGCCTCGTACTGACTCCGTGTTGCATGACATTGATGAAGAGGAGAAAGAGAACCCGCTGTACTACCATAGCGAGAAACTCGCTATCGCTTTTGGGTTGTTGCGAAGTAAACGGGGGAAACTATACGGATCTTGAAGAACTTACGAGTTTGCAGAGATTGTCACGATGCTATTAAGATGATTTCAAAGGTTTTCGGCCGTGAAATTGTTATGAGAGATAGATCGCGCTTTCACCGTTTCAAAGATGGTGAGTGCTCTTGTAAGGACTTCTGGTGAACTGTTAAGAACATGTAAGTTTTATTCTAGAAGAACTTCAAGATCGTTTGATGTCTCTTCGATCTCGTTGGCCTGGGAGAAGAGGATGCAATTTGCACCATAAGTCCCCCAGTTTATATATATTGCAAGCTGGCGGGACCACGTGCTGGATTTTTAATTGAGATAATATGAGGAATCTCGACAAGTCAGCTTACATTGTGGCCCTACAAAAGCTTTGTAAATATGATATCATTTGTTACTATTCAATGATTGGATTCTGCTTCTGATCCATGTCATATGTAATTGATTAGAGCATTTCTATACAACTCATCCCCTTGGTGCCCCAAGGGATTAGAACGTGGACCTCAATAACATCGGGTATGAGCTTCTACCCTGAATCGGGGACGATATCTGCTTGATTTGAAAAAGTTAAGAGGTTCTTTTGAAATTTTCTTAGGACAACCTGCTCGTAACCATCTCCCTTCAACTATCATCGTAATACGTGAATTCAAATCAATGAACTTGTTTTTTTTTATAATAGGAGTTTTGGTTACCTTCTTAGATGCGCTCAGGAGGGAGCAAACCTAAAATTGCAGCCATTCATTTTTGGATTTGAGATGTATAATTTTTGAGCCATTTGAGCCACACGTTCTATCGCTCAAGCTAGCCACGATAGGCGGAAAAGTTAAAGGGGTCTTGTCATTTTAGCCTCCCTCCATTTTTCCGAAATGAACATTTCAGCCCCTGGAAATGGTGCGTGCGTCGTTATGTGAGTGCGTTTTCTGTTTTCAAGGGCTAAAACGTCCACGGGATTGACAGAGGGGGCTAAAATGCAATTATCCCAAAGTTAGAAGAGGTTAAATCCAAGTACTGTTAGAAGCCCATGCAGGGCCATAGCATGTGCGGTCTACAAGGCCCGGTATTTAACTCCAGTTGACGCCGACGCCGTAATGAGTAAACAAAAAGAAAACTCACCCCAGACGCGAAACTTCTGCCCTCCGCGGTGACATCACGCGTCGACCACCGCAACAAAATCAAAACAGTTTCCGATCATTCTCATTATTCTTCTCCCAGAGCCTCCCTTGTCTCCATTAATGGGTCAGTCGTCGTCGAGCTCCGCTGCAAGACGCCAACAACAACAACAACAACAGCAGCAGCAGCAGTACTATCCTCCACCACCGCCACCGCCACCTCCGCCACAGCCCAGCTATGGCTTCGCTCCGCCGCCTTACAGCCCTTACAACCAAGAAAACTCAAATCGATACAGCGTCTCCAGCGGATACCTCCGATTGCTTGATCAAGTTGTAGGTCGTTACCAGTTCGCACCGTATCATGGAGCTCCAAGTGGGTGGTTGGCAACATCGTCGGTTCATCCAAGCCCGCATGCTGGTCCGCCGGTGCCGCCGGGATTTTGGGCTCCGGTGATTCCGCCGTCGTCACAGCCACCACCTCCTTTTGTCGAGCACCAGGAGGCAAAGACGATTAAGAACGATGTGAATTTGCACAAGGACACAATCAAACTTGAACGCGACGAGCTGTTTCCCGATCAGTATCTCGTCTCCTTTACTTTCGATGCGTTGGTAGATGGAAGGTAAGCTTCACTCTCTCGGGACGGGTTTTAGGAGATGGCGATAGTGGAGTGACCCAATCTGTGATCCTCGGAGGGGAACAGACTTCTATTTCTTGCTTATGGGTGCATTTCTTGAATTACTCTCGTGGGGTAATTTTGAAATCATCTTCACTCTGAACCATGATATCCAGTGAAAGTTGTTATATTCTGTGCTGAGTGTTTGGTATAGGAAATTACTACCGTGACTTGATTGATTTGTGGTTAACTTTTCTGTGTTGGACAAGGAATAGTTCAAGGGAACCAATCCAAAATCCTTTTCAGGACTCACTGGTCCACATAAAGAAGTTGATATGAACGTATAAGAAAACAGAAAATGAGTTGAAGTGGTAGTTTCGATTAGCTGAGCCAGACAAACTAGGTCATACTTCATATTTTTTGTATGGACATATTTAGAACGTTCAGTTGTCGTCTTTAAGACCATTATAAAAACTCAATTTGACTTGAAGTTTAAGTTTATCCATTATATTGTTCTAACGAACATAGGATGAAGATAGAAATATATGATCTATTTTTTGTTGTTCTAGTTCACCTTTCATGGTATGTATCTTGACATTGCTAGTGAAGAGTAGTGGTTTCCCTTAGAATGAGCACAATCTCGTGTTGCACATTTAATTTAGTTTGTTAAAGATGCAGGGTCGCAAAAATATTATAAAATGCCTTTAGTTTGGGTACTTTTGTTTTGGTGTAATTAAATGACATCAATTTTTCCTCTTATTCCATTACGTGATCTGCTTTTAAATTTTAAAAGAGCTTTGTTTTTTATACAATGAAATTTGACCAATGTAGTTATACAAGCTAGTATTGCTCCTTACAGTGGCACCAAAATGTTCTTTCGACATGGCCTAAATAGAGCACTGTGGTGTACAAGAATCCATGTTGCCGAACCACCTAGTGGGAGAATATGCTCTGTTGTGGTTGTACAATAGCGCAAATTCTTTAAGCAAGAAAGATAGTTTGTACTTCTTTTCTTGGGTCTCTCTCGTAGCCCTCCTCTCATCTCCTCTCATTTGCTGCATCCCTCTGCCTTGACCTCTTAGGCCTCATAGGTTTTACTGTTAGTTGCCTAATAAAACCTGCTGTGCGGAGTTGGTTCATGACCAACATAGACATTATTTCTTTAATAATATATAGTAATTATTTTATTCATTGAATAAAAAATATTTATAAATTTTCAAATAATAATTAAGTAAATATTTTAAACTTTTTAATTAATAGTAATTATTATTATAATATTAATGATATTTATTTATCTATAATTGTTAGAAGAGAGAGAGAGAGAGATGCATGGGGAATGGATTAATGAATCGCACCGAATTGGTTGGTTTCATGGAATTCCAGTTTTGGGGATTTCCATTGCCTTGGGAATTGGAACGATCTTTCACATTTCCCTGAACCAAACGGGAGAATGAGATTAGACCATTCCTGTTCCCATTCAGGCTCTTCCATACCCCCAACTAAACGGGATTAAAGTTTCGTGCAATATAGATGGCTTGAAGTTACATTGCTTATGACCTTTGATGCATAACACCTTGGCTTGATGTGATTTCATTTCAGACCATGACATGACGAGATGTATAAGTTGGTTGGTGAGAAGGCTGGGCATCATGGTTGTTTATGACGATGGGTATTGCCTACTATTAGTGCCTAATCAGTGACCACTGGGGCGTCATTAGGACCGGTTGTGTGATCCCATTTTATTTCTTGCCAGCTCAGCTCTGTGGTGAATAGTAAGTGAGTATCCATTTTTCAAGGTGCGTTGGTTTACGTAGTGGGACCGTCATCTTTAATCTGGTATCAAGACCTGCTGCTACTTGGTAACGAGGATGCTAAGCTAACTAGGTCTTGATGTCTTCAAAGTTCAGGTTCAGAGGCTATGTGATAGGCAACCACTGAGCATCATTTGTTCCTTTATGTTGTAAGAATATCCACACAGGTGTATTTGTAAAAACAGGATAAATGAACCCTGAGCTGGTCATGTTTTCTAAAAAAAGAGATGATTTGCTTTTGTGATCAATTCAAAATTATATTGAAAGATGAACTTTTGAAGCTTATGGATGAAAACAAGCTATCTTTATAGTTTAGCGACTAAAATTGGGGTTTGACGTATGAAAACTGGAAATTCTTTTGTTTGTAGTTTAATACACAACTGTCATTAGCGTGCATGTATGGAAATAAGTTTGAGGAGCTAATTTCTTGATTTAACTGGCCTAAATTTAAATGTTGAAATAACTTAAATTAGGAGAGTTCCATCTAGCCTTTATAAACCATGTAGTATTACTTCTGTAATTTGGGGTTATTTCACTTACTATCTTGATTGCAAATCTTTAATTAGGGCAGCACTGTGCATATAATGTCTAGACTTACTATACGATTGCTCCTTTGGAGATTCTGAAAGAAAGTTCGTTACCATTAGCTAATAGCTCTTTGTGCTTGACTTTATTGATTGACTTTCTTGATCAGGACCTACATATTTTCACTTTCGTTGCCTTTTTTTGGATGGCAGCATTACTATCTTTTACTTTGCCAAGGAAGGGGAAGACTGCAGTTTTTCTGCTGTATATCCAGAAGTTACGCCTACAACAGTACCTTTCAACAAAGGCATAGCTCAGAGATTCCATCAACCTTCTGGAACAGGAACCGATTTAGGCTTTTTTGACATTGATGATCTCTCCAAGCCCTTAAATGGAGACATATTCCCTCTAGTTATATACATCGAAGCAAACCCTTCGGTCTCGATCAACAATGAGCAAGTCGATGAATCTTTCCCTGGAGTGCGTGCCCAGATTACTCAGACAATAATCGAGAAAAAGAATGATGGGTCCTTATCAGTTAAAGTAATGAAACAGATTTTGTGGATTGATGGTGAGCGATATGAATTACAAGAAATTTTTGGTCTTGAAAGATCCGAAGAACCCGTAATTGGTGCTGTTAATGATGACATGGGGACAGAATGTGTCATCTGTTTGTCCGAACCAAGGGACACTGCTGTCTTTCCTTGTAGGCATCTGGTAAGATGTCAAACCTCTCCTTTCCTCCTTTCTTTGTGGCGTATGGAATACCGCTATAAGCTCAAACTTCACCCAAAAATGATGTGGAACTCATCCTCCTATGTTTAAAAACATTATCGGACCATCAGCGATTCAGCATAGTCTAGCATTAGTTGATGGAATATGATGCAATCTTTCTCATGAAATATGTTGCAGGTCCAGTCAATTAGGATGGTCCTCGTCTGATTTAATGATTTTACATCTGACTTGGTTATTATTTTTACAGTGCATGTGTGGCGATTGCGCAAAAGCTCTGAGGGTCCGATCAAACAAGTGTCCAATATGTAGGCAGCCTATTGAGAAACTTATGGAGATAAAGGTGGAGAATTCTGATAATTAAAAGACAAACTTTGCGATACGCACACAAGGTTGAACCAAGGTGTTTTTTTTTTTAAAAAAAAAAAAGAAAAAAAAAAATCCAAATGTGAATATTCATGTCACGGATGTTTTTTTTTTTGGGTTTTTGTCTTGGTTGCATATGCATATTTTTGTGGCCATACTTGTGAGTTGTAAATATAATGCATCTAGTGCTGTACTGATATTTCCAAAATAATTTGTCAAATCTTGTTATCATGTATTAATCATTAGCATGCTTTGAGTATACGGTAAATTGCATATCAGTCCTCCTATTTCGGGGGCCTAGTAAATCAGCCCCTGAAAACGTATTTTCAGGGCTGATTTGTTTTTTTGAAACTTAGGAGGGCTGATATGCAAAAACCCCTTGAGTATATGCTGTTGATGTTGAATTTGTAATATTTTTATTACCTCGAATGTTGCAAAAGCTGTATTTGCTGTAAAGTGTGTATAAATCAATTGTATAAGGCCCCTGACAGGATACCGACATGTGATTCTCTCTCCCCGTGCTTTTTTTTTAGGATAATTGTATATCAGTCTCCTAAAAGCAACAGTCGCGTATTTAGCCTCCGGTAATACAAAAATGCTCGATGTGGCGACACGCGGGTGCGCCATATTAGCGCGGAAACGTGTTTTTGGAAGCTAAAATGTAAGACCTATATTTTGGAGGCTGACATGTAATTATCCCTTTTTTTTCTTTCTTGCTGAAATGTCAGTTTATGTTGATCCTATTGCTGACGGGATAGAGGATATATAAACGACAATGTTCTTATAATTTGGGATAGCTAAACTACAAAATAAGCTTATATCGAGATATAATATAGGTAATCTCGACAGTCATCGTACGCGTCTAGCACCATATTAACAGTTGAGATTTCTAGCTTGGGATTTGGAGTAATTAAGATGATATACGGTAGCTCTTAATAAATATATTTTGAGAAATAAATGAACAGTAATTGAAAAAACCACAGTAGATTTACAAATTCTCACACATCGGCTCATTTTGCTTCCTCTACTGAGTTCAGCTAGAATGAATAATCTAATGATCTTCTCTAATAATTCATCCATGAATGAATTCGTGAAGATCAACGAAGAGAAACGAATCTTTCTTGGTCTTTGGAAGGCCACAGATCACTATATCCATCAGTTGATCGATACCCAAATCTCCCAGATCTCATGGAGGTAGAAATCACTGCATAGAAAAAGAAACCAAATTGAGATAGAGAGAGAGAGAGAGACAGAGAGAGAGAGAGAGAGGAGAGAGAGAGAGGCATCTGAAGGAATTGTTCTGCAAATTTCAGGAACAATGGCACAGAGCCGGGGCTAATCA
This sequence comes from Xerophyta viscosa, assembly GCA_002076135.1. Lineage (NCBI taxonomy): Eukaryota > Viridiplantae > Streptophyta > Magnoliopsida > Pandanales > Velloziaceae > Xerophyta > Xerophyta viscosa. Next base: position 11,065,342 of record MJHO01000001.1, on the reverse strand, counting down.
AATATATATTTTTAATCTTATTGGCAATTCTAAGATTGATCTTGTGCTTCCTAAAGCACATTTGTAGTTTGCCAGTGATGAAGACCAAGAAGTTGAAGTTGATGCCTTATTAATAAGATCAATCATTTATAGACATGATAAAATCATTTACTTATTACCAAATAAACAATAGTATTATTTAGCTACAACAAATATATTAACTGAATAATAGTTAGTGAAGCTCCCACAATCTCACCCTATTGGAGAGCGTATGGTGAGAGATGACTGGTGAATATATAAAAGTCGGAGTATATATATGTGGTGCGAGAAATTTTATGGGATGCGGCTCGGATGTTGTGCAACTATTGATTTTTTTTCTTTTTCTTTCTTCCCTCCATATTGCAGTTGATAATCGGTGCATGAGGATGCAATCACCTGCGGAAGGAGGCGGTTCAGATGGAGGGACCGTGCGTATTTGGCGCCAGAGTTGATCGCCAGCACTAAGGCGTCATATATAGGGGTGATTAATTCGGGTCAACCAGAATTAACCCGACCCAAACCGAACCGAAAATATCCAACCCGAACTAAAAACTACCAACCCGATCCCAACCGAATTACCGCTTAACCCGAACTGACCCGAATCGAAAAAAATTCGGGTTGGTTCGGGTCGAGTTCAGGTTGACCCGATTTTAAGAATTTTTTTAAAGAAAGTAATATTAAACAAAAAAAAAAAAAAAAGACTATCTAATACAAAAAAAAATAAAAAATAACTAGACATAAAATAGACAAGGGTTGGCTCGCAGGGTTTATTTGAGAGTGGATAGTACTGTAAAAAAACTAAATAAATAAGTAAAATAAATAGAAGAAAAAAATTTCGGGTGCAACCCTACCTGACCCGAAATTTTAGAGGCCAATCCGAATCCGAAATACTTAACCAGAATTACTTAAAATAACAATCCGATCCGACCCGAACCCGAATCCGAAATTTAACAATTTCGGGTCTGATCAGTATGGAAATTCGGGTTGACCCAAATTATGCTCACCTCTGGTCATATAAGTCCTACCGTATGCTGTTGATGTAGTTGAGTCGGCGGGGGAGATGGTGAAGGAGGCAGTAAAGGGACAGAGTGAGGAGAGGTTTAGGAAAGTGAGGAGGTGGGTTGATGTGAGATTGAAAGAATAGTTTCTGGAGGCGGCGGTGAGGATGGTGAAGGTGGCGGTCAAGTGCGTGGAGACGAAGTGGTGGTAGCCAAATATGGACTCCGTGGCCGGCAAGGTGCTGAGGCTGCTGCTGATTGCACGGACTAGGAGGAGAAGCTCCGGTTGTCAAAGGATCTGCCTCTTTCACCCTTAAGTGAATAAGGGGCCGTTTACTTTGGAGAAAGTGGGGCAAGTGAGGCAAGTGGATAAGAGAAAAGTGAGAGAGAAGTGGGAGAGTGAAAAGTGGTGGAAAAGTAGGTTTGAATTTCTTTGTTTACTTGTAATTAGAAAGTGGAAAGAAACTGTGATAAAATAAATTTAAATATAATATAAATAATAATTATATATTATTAATAATTAAATATATTAATAGTATATATTATATATTAATATTATTAATATATATTAATTAAAATATTAATATAATATTACAAATAAATAATTTATTAATAGTATATTTGTATTATTATAAATTAATAATATTATAATAATAATACTAATAATAATAATATTATTAATAATATATGATTAACAATATATTTTCTTCTTGTTATTATTATCTATTTTATAAATATAATAATATATATCTTATTATTATTAATGTTATTTTAATATATCATATTTTTTTTTAATTGTTATTATTATATTAGTATACTTGATTATTAATAATATTATTTTAATGATATATTAATAATTATTATTATTATTTAATAATATGTTAGTATATTATTATTTTAATAATATACTAATATATTTTATTATAAATAATTTATTTTAAATAATAAATTAATATAGTAGTATTATTATTATTATCATTATTATTATATACAATTGTATGCAATAATGATTTTTCCCACTTCTCTTCAATTTGAAGAGAAGTGGAGAAAGTAAAAAATGCATTGAAATAAATAGTAACTGAAAAGTGAAGAAAGTCACTTTCTCCACTTTCTTTTTCAAGTAAACAGAGAAAGTGAGGCAAGTGAGGCAAGTGAGTTTTCCACTTACCTTACTTTCCTCAATTCTCAGATAAGTAAACAGACCCTAAGGTAAAAAAAAATGATGAATGTCACGATCCCTTAATCCGAAAAAATGCCCAAACACGTATTTTTGTGCTGATCCCGAGGCGTGAAAAACGCGACGGCACGAAAAATGTGCGTTCGGGCATAAATTCGGGTTAAGGGGTCGGGCTCCCAGCATTGCCCTAAGGTAAAAGAGATTGAATGTAACACGTGGTGGCAAGATCGCATAGATAGCTTAGTAGTGCTCCGTGCTTTATAAAATTTTCATGCGGTGCCAATTAGAAAGAGATTGAGGGGTGACTTTAAGGGAGAGCTCTATATTTTTCACTGGTTAACTATTATACTGTAATAAAGAAATAATGTAAAAACGATCTGTAGAACTAGTGCTAGTAATTTTAGGATGAATAAAGGGAATTCTAAATTGCAACAGGACTAGTTTGGGCTCATCCTATCTGTCCAAATCGACTTGACCTGATCGCAAAATCTAACCACATTCACGTCCCAATTTGTCCAACTTCTATATATATATATATATATTTTACCCGTCTATTGCGAAAAGTCCATCTCCCCAGCATTAGCAAACTAACAAAAACAAAAGCTCGCAATCAGAACCCCCCCGACCGTTGCTCCTTTCCCCTAAACCCGTGAGAAAATAGAACGCCACGTGCCAGTCAATTATCGGTTGACGAGGTCTTACCTGATGACATGGCGGTTAAGCTCCCGAAGCGGTGAGGTTCAGCCAATAATTTTCCTGCGCTTGCGTGCTTCCCGTCGCTAGTGTTGTCCTTCCGAGCCTGAGATTTCCCAAGGCTCGGACAACCGTTTGTCGCTCCGAAGCTAAAATATTGATAAACTAAGCAAGAAATATATAATAAGATTATGAGATATTCTTTTGTCGCTCCGAAGCTAAAATATTGATAAAAAAATTAAGGAAGAAATATATAATAAAGATTTATGAGATATTCTCTTTCTTTACCTTCTCTGCTACATGTTTTGCAATCTGTATAATCCACCACCATTAGAGAAAGAGACCATTACGAAAAGCTTGACGACGCTTCTCCTCCAAGTCTACATGCCATCTTTAAAGCTGGAAATCCGCCATTAAAGCTTTCACGGAGCTCCACACGAGAAAGCCACACTAGCTGGCTGTACTCTGCCCAGACCTTTCACGGAGTGCACAGCGTCGTCATCTTTAAGTCCTCTACATCTCTAGCAAACCTCAAAGTTCACTGCGAGAAGTAGAACAACAATGGCGATCATGTTCTTCCTACTATTCACCGTAAATTTTCTTGTAGGTGGGTTGATGGTGGAGGGGTTTTTGGACCCCGGGGACTTTCTAGCGCTGCAATCAATCCGGAAATCGCTGGAAGATATGCCGGGATCAACGTTTTTCGACAGCTGGGATTTCACTTCAGACCCATGTACCTTTCCCGGCGTTCTCTGCGCCGGAGATCGTGTGATCGCGCTATCGCTCGGCGATCCACGCGCTGGCGCGCCGGGTCTTACCGGGCGACTCGACCCTGCCATCGGTCGTCTAACCGCGCTCGCTGAACTATCCCTTGTACCTGGGCGCGTCTTCGGCCACATTCCGTCCACCATCGGCCTCTGCTCCGATCTCAGATTCCTCGCTCTTAGCAGAAATTTTCTCTCCGGTCCTATCCCTCCTTCCCTTGCCGCACTCCGCCGCCTCCGGACCTTGGATTTGAGCTACAACATTCTCTCCGGCGAAATCCCTCCACCCATATCGAGCATTCTAGAACTTTCTAATGTAGTCCTCTGCCATAATAGGCTCAACGGATCGATCCCGTACTTTCCTGAGTCGATCAGTCTGCTACGCCTCGATCTTAAACATAATGATCTCTCCGGCCAAATCCCGCCACTACCGCCGTCGCTGCAGTACTTATCGCTGTCGGCGAACCGGTTCACCGGCACTGTCGATGGCGTTCTCCCTCGCCTCAACCGCCTTAACTATCTAGACCTCAGCATGAACCAGCTCACCGGTGCAATCCCCGGAATGGTTTTCTCCTTCCCGCTGCAATCGCTGCAGCTCCAACGCAATCAGTTCACTGGTGTGGTGGTGCCGGAGATACCCGGCGGCGGGGCCGTGACGATACCGGTGGTGGATCTGAGTTACAACAGGCTGTCTGGGCAGGTACCGGCAGGACTGGCGGCGGCGGAGAGCTTGTACTTGAACAACAATAGGTTCACCGGAGTGGTGCCGGCGGCTTTTGTGCAAGGGCTGCTGGGAATGGGAATGCAGGTGTTATATCTGCAGCACAATTTTCTCACCGGGATTGAGATCGGTCCGACGGCGGCGATTCCGACGAGGAGCTCGCTGTGCTTGCAGTACAACTGCATGGTGCCGCCGGTGGACGCGCCGTGCCCGCTCAAAGCCGGGCCATGGAAGACTCGACCTGCTGAACAGTGCCCCGAATGGCGCGGGTAATAATGAAAATGCCTTGCCGCAGTAAAAAGGTAATTCTTTCATTCGTTTTCACTAACAGTGGATTGGTAAAAATACTAGCATAGTGCTAGCGTTAGCGGTTGTTCTGTATGAGTTCTTTGTTGTTTTGCATCAATGGATTGTTGGGAAATTTATTTATTTAATTATTTTTGTGGGAGACTATGTCATGATGTTTAAATGGGTTGAGTTGGAATCTTCTATTTAAATGGGTTTGATGCAATCCCCGTCGGTCCATTTCTTGTATCAGAAATATCATTTTTCAGAAAGGTCTGGGCAAAGTACACTGAAATATCATTTTTCAGTGTTTCTGTTACCTTATTACTTAATGACTAGCATACTTAGGTTTAATACGATTCGCGGAGGTTGGAACTTGTGTCTGCAAAAACTGCCTAGGATTTTGCTATGCACCCTCAAAAAATCACACAAAAAAACACATACTGACGTGGCACAATCAGGACCACACATCACGATGGGTATATCTGTAATTTTGATATTTTTTGCAGATCACGAAAAAATTGTGCCGATCACGAGACGCATGTGTGGTGGAGATTGATTGTGTGTGGTTTATTGGTAGTTTGTTTGGAGTGAGTAGTTTTTTCCTTTTTGTGCAATATCATGGCTTTGCCTTGCATACCTTCATCTCTATATCTAATCCATCATTTCAACACATTATTGTTCAAAGGGGAGGATTTTGAGTTGAAGAGACCTCGATGTTGAATCTTTAAAAATTGGAAGCTTGGCATTGTAAGCAAAACTTGAAGCACATAAGTTGCTTTTGGAAAATTTGGGATTAGATTTGGGAGCCAAGCTAGCTTCGCTTAAGGACTTCCTATGAATTATCATGCATTTTAGACCAATTATCGTCTTCTGAATACTCTTAATTTAAGGCGAAATAAGGATTAAAGAAAAGATTGGTTTAACACCTTCACATTTTGGATGATTTTTCTCTTTTTTATTATTTGAGTTCCAACATTTCTTGCATTGTAATTAGTCCGAACAAAGATATTCAAGATCAACAACGCTTCTATAGATTCAAAATTTATACCAAATGTACAGTACTTTAATAGCAAAAAAAAAACAAAACAAAAGAAGGAATGTCTTTGGCTCCACCAATTATAAATTGCTACATATTATTTTTATTTTTCACACTGTAATACTAATTAAAATTTTTGTTGGAAAGCTGTTACTGTAACGATCAATAAATAAAAATCGTCACCGCAGGGAATCTCAACTCACATGGGTGCCTCACTTTCTAAACCCATGTGTAAGCATATATACGCTGATGGTTCACCAAAAAGCTGATGAATGGTCCTGGCGAGGCTCGAACTCGCGACCTTCGGCTCATAAGACCAACGCTCTAACCAACTGAGCTACAGGACCACAACAACTAGAAATGCATTCTACCTTTTACCAATAATATTGATGGTACTCCTTTAAACTCCTCAGAAACCACAGCATACTCGACCGCAGATCAGCTGCAGCGACTCTACAGAACCTGGCGGTCCTGAAAACAAAATCTAACAATATCGGAGAAAGAGAAGATGGGACAGATTTTCGAGTCATGTATGGCATGTGCAAACACAAAAATAAAATAATAATAAAATGAAATTAAAAAAAAAAAGTTCAACTCATTCATATATATATATATATATATATATATATATATATATATATATATATATATATATATATATGCTTGATGCTGCAGCTTAAATAAATTCATAACAACGCAGGATTTATTGCATGTAATATCAAGTCTCTTATTTATAATTTGTTCCGAATGATTACATATAGTACAACAACAAGCTGTTACAACTTATGAGATACACTGACATAATGAAGACAAATTCCTCGGGGAATTTGATTCGGCTGCTGGCAACATAAGATTTCCAAAAACAATATCATATTGATAGCTCTAAATTCTAATTTTACTTGCTCTTCGACATTTGGTCCACTTGCCTATCCAGTAGCTTTCTGCCTCGTCCAAACAAACCGAAAAAAAGCTCGAGCTCCCAAAATTCGTGCCAGAATTCATCCCAAAATCATGCATGATAACTACAATTCGGGAGAGGAAGCTACAGGATTACTCGTACAGACATCGTTCAACGACTAATCTACAAATTTACAGACAATTCTTATTTGAATGCCGTCTAACGAACCGAAAGGAATTATACACTTAGTTATGCACACATTGATAAATGGAAAATGCTAAAGCGCCCGACTCATTAACCCAAATTTCGCCCGAACCGTGGGAAACGCGTGGCCATTAACCTAAATTTCGCCCGAACGCGTGGAAAACGCGTTTCGCCACGCATTTCCCAACGTGGGAAACGCGTTTCGCCACGCGTTCCGACGAAATTCGGGTTAATGGGTCGGGCGCTTTAGCACTACCCTTGAAAAATACAGCTAGAAGTACATTCTGTCCCTGAGTAATGCTCTTTGCCTGGGTAATGTAGGAATTGAATCATTCCCGGGGAATTCCCATCTGGTGATCTGGCCGTCCCATGACGAGCTGATGATCATGGGGTAGTATGGGTGCCAACTGCAGTCTCTCACCGTCTCTTGATGCCCATACTCAAGTTTTGCAACCTGGCACCCGGTCATCTGAAATATGGCATGATAAACGTGTGATGGAAACATAAAGAGCACATGATTAGTATGATTATATAAAAGAAACACTTGCAAAGGAGGATTAAATAAAAGTTTTGTGAAAGCAATTCAAGTATTCAGCATCCTACCATGTCGTAAATGTACACAGCAGAGTCATTAGAACCAGTATAGATGTATCGCTGGCCAGTGCTGCAAAAAAAAAAAAAAGTGGAAAGTTTAGTTATGTCACAATTCCTTCATTTGGCACATTATCAAATTAGATTGCCAGGTTGTAATCAAGAAACATTTTGCTGAAGCAGAAAAAATGATAAATTTACAAGAAAAAAGAGACCATTCCTCTCCAAGTAGCAAGTGGAAAATAACCATAATTGGTTCTTAACCTTCAAAACAAAGTTATTAAAGTCTAGACTGAGTCTTGATTCTATGCTATCCTACGACTATATCTTAAAAGACGAGCCAAAACATGGTATAATCTTAGCCATGTCTAAGATCTGTAAAATCTGGATCCGAGTATTTAGAGTGTTAGTATCGACAACTAAACAATTCCAGCGCTATCCAATCTTTTTAGTAAAATTTAGGGCTTCAAATATGTCATTGTGATAGTTAGACCACCATGACTAGGCTGACCACTTAACCCAAAAACATTTTAATCGTTTTTATCAATCCTCTCCCTCCTTGCCCTAGCTAATTATTTAATTTTGATCGAAACGATGAATACTTTACATTAGATCCTGCAATCCATGGACCCAAATATTTAATGCAAATTCAAATATTTCGTTGAAATGTACTTTCGCATGTGTATCTGAAAGTTCTTGCACTTTTGATTATGTTCCTTAAAAACTTCTTTAGATGTTTATTTGTATGTTTTGTTGAATGTTGGCTTGAAAGCTTGAACATAAGGTGATGCTAATTACTAATATTAAATTCAAAATTCACATATCATTGGTCCTTGTTGGTTTTTACTTGTGTATTTGTTATTTCAAATTGTTATTATTTGTTTTTTGCTAATAGGAATGTACAAATAATAAATTTAAGTGATTTCATCATTTTCATAGAGTTTGAAATAATTTCAGTTTTGCATGTGTAAAATCATCTGTAGAACTTTGGTAGGATCTTTACGACTCCGTTCCTGTTATACGACTCCAATTCTGTGCAACATAAAACAATCCTAACTAGAGTCACGAGTTTTGTAATATTGCTTCAATAGGAACATGCTCAACCTCATAGAGGCTAACATGAAAATGTAATTAATTTACCTATGGAGAGGGGAGAAATAACACCGTATTAACGTTCTTAAGACAGAATGTCCTCTGTATGTAGCTACTGAAAGATCACAAGGATGCTTTTGATGCTCCGCATGTGGTGGGTAATCCATCCATCTATAATCCCAATCGGAAACCCTATGCCTCGACCTGCACAAATAAACCAACAAGCTGCATAAGGAAGAAATCTTATATTCCCAAAGCAACTGACATATTATCTGCAATCAGTAAAATAAAGGTACTATCAAATTAATTTTAATGCAAATGCTTATCATAAAAGGAAACAAATGTAAGATCCTGACAATGGAAAATGAAATGATAAAGACGGTACGCATTAGTGAGACACAAAAGGTCCAGAAGAAAATACCCATTCGCATTGGAGGTCATCTTTCGAATGTCCCATAATTTGGTAGTTTGATCTTTACCATTGGAAATGAAATAACGGCCATCTCCACGACTATCGATAAAAGTAATACCTTCTAAATGTCCTGTCAAAACTCCAGCAGGCCGTCCTTTAGTAAGGAAGCAGCGCCTATCCCAAACCTACACAAGAAAGGTTGATTTAATTATCCATACTAAGTGCAGATCTCTCCATTCCATGAAGAATTCAAACAACTAATTGATAACACAGAATATTAGAAACGTAAACCCTCTATTAAATGTGGCACTGCTTATACCACTGACATCTAGCTAAATGAACGTGCAATTGTTAGGGAATTAGTGATGCAGGAAAAGGATAGTTTTTATCTTTTGTTCAACATATAGCTCATAAAGAATTAAGACGCAACTAAGTTGAAGACAATTGGGTTAACTCAGAAAACACAAATCTACTTGCTGGCCAAAGAATAAGTACATGAGCTGTAACTAAGACGCAAGATCATTGGTCATTAGTCAAAAAGACAACTTTCGTATTGTTTTATTGGAGTAAAAGGAACATAATGGCAAGTTCTGCGATTCAAGTTATCCTACAAAAGAAGAGGACAAACAAAAGCATCGAAACATGCCCAAGAGAATCACAAATTCAGCTTCGCTGAATTGCAAGGTCGCAGAAGAAATTCAAGTGTACTTCGATGGCAAATAAGAGCTCCACCATTTAGGATGCTAAAGCAGGCAGCAAGTTTGAAACAAACACATACCTGCCACAGATCAGGTAGGTGCAGTGTTCCAATTAGCTCATCATGTTTCATTTCTAGATCCATTAACTGATCAGATTGCAACTTATTACAGTTTGGGCTAGCTAAAAATTTCAACTATTCAAGCATATGAGAGTTGAGATAAGCAAAAGGTCCAGCACATTCAAGCACACAACCATTTTAGCAAAGTCTCAACCTTTGACCTATCACTCTCTTCCACATTTTTAGCTTGTGACTAATTCACTTATTTTCTTCAACTGCACTCTTTTGCACATATCCTTTATTTTTCGTTAGAAATTTAGCTAGTCCTCAAGATTTTATTAAACATCCTACAAAACCAACTTTACCTTCCTCCCAATATATTTCAAGCTTCAATATGAATGTCACAAGGTATTACGTCTGCCCCTTGTCACCTTTCTAATTGTCTCCTTGGTCTCCAACTAATACATTACCATCAGGTCAGGTTGCTTTTGCTCTGAATATTTGCCATTTCTAAATTCAACACAAGCTTATTAACATATAGTTACATCTCTTACTAATAGCTTCCCAGGTACGTACTTTATCATTAAGTCGTCCCTCATACATTAAATTTGAGCCATATCTCTTATACTCCACTGTATTACGACAAGTTTAAATTCTCATGCTTGCATTCTTGGTACTCAGGTGACTCCTTGGTTTCTCAAGGAGCTTATGCTCGACTGATAAATAAAATTAAGCCAAGCTTAAGACAGCTTAGCTTCTTTACTCACGAGCTTATGCTCGAGCTGTATTTGCATTTTGCAAGTCCAGGGCCTCCAAGCTTGCACGGTCGATAAGCTGCTAACAAGCTGATTTTCTAGATTTACAAAATGAGCCTAGCCAGATTTTGAGCTCTGAACAAAGCTCGAGCAACTCGAACGGATAAACTTTTACTAGCTAACTAAACCAAGCCTGGGTTGGATCAATCTCGGGTCAGCTCCTTACACCATAAGGTTGTGGTGACCGACATAAACACACAACTCAGAGACGCTTCCTACTGGCAATACAGCTCAAATGAAGGTGGTTAGAAGATCCCTATCAAAGGCCAAGCCCCCCAATTTGAGCCATATCTCTTATGCCTCTCAGCATAATACTGGGACAATAGATGGCTAACAAGCACTAAAGAATGGCAGTTTTCTTTAATTATGTGCCAACCTATTGGAAGCAAACCTAAAAATTAGCTTCTATCAATCATGAGGTACTTTTTTATTCTTAATATGTATGAAAAAACAAGAGATGCAATTGAGTATTTCTAGCACACTCTTTAGGCCATCTTTTAGGAATTGCTTACATTCAAAGAATATCTTCAGCAACAACAATGCAGTGTTGTAACTATGGTGATTTATTTAAGAAAAGAAACTTAACTCTTGACAAATTACATGAAGTAATTATTCCTTCGATTCTGGCAATGTGTAAGCACAAAATATGCATACATAAGCAAAGTAGTTTTTTGCAGATAAATATGCAGCTGCTGAAAGGTTGAACACAGCCAGAAAATACCTTACAGAGGTCATCGTCACTACCAGAATAGAGGAGATTCCCAGTTTCATCAGCAAAGGTAACAGAATTAACATCAGCCTGGAAAAAGTTACTGTCGAATATTATTGAAAGATAAAAGCTTTAATTCAGTTAGAGTTTGTTACTTAGAAAGTGGCTTATAATGAGCAATAATATATCGCAAAAAAAAAAAAACTCGTGACTTAACATGCTATGAAGACGGAGCCAAAAGAGATGACACCTACTAAGACTCATTGGAGCTTTCATTACCTAATTTATGAAAGACTTACTTTTGAAGTAGTACACTAACTCTACAGGACTGTTAACGTCATGTAGACTCATTGGAGCCTTCATTACCTAATTTATGAAAGACTTACTTTAGAAGTAGTACACTAACTCTACAGGACCGTTAACGTCATGTACTAACTAATTCTGGCCTGAGATCAGGCTACAATCAAACTTCACTTGACTCAGCTGCTATATCTGTACTAGCACTCTTGTGACTGTTGACCAATTATACTTCTTTTTGGTTTTCACTCTGGTTCTAGCGGGTAGTTGGTCTTTGACTCTCTAGTGAAGATAATTGAGAAGCTTGCTTTGTTAATGGCTTTCGCCCACTTCTAATTCTGTTGTTAACCTCCATGGTTATAAGAGGAAAAGGAAAACAGTCATGGAAAGGAATGCTTGGTTCCTTGGAGTTCAAGATATCTAGCTGTTAACTGGTTTGTAGGCATTACTAATAAGTGCACACGCGGTACCACCAGATGGCACAATTTCTACCTTGCATGTAAACAAGAGCCGAAAACATGAATTTCGATTCTTTAGTTCATGAATAAAAAAAGTTGCTTCGTCTTGGGACAAAAAGTGGGCCTTGGTTGGTGGAAATGGAACGGTCCAACCTGTGGGTTTATCTGTTATGACGGTCGCACAAAAAATGGGCTCATTACGGGCATAATTACCCCATGATAATCTCAAAAAAAAAAACTTCATCTTTCCTCTTTTTAGTTTTAAGAAAGAGAAACTCTGCCGATCAGACTTACCAAAAAGTAAGATAATAAAAATAGAGGGGAAACCACTGAATTGAACGAACCAAACAAAAGTAATATGCCAAAAATTCGAAATTTGTCACAATTGGCAATGGACAGTGAAGATGTATCCGTTCAAACTTCAAACTACAACTTTTGTCATACCTAGAAGATTATGTATAACTAAGGGATTCAAAAACCTAAAAATCTTAAGCGAAAGTGGTAATTCCTAACAGTCGGTGGAAATGATTGCATATAGTACTAACAAGATCTCAAACAAGTCCAATGCTTCATTTTATTGTGTTGCATATAAGCTAAGCGCACATTTCTTTTTCCTTAAAAAAAAAAAAAGAACAGGTTATACCATTCTGGCAGTTCAAGGCATTTACTATGCCATATTGTTGACGGCCTCGACTGCATCCATGGGTCTTAACTTTAGGCAAGTAACTAATAAGGCTAATATTCAACTTCCTTGGCTAAAACAGAGTCAAGTTGAACAAGCATAAAGCATTCCGGATTCAAGTCAGACTCAGGACTCAATGCATTGATTTGGGAATACACAGTTATGCTTTCTATAAGTAGTTTGTAACTTTGTAAGCCCATCTCATCCTAACATCCATCACAATCAATTAAAAAAAAACAACAAATAGAAACAAAAAAGGTTGCAGTTTCTACCATATTTGGATCTTGCCTAGATTTGCCACACTTTCACCTACTAACAGCCTTAACCACAACATATAACTATAATGAGTCTTTCCCAAAAAAACAATAAGGAACCATCTTTAATGGTAAAAGAACATTAGATATTTCAATAAATTATAGAGAAAGAACCCAAAACCTTATATACCTACATAACAGCAATTGTGCAAGTAAAAGTTTCTTTACCGCATGAGCTTTAAAACGTGATGTGACCTTTTTAGCCACAAGATCATAGAGACATATGCATTCATCACTGGTACCAGCAACAATTTCACGCCCATTAACTGAAAATTTAATGGAAAATATTCCAAAAGAATATCCGCCTGTATTATTTGTAGAGAAGTTCAAATCTTCATGAATTTCCTGCATAAGCAGATGTAAACAATTAAGTTACCAAAAGAAATCACTGTGCTTCCACAATAAGCTTAGATATTTATCATCGTAATTGCCAAATAGTATCAGTTATGAAATAATAGAAGTAATAGGACAAAAGTCCATCAATCTTCTGCACTATGAGAATAAAAACTATTCCAATTTTTGGATTAGTTTATTTATTGATTGGATGAGAACCATGGATAAAATGGTCAATCAACTAATCTAGGATTGCATAGTTGGAACTATGCAGTGAGCTTTTAAGTGAAATAACTTAATCAAATAGTTCCCGTGGATTCAATTCTTGGTGGAAGAATACAAGTTCCATCTATTGACTATGAAAATGTCTAAGCGAGTGTTCTTTGATGGAACGAATAGGAACAGTCTTGGACAACTTAACCCCTATTCCACCAAAGGGGTTGGTGATGTAAGGACCTTATTCTTCAATTCTATAACATATTAGGCGCCAAGTTTATTCAAATGGACTGTTTGGATAAATTTGAAGGATAAAGTTGGAAAAGTGTACAGGTGACGATTCTGGTCAATCACTCTGGTCCAGACAGGACATTTTGAACATTGATATTCCGTTAGTGCTTTAAAGAAGTTCTTTATACATAATGACGTTTACTCATATAGCTAATGCCACTCTTACTTGTTCTTATTTGTTGAGATTATTTAAACCTTTGTAAACCTGTTAAAAAAAATTTTAAAAGCTCTCAAAGGAACCCTTATAAGGCAAGGCAATAAGCTTCACATGATTATACAGGACATTATATTATTGCTTTCTGCTACTTGGTTTTATGAATTCAAAACAGCCTCAGTTATAAAAATCCGTTACAAAGATGTAACCTCACTTACATGAAACTAATCAATTTAACCAAGGCCCCTATGCTAGCTAAAATGAAAAGCACAAAGTCCAACAGCCTTCTAGAAAAGATAAACACAAGAAACCCTATCTAGGCAAAAGAAATGGTAAGCTAGTGATACTTAGACCACAGGTCATACATTGATATTAGCATATGATTCTCGTGTTGATGTTGCAACATCTACAATATGAACAATGGGCGACATGCTGGCATAAACCTGCAGGTTAAAAAGACAAGTTACAGCCATTTTCATCTCTGAACATACAAGCTTATACAAACAAATAAAACTGAAACTGAAGCACATGATTCATCCAAAAGAAAAAGAAAGTTGGAGCCACATAAATAATGGGGCCAAAAGTTGTATGTGGCTCTCTCTATCAAAGTTGACTTTCTCAATGCAGTACAAAAGTAACAAAATAAGTATTAACCTCAGACTCAGAGGACCAGCTAATTTTTTTCGATCAGAGGTAAAATGGTCGGAGTGTTTAATATCTGATCTTATTCTTTGACTATAAAAAAGAAATAATGTTATGTCATGACACGTCAAAGTGGAAAACAGGGATACTATCTTGGTGCTTCTATAATGGGTAGTGGAACAAGATTGTACTTCTCTTTACTTCTATTTAGCATAAATACCAGTTACTATTACAACAGTGTTGGTAGCCACAACTAAATCATGACGTGTACGAAGAGCACTCAAAGCTATTATAGCTTTGTTCAGATGTAAGGAGGAGTTGACCCTCTTAAGTTCAATTGTAATTTTGCAGTTTCAGATTACTGGAAGAAAAACCATTGTGTTATGGATGGGATGTAATCATCTAGAATCTGATAAAAAAAGGAACTGCATGCATGTAAATGTACTAAAATGTTCACTTTATATATGCACACATGTATAATGTTTGCAGCTTATCCAAGAGACCAAAGATGAATTAATTAAACATTATAGGCACCATGTTCGCCTAGGAGCATTTTGCAAGACCAAGCTGCGATTGTGTAGTGCAGTATGAATAAATAGACAGAACCTTAAACTAAAACATGTAGATGGATCCCGAATGCATTTAAGTTTTAATGAGCAAACTTACAAGAAAACGTTGATCCGGAGAGAGTGATGTATCAGTTATTGTCCATCTCAAGCCTCTAGCAATAATGTCCTTTTGCACTTTCCATCCATGGTCAACATTGTAAATCAGGATACGACTAGCCTAGTCAAACCAGAAGTGGAAACAAATTGATTTGTATATGCAATGCATATATTCCCTATTAATAAAGTTTACCAAACAACTTCTTATCATATATAAATTCAAAGAACCTGATATCCGGCAATGAAAAGCGACCCGTCAGTAGAGAATTGAGACACATATGCTCGTGAATCCATTCGGTCGACATGCCACGGACCTTTAACAGGTAAATACCTACCAAGAACATGCGAGCAGTCGGCCAAGGAGAATCTTCCTCTTCCCGAATAATTAGCTTCCCTTCCCAACAACATGTCAACAGTGGACAATCGTGTCGCACGACCGGCACGTTTGACCTTACCTATCCTCCTACTAGGTTCAGACCTTAGCTTGGTCGAATAGAAGACGTCGTTATCCTTGTCATTAAACCCATCATGCTTGTGCTCAGAAAACACTTCTTCATCCATAACTTCAACATCATACTCATCATCCTCTTCAAGCTTGCTGATATTGTAACCCATATAGCAGTACTACACAAACATCAAGTCAGATTACGTACGAATAGATCATACGATTGTATTTTCAAGCTAATATGGAAGAGTACTTTAGATTCCAAACACCACTTAAAGTAGGTGCAAGAAAGCAATTCAGATTGAAATATTTACCTAGAAATCAAATCGCACTCGTGATTCTCCAGCTCCGACGAGTTCAGATGAGAGTGATTAGTGAAAATTCGAACATAATTTGATCTAATCTTCTCCGTAGATTGGCTGGCGTCTCAGTTTACCAACCACTGAGCTGTAGCTTCTTTGTCTACTTTATATATATATATCTAATATTAAATAAAATATAAATATAATTTGATTAAGAGGCTGCGAGTAATTTCTAATGTATCCTCTCATTTCCCTTTCACAAAACATCGAACAGATTGATGGCGCGTTCGCAGCAAGACCAAGTGATACATCGCCAGCATACTTCGGATCATGTTATCTATCCGAGTACGTACACGTTTCAGATGTGGTTGGTTTTGCGGGCTTTTTATTGCCATTTGATACGCCGAACAGATACGGAGCTTGTTATCGTGTTCCAGCGCAACACTGGAACGGTTGGCGGACGACGATTGTCGACGATAGAGATTTTTTCCATGAATTGTCGACGATGTTGTCCGGAAAGTCCAACATTAACTTATCCATTAGAAGAAATTGCATTCTACAAATCAGAACTTCATTTTAATTTTTTTTTAAATATTATCTTAAAAATTAAAAGATATATTTTTATTACTAAATAAATATTTAAATAAATATATATATATATATTACCGATTGCATATATAATTTTTGTATTTCAATTTTTTAATAAAAATATTATTAAATAGATATTTTAAATTTTAAAATTTTAGTATATTTAAAAGTTAATTCGTTACTAAGACTTTAGAGCTTTCAATACAGATTTAAAAGTATTTTTAAAAATTTTAAATACAAAAAATTATAAGAAAATAGTTTTTTATAATAAATGTTTTGTAATATAAAAAATAACAGATCGTAGATAAAATATTTTATTTATAACACGTAAAATCGATGTAAGGTTGAATTGTAACTCCTAATTCTCCCTGTATATTATACGCAACATCTGATACATATCAACGAACTCTTCAGCACTGCTTGCATTGGATTGCTTCGAGCTTGGTAGTTTCGAAAAATTATACTACGAATTAAGCTCATAATATTTTCAAAAATAAACAATATTTTATTGAAATGGTATCGTTTATTGTTCAGCATCCGATTAAAATATAGAAAAAAAATAAAACTCAACGATCGAGACCATATGTGTGTGTGTATATATATATGAGAGAGGTTATTCTCAGCTCGACTTTAACGGTGTCGTTAAATACTTAACATTGTGAATCATTATTCCGTTAAGTGTAAAATTAAATCTCAACCATTAGATCAAACGGCTGAAATATTAGTTTACTAAAACTATTTTCAAACTAAGGCTAGTATGTGTATATATATATATATATATTATATATATATATATATATATATATATATAAAAGAAAGTGCTCAATTGTCATGTCTTCGAAAAAGTATCATCCATCATGCTTTCTAATTTAAACTATGTAAGTCCCTTTCTCACCTTTGGAAGTGAAAAGGAATAGCATCAAAAAGGGTTATAACTAAGTGTGAAAATAAGCCGAGTTCACACCGAGCACCACTAAATTTAAGTTTGGCCCGACTGATTTAACTCGAGCTCGAATGAGCTAAATAAATTTCTGAGGCGTCGAACTTCACTCGATTCATAAAAGTTCGAGCTCGAACTTGATTCGAACTCAACTCGGTTATATCAACTGAATCGAACTCGAGTTGAATCAAACGAGTCTGACTCAGGCTCGACTTCCTGTTGCTCGATAATCACAGCCTGATTCATCCGTTTTTCCTTCAATACTCAGATATTGAAAAAAGTCTTTGATACGTTCTTGTTACACTCTTCTCTTAGCTTTCTTCCTCTCTGGTCAGGATCTCCCATTTTGGATGATTGTATCAATTAAGCCGAGCTTGAATTGGAGCTCGTTAAGATAATATTATTGTAAAATATATTTAAATAAAATAAAAAACTTAGTTTTAGTCTCGCGAGCCCAACGAACCGTGTAATCAGACTAACTCGTTTAACTACTCGAACTTAAATCCGTGCTCAAACTCAGCTAGATTTCGAACCAAGATTAAACGAATTCGAATCGGAGCTGCTCGTGAGTAATTCGACTCGTTTTCACCTTTGCATATAACCGCCGACTCCGACGAGTATGCTATCCAACTGAAAAATAAAACTATATAAACTCAACTAATAAATAACTAGAGAGTAAATAATTAGCACGTCAGCCAAGTATCCGCATTGTATATATTCTAATACACTTCATTAAATATCTTAAAACGGCAAAATAACAGCATTGGTATATTTGAAAAAACAAGTTCCAAGATTTTAGAATTTGTTATATTAGAATTAAGACATATTTATATGCATTTAAATAAATATATAAATATACATCGTAGAAAGAGTTCAATAATATATAGACTGGTTTTCTCATTACAGATATGAAATTGTCAAATTTCTTAAGTATGAAGCCCAAATTAAAATTAATAGTAGAATTAGCCTATATCCTAAATCCTATTAGGAGGCCAGTGATGATCTCATGCCCCTCGAATGCATAGTATCACTATGCAATCAAGTATATAGTTTATTTTTTAAAAAAAAAATTAAAAAATTAAAATAATAAATTTTGATGAGATTTAAAATTTTTATGTTAAATTTTTTTTAAAAAATATTTCTAAATAAATATTTTGGTACTTCAAAACTTAACGGATTTGAAACTAATTTCAAAACTATTTGAAATCCACTTCAAATCTATTAAATTTTGAAGCACCAAAATATTTATTTAAAAATATTTTTGAAAAAAAATTGAACATAAAAATTATATACCTCATCTAAATATATGATTTTTATTTTTTTCAAATACTTAAATGATTGTTTAAAAAAAAATTATACACTCGAGTGCATGGAATAAAAATTCATTAGAAACATCTCACGGCCGAACCTTTTCCTTTTCACTATTCAGGTTCATCTGACTACCCCTAAAGCTGGTTAGAAAATCAACTAAAATTTATGAGAGATTTTATTTTAATGCGCACTATATTTAATTGAGATGTAGGATAAGACTGTTAAGGCAAAAAAAAAAAAAAGACAGTTTTAAAAAATTTGAACAGCTTAAATTCTTAAATAAAAATACTCGGAATATTTTTTATTTAAAAAAAAAATATTAAATAGCTCGTCTAAAATATATACTAAATATTATAATACATACAAATAATATTATACTAGTCATCTAAAAGTTAGAATTAAAAAAAAATTAATAAAGAAGTAGTGGCTGTTTTATACCGGTTTTTAATGGAGGATTTTTTTTTTGGGAAATTATTCCCCTAAAAAAAAAAAAAAAAAACAACCTAACTGCCCCGGTTCACACGTTTCGCGCCGTGTGAATCACTCCGGATCTGATTTCCTTCCGGTATGCATCCCTTTCTCACCACCACCCCACTCGGTCGGCCGGTCAACCGCACTCGCTAACTTTAAATTAAGCCCATTTTCCATGTATCATCACGACCAATAACTGCGGACTTATCAGAGCCCATCTCTGTTCCGCGATCTCCGCCCATCTCCGGCATCCTCCGTCGCCGTCTCTCCGCCGTATTCCTACGCTGAATTAATCTCCATTGCCGGTGAAGGTCAGTTCTTATCCTCCCCATATTCGTCTCTAATGCAACTTTTAGATCCAGAGCTATCAAATACATGCGAGTTTCATTTTGAGATGTTTTAGCTGTGACCTTCCAGATTGCAGCGGATTCATTTCGACATTGATCTGTGTGTGTATTTCTACAACTATTCTAGTTGATTATGGATGCCATCTAATTTATCTTGAACGGATCTGCTTTGTTGCATCTTCTCATGATTTCTGTGATAATTGATCTATGTTCTGATCTGATTTCTGAATTTTCTGAATCTCAACTGAAATTGATCTTGTGCTTAGGCTCTATAGAATTGAGAAAGCTATCTGACGGAAAGTGATATTTCTTATCGTATAGAGACTACACTTGCAAGCGGCTGGAAAGACATCATGATCCAACATTCGGAAGTGTAAGTCGAGGCTTTTTTAGCATTTACAGTTTCGTATTTTGTTTTGTTTTAACCGAAATTAGCTTCTACCAGCTTACTTTTATATCACTGTTAGAAAGCGATATTTATGCTATAGTGTTCCATGTTGTTGTTTAGAGGCTGTCTGTCTACTGATGCATGATGTTTTAAATTTGTGAGTTTAGCTGCTGCTTTGAAGAATTGGTGTTCAATAGTTTCGCGAGATGAATATAGTATTATTATATTGTTGTTTGCTTAACTATGGACTAGTTTGTGATTATTAGTTGGAGTCACGAATCACTTTTAATAACCATTAGGAAAATGATTTAAACGTTAACCGGAAATCAGAATTCTCTGTTAAATCAAATAATCTTTCCATTAACCTTACAAAACATAAATAAACTTTTCGTCTGAGAATGTAATCAGACACCTAGAAAAGATGCTCAGGAAGGTTCTGGATTCTAAACTTTGTATTCTGACTAGCGTCCTGCTTTGGAAATGAATATTTCGGGAACATATGTACTGTGGAAAGTTACTGATATATCTTCACTGTCATTTATGTGGATCGTGATTTTCTGTTGCTAAATATTGACTTTCTGAGAGCATACCCGATGATCTTCGGTTTCAGTAGTTAACTGAAGAGATGGAGTGCCAAATTGTGAATATTTACTAGCTGAAGCAATAAAGGAGCAAGGCTTAGCAATGGCACCTGCAAGCAAGGCAGAGAAGAAGGCTACAGTTGATGTTGCTGCTTGGATGTTCAATGTTGTTACGTCTGTTGGAATCATTATGGTCAATAAAGCTTTGATGGCAACATATGGATTTAGTTTTGGTACAGTTGCTACCTTCCCATCCTAAGATTACTTGTTTGTTCATGTAACTTTCTGAAGCTCAGATGAATCCTGATTCCAAACTTTTTGGAATTGTTGCCTAATGTTCTCTATTAATCATGTAACAGCTACTACATTGACCGGCCTGCATTTTGCTACAACCACACTCATGACCACAGTTCTTAGATGGCTTGGATATGTTCAGCCATCGCATTTACCATTTTCAGATCTTCTAAAGTTCACCTTATTTGCAAATTTATCAATTGTTGGCATGAACGTGAGTTTGATGTGGAATTCGGTTGGATTTTATCAGGTTAGATATCACGTGAATTATGAGCAATTTTGGAAGGTGGAGGAAGTATTTGTAAGATTACTTGTTTCGTATGTTTTGCCTCTTTTCAGATCGCAAAGCTATGTATGATACCTGTTTCCTGCCTTCTAGAAGTTATCTTGGATAAAGTTCGTTACTCCAGAGACACGAAGCTCAGCATACTGGTGGTTCTTATAGGTGTTGCAGTCTGTACTGTTACTGATGTTAGCGTAAATACCAAAGGTTTAGTGGCAGCTATAATAGCTGTTTGGAGTACCTCATTGCAACAATACGTAAGATATCAAGCAAATCATAGTCTTACTTCCCTTGGATTTTGCTTTCATGCCAAACTCCTTTAGTAGCCATTGCGTTAATTACAACCATTAAAATTTGAAAATGGTAGATTCCTGCATACAGCTTTTTTTTCTAATTTTGAAAATGAAATGCAAGTACATTATTTTCAGTATTATAAGTAGTATTTGATATAAACATGGCGTTAGTTGGAAAGCGTCTATCCTTTCCGAACTTTGAATAGGCCTTACATCTAGCTGTATATTTTTTTTTTCTTTCTTGGAAGAATTTAATGTCTCTGTTTCTAATTTACATTATGATTACTTATCCAAATCATTAACTTGCAGAAGCTTTATAGTTGTTTTAAATATGTGGACGATTCTGATTTTTTTTTTCCTGCTCTTTTGTAGTACGTTCACTTCCTTCAAAGGAAGTACTCGCTTGGCTCTTTCAACTTATTGGGCCATACTGCACCAGCTCAGGCTGCATCTTTGCTTCTGCTGGGGCCTTTCGTTGATTATTGGTTGACGAATAAAAGGGTGGATGCATTTGACTATAATGTCGTATCCGTGGTAAGTAAAATCAAGATGTTTGAATCTTTTAAATGTTCCTCCTGCATTCTCGATCCAAAAATTCCGTGTACCTCTAAAGTAATCTCTGAAAGATTATTATATGGCAAAACCCACACCAATTTTTATTGTGGAATTTATCATTTTAAGTATTTTGTAGCTCACTCTCGCATCACTTCACAGAGATAGATAGTTGCACTGAGCTATTTAGTGGGGTCTGGCTTTGCTTATCTCGATTTGATTTATGCGTTCTTTCTTTTGCGTTGCAGTTCTTCATCATCTTGTCATGCACAATTGCTGTTGGAACCAACCTTAGCCAGTTTATCTGCATTGGCAGATTCACAGCTGTATCTTTCCAGGTCCTAGGTCATATGAAGACTATCCTTGTCTTGATTCTAGGGTTCCTCTTCTTCGGGAAAGAGGGACTTAACCTTCACGTGGTCCTTGGCATGATTTTAGCAATAGTAGGAATGATGTGGTATGGAAATGCATCTTCAAAGCCTGGAGGTAAAGAACGTAGGAGCTACTCCCTTCCCACGGATAGATCCCAAGCAGGTGACGGTAAGATCGGAGTATGAAACAGGCACGCCAACACGATTTTTTCTATCCTTCCCAGTCTACAATATTCTTGAGTAATTAATTACAATAGGATATTTATTCAACAAGGTCAAAGAATTTATCCCATCTTGGAATGACCGTGACACACGCTCATACGATACTATATTGTTCCCATTGTCTTTTGACGATCTAAGTTATTTTTATGTAGATCAACTCATATTCTAAAAGGAACTCCGTCTCTGATGTACGGAATGTTTTTTTCATTATCGATGACTGTGATTCCTGTTAATGTACTCATCAAGCTGAGTGCTTTTCATTTCAAGCTTTGTTTTGATACTGGTTTTGTTGTCTAAATTAATGGTTGATAAATGCGGCGTATTGGATTGAAGATGAAGAGGACATCTTGTATTTTTAAAATGCAGCCGGTAGTTATGATGGTAATTATGTTATTATCTTTATGTTTTTGTTTTTTATCCCGCTTGTGCGGTAACTTTTACCAAGTTTTTTGGTAGTAAAACATCGATGGCCTTCAGCAGGATCCTCAGGCAGATTACTTTTTTCAAGCTTTGTGATATGCTGAATAATACTTGGCCAAATTAATGGTTCAAAAAGCACCATACTTGATTGAAGATGAAGAATCCCTCCGATAATAATGTAGGGAGTACTTGATATTTCTTGTGGCATCTCCCTTTTTTATATTTTTTTTTTAACTTTAATTGTTAATTTTGTGTGCTGCAGCTTAATAACACATTTTATTGATAGCTCTGAAAGTAATTTATAAAATCTACAGTATTAAAAATTTAACGTTAGTTTGCGTAACGTTCAAGCGATTGGAGGGATGGCTATTTTCTGTCCAATGTGAGTATTGTTTGAGCATCATCTCAGGGTTTTGAGCATGAAAACAATAAAAAAGAAAATCTACAGTATTTTAAATTAAAAAAAAAAACTTTAAAAAAGTATATTAGAGCTCCGATCATAATAAATTTAAAAATAATTTTACAGTACCAAATATGTATTTAAAATTATTATTTAAAAAAAAATTCGAATAAATAATTTATATATCTCAACAAAATTTATCATTTTGATACTATTTTTTTTTAAGTACTTCCACATAAATTTTCAGGTCAATTTTCACATAGATTTATAAGCAACTTATAAATCTCAACTTATTTCTACATAAATTTTCAAGTACTTCGGGTTAGACATAGGTGTCAAAGTAGATCTGCAAATAAAAGACTCATCGAAACTAAAAGAAAACAACATCCGTCGAAAGCTCGTTCATGGTGGAGATATAAATTCCTCTGAAACTCACTACAATAACTGAAGGAAAAGCTTGGCAATATATCGCTTAGACGACAAAAGATTAAATACTTAAACTAGGTTGATTTTGGTGCATTCTCTGATACCGGGTACTCGAAGACGACATCCTTCCCGGCAAGTTTGCGATAGACTCCAGAAAATGTGTCCAATTTGTATTCGGTGTCGATCCGCTCCTTAGGATCCAAAAACACCTGAAGAAAAGGATACAATTTATCCAAGCGAACTAGGTAATAATTGGCATAAAAGAAGTTATGATAAATAATCCGATATTTTGCCCCCCACCCCCCCAATAATTCGTAAATTACCAAAATACATCCCCTAATTTAAAATGACCTTTTATAGTATCTTAATCAAATGAAATAACGAAATTGTCCTAGTCGAATTAATTGCCCTAATTTTTCAACAAAGAAAAAAAAGCAATTTTTTCGTTTCACATTATCAAGGGGGCAAGTCATTTTAAATTAGAGAGGCATATTTTGGCAATTTCGAATTATGGGAGCATTAAAAGGCAAACATCCTAAGTTAAATCATAACAAAATACCAGACATGAATAGCCAGTAATTACCAGCATAAAATCAACTCCAAAAGTTGACAGCAGTGAACAAATCACACAAAAGCAAGGCTTTGAAGAACAGTTGCGTGTATCTTGCTTGAACACATGAATCCAAAAGCCATGCTTGCAGGATTTAAAAACGAAATATACCTACAGCGCTCATTTGAAACACAGTTGCGTGTATCGTATCTTGCTCAACTGCATGAATCCAAAAGCCATGCTTTGCAGGAATTAAAAACAGTATACACCTACAAGTCTCATCCTACATATATATAACTAGAAATACTATATGTCCATCTTGTCCGCGTATGTATTTAGAAGAAACTGCAAATAAATATAGCATATATTAAATCCAATAAAAAGGTTTGCATCATAACCTTCATTATCTTCGTGCCGTCGAGACGATATCTAACACGCTTCCCAACAATTTCTGCAGGATAAACAATATCTTCCAGCATGGCATCATGAACAGCAGTGAGTGTGCGGCTACGTGGTCTCTGCATGGCGGAGCCCTTCTTTGGTGGCCTTTGGATCCTTCTTGTAGCAACCATGACAACATTCTAACATCACATAATTCAGTTATTTAGTTTCTTTAGTTTGAAATAGTTTTACTTTGTGCAAATCAGATGATGTTTCAAGAGACACCACATATGCACACAAAAGAAAACAAACATTGAAATTTTCAAAGGCCATTAAATGAGTTCATTGTTTCAGAACAGAACCCCATATCTGAATATTGATGGAAGCTATAAATAAGAAAAGATAATGGATAGAAGGGAAAATTGGCAAATTTGAAAAGCAGAAACAGCATCATATATCTTAATGATCATACTCTGACCTTTCCACTAAATTTCTTTTCCAACTCCCGAACAAGTCTAACATGGATCTTCTTAAAGCCCTTCCTGATCCTGTATGGAACATGGATGACAACAGCTTTCTTGTTGCCAGCAACATCCAATTGACTGCACAGACAGACAACAAAATTAAGTGGCCTCACAAGATATAAAGGAAATAAAAGTCCAGCAAAGAAAATTATTTTGATTACGTTGCTGAGTTGATGTAGAGATCCTTCACTTCATTCTTCAGTTCATTATTGGTGTTCTGTAAATCAAAAAGAGCCTGCAGACCAAAGGTAATCACTAATCAGTACCTGCTACAAACATGTACATATCTAGCTATAATCACACATAACAACCTGAGCAACATTGTACTCGAATTCGGTAGGTTCAAGACCCTGCTCTTTTTGGATCTTGGTGCTTGCAGTAAACATTTTGATATGCTCTCTGAACTACACCTGTATAATCACAATATGATCAAATTTAATCAAAACAACTATGCAATCAAAGCGCCACAGTTCACCAAAACATTGGATGTCACCAACCAATATTTACCCAATAGATTCTAAGAATACTACAAACGGCAAAAGCTGGTAACATCAACAAATTTGATTTTAGAGATTTTACGAATCAACAGTAAATGGGATAAAAGAAAGTGCCGTAAATGATAAAGATAGGATTTAAATGTGTTGCTGAATAATGAAAAATATATATTAGGCGTTTGGATCAAGAGTAATGGTGAACATTATCCTAGTAATTCCCTGATAATATAGGAGTAACCATTACCAAAGTTTAGAGCTTAGGTAACAGTCACTTGCACATATACAGAAGATTGGAGGGGCGGCACAGTGGATGTAAGACATTACTAGATCAAAACGTCAATGAAGCAATGAACCTCACCTCGATGCCGGCGGTGGGAGGAGAACCTTGAGCGCTGAAGGTTCACTCCGACGGCGGAAGAGATTGAACACTAGTTAGGGTTTTGAGTTTTATGAAGAAGTTGAACAAAATCTCAGCCGCATGATCGGGATGCAGATCTTTTCTTCTTTTTTTTCCTTTCCGCGGAGCAGATTAGTTGTTTCTAATGTAACGGGCTAAAATATAGGCCCATTAAAGTGTAACGTTAATGTAGTAATTAAAGCATTCTTCCTTGATATATATATATATATATATATATATATATATATATATATAATATATATATATATATAGCATTCTGCCCACAATATATATATATATATAGCATTCTGCCCACAATTTTCAATCCTTTATATTCTTTATATGATTTTTAGATTAAGTCTATTTTATCTATTAGGTTGTTTTTGTTGATTTCCTTAAGATCTTTTCTTTTTGTTCTTTAAAAAAAATTTGATACGTATAGATCAATATAATTGAGAGATATAAAAATACTTAGTAATTATAAATTTTAAAAATACAAATTTATAAATTATAAAATTTAAAATAAATTCATATTATTTTTTGCACGCGTATCGCAGACGCATCGTCCGCTATTTTAAATTTTATCAATTATATCGATATATTACATATCATATTTTTTTCTGAAAATTGTAAAAAACAAGTGTCTTATAAAAGTTTAGAAGTATAATTCCACATATAAAAAGAAATTTAATCTGAAAATTATATAAATTATATATATGGTGGCTAGACAAAGCACCAGTACTCCATGCTTGGTTCGGGGCATACACCACGCCGAAGTTTACTTTCTGGCCGCGATCGCAGTCTAATGCGGGTGTGAATCATGGTTAAAAAATTATATCCTCAGTAACATCAGATGTTGGTGCACCAGGAATATTTTGACTTATTATCTCAAAAAGAAAGATATATAGGAGAAAAATAGTTGATGATTTATAAATTTCTACGAAATATAAGGCACATAATATTTATAATAACTATTATATATAATTATATTTGAATATAAGACATCACTAAACCTCTATTTTTTTCCTATAATACTATATATATATATACATGGTTTATTATTTTCTCAAAAAACGTGATGTATAATAATCGAGAGTAAACTTTTGAACAAATTTATGGTTAAAAAATATTTATGTATAAAGTACTCAAAATGGTGGTGAGTTTCTAGATGATACACCTACTAAAAGGAACTTTTTATTTATTTATATAATAATAATTATATTATAAGCTAACATATTGTTGATGGATAGATCACTGTCTTTCTTATTGGTCATTACGCTCATTCTCAAAAAATGACCCAATTTCCTCTTATTGTTTGGCAACTAAGCAAGATTCTTATCGCCGAGCCGACATCAAATTTTAATAAACTAATAATTCAGCACATACTTATAATTCTGTATCGATCATATTGAGATATATATCTATTAGATTATTTTTTTAAAAAAAAAAATTAATTAAAAATACGAAATGAGACTATCCAGCTCAATCGAAATGAGATTATTTTGTATCCGTCAACGAAATTTTGATACATATTTATCGATTATAATAATTATCGCAACAAACACGTATCTCGAGTATAAAATGTGCGGATATGATTAATTGTGAAAAAGTCAGGCTATCAATTATGAATCTAGTTTAATACCAAAAGCATTACCCTTGAGTGAGGGATATGGTACAATTTGTACTATTATCGTTGAACATTAAAGTGTAATGTTTCGTTGGTTTCTCACCTCCTCATCGATAGGAATTCTAAATCATGGTCAAAAATAGGGGCTTGGAGCCGCCTAACAAGATCTAAATACACGTGTCCATGAATGTATATCTCTTTTTTCTACCTATCGGTGTTCGCATATTGCAGACTGTTTAGATCGAAAATAAATTTAAATATATTTAAAAATATAATAATAAAATTATATTTAAATATATAAATAATTATATAATAATATTGTTGTTTTACATAAAATTTTACATAATATTGTTGTTTTAAATATTTAATTTTAATTTCAGACCTTTTAAATTTTTCTAATTATTTACGTGACTATTTATATTGTTATTAACTACTGTAAGTGCCACACATGGAGCAAAAATTTAGATAATTCACTTTTATATATGTATATATAGGACTCAATCATGTGTAATTTGTGGATCTAATAATCTTTTATATTTAATAATGAATTTTCAACTTGTTTTTATGACCAAATAAAAATCATCATCCTCATAAAGCTGTCAAATTTTTTATTTTACATTAAATTATGAAATTAAAAGAAATTTTATGGACAAAATGGACGGCATTTTATTTTGTTTGGTCACTAGGGGTATGAGGTCCTTAAACCTTTATTATTCTAGATAAACTTAAGTTACTTACATTAAATTGGAGCGAACTACATTCTTCCAGAGGAGATGATACAAGTAGGCGAGTCTCTTATGCGAGGAAAAAAAAGTTTGTTTGCTTCTCGATAAATATATTGGACACGAACTTTTCAAGTGCCCTGTATAATTTTTCTTCATGGGGCCACTAAATTCTGAAGGTGTTCCACCTCCAAGTACTAAAGCAGGTAAAAGGAATATGTTTCATACAAGATCCTAATAAATGACTAAATTCCATACTCCACTCAAGCTGAAATGTTCGTAAATACTCCATAACTCCGTCTACAAGACCGAGCATGTCTGTAGATGCGCGCTAAATCCACCAATGCAGTGACCCCCTATCGTCGTGAATCACGCACCTGCCATTGCATCACCGATTGCTTTAAATATATGTATTATATAAATATATATTTTAAATATTAAATATATATCTCTATATATATTAAAATAATATCTTAATTTTTTAAATATTTATTTTAAAATAATTACATATTTTAAATATATTTTTTAAAATTAAAAAAAAATTAATTTTTTTTTTTACACGCATCGCGGGTGAATTTCCGCTAGTATATATATATATATATATAGCACATAATAAATTTTGATTCACCATATATGTTTTAAAATATATATAGAGATTTTTTATAATTCTTATAATAGCAATGCTTATATAATAATCTTACCACAGAAATCCAGCGGGGCAAGGTCGATTGGAATTGTTTGACTTGTAAGCCAAGACAAAAAAAAAAAAATAAAAATAAATAAAGAACACCGGTGGCCGACGTCAGCTTCGACAGCCGGCGCGTCAACTCTTCATCCCCCAACCAAATCTAATGGCTGATACCCAATCCACACCGTCATCTCATGATTTATTTGATCCCCCAACTCCCACTTAATTAAAATAAAAACATTAAATTAAATTTTGGTCCCCAGAAAAATTAAGTTTTGTTTGCTTTAGTCTCCAGAATTAAAAAAAAAGCACGTGGCCACATCAGCATAAAAATATATTTTGGAGGGCTGAAAAAACATCTTCGTAAAATTTAAAAGTAGAAGGGTCGGTATGTATGGATCCCACTATATATATATATATATATATATATATATATATATATATGTGTGTGTGTGTGTGTGTGTGTTATAAAATATACCTCTTAATTAGAAATGATAATTTATGACCCATGAAATTACGAAATTATCATTTTTTAAATAAAAATATAATGGCATTTCGTCATTTTTTTAAATAAAAATAAAATGGCATTTCGTCATTTCATAGATCAAGGAGTATATAAATGTCGTTTTAAAATAGGTGGACATATTTGCCAATTTCGAATTACAAAAAACACATTTTGGCAAGTACTTCCAAAATATACATTATATTTTTTTTGGGCCTTGATTGCATAGTTTGGTTTCTATTTTACATCTCGACCGGTTAATTAATAGTAAAAATTATTTTCCAACTAAATATTGCCGAAAATTGAACTATTTATTTATTTTTCACGAGAGATAGATTTTCTTTTAATATCCAGCTTCGTTAATTAACTAGACTAACATTAATTGGTATTATAATTTTTATAAGCATATACAAAATACAATGTATTCAAAAAAAATTTAAAAATATTTTTATGTAGATATTTTGAGACTCCAAAATTTTTATAATTAGTAAAAATTTTGGAGCCGTAATCTACTTAATATTTTTTTCTAAAAAAATAATATAGAAGTTATTGAGAGCATATTAAAAGATATTTTTCTCAATTTTCTTTTAAATACTTATACACACACACACATATATATATATATATATATATATATATATATATATATATATATATATATATATATATATATATATATATTTCAAAAACAATAAACGTTTATTTGGATTGGCAATGTAAAAGAAAGGGTTAATATTAACCCTCCAAAAAGAAGGGGTTTAGAGAGGAAGATAATGATATTTTTCTCATAAAAGGTAGAATAAGGTTTGGTCAGCAACTACGAGACGAGATGGCGGAGGAGCGGAGACGCGCATGGGAGCGTGGGATTTAACTTTTAGGAAATTTACTGTTCAGCCCCTCTAATTTTGGGGTATCGCGATTCAGCCCCCGAAACGCCACGTGGCAGCACGCGCACGCGGCCACGTCGGCGAAAAAATGCGTTTCGAGGGGCTGAACAGTCAAAAACGAAAAACATGGGGGCTGAACAGTAATTTTCCCTAAACTTTTTGTCTTTGCATGCTTAGGTTCTGATAATGATGTATGTAATTTCCCATCCCTTCATTGTGTAATGACATAATTACCCCTTCAGAACAATCACCTATAACTTATTTTAGGTCATGTTTGGAGTGGAGGTAGATATTTACTTGGATAGAAAATTATATGGATAAAGCCTTTATCCGGATAATAGGACGGTAATATCTATCCTTTTTTGGTTTACTAGTAAACATTACTATGGATAACTACTACCATTGTTTGGTTGAGAGTAGTTGTTATCCATATAACTGCGAGTGCGAGATCGGACGAGACGATGGCTGTGGCGACGAGATCGGGCGCGATCGGGCGTGAGATTGGGCACGACCAGTGGCGGACGAGATCGGGCGCGATGCTAGCTGCGGGTGCGAGATCTGGCACGTCGGTGGCTGCGGCGACGAGATCGGGCACGACCAACGGCGGACGAGATCGGGCGCGATGCTAGCTGTGGGTGCGAGATCTGGCATGTCGGTGGCTGCGGCGACGAGATTGAGCACGACGGTGGCAGACGAGATCGGGCGCGACGCAGACTGCGGGTGCAATATCGGGAGCGACCGGGGCTGCGGTGACGAGATCCGGTCGAGATTGTCGAGATCTGGACGAGATCGGGTCGCGACGGACACGGGAGTTGATTGACGGCAGCGGACGCGGGGCTGAGCGGCGACGACGAACTCCCGACCTCCAGAGCTGAGCGGCGGCTGCGAGTGTGACGGCGGCAAGCGCGGCGGCGGGTGCGAGATTTGGTACACTGAACCTGAACGTGCTGATTACAGTGGTAGTGATTTATTCCTGTAAATCGCTACCCACCTATTCAGATGGGTAGTGATTTATTCCTATTTGAAGATAACTATTATCGGGAGGTAATAAATTATCCATACGCCAAACAGAAATAATAGGACGGTAACTATTATCCCAGTAATTATTACCACTATATTATTCCCAATCCAATGGTATAATCTCCAGTTGGTTTACGGATTTTAAAACAATCAAATTGTTCCGCTGATATATCTACTATTTTGTTTTCTGCCATTTAGCGGCCGTTGAAGTGAGGCCCAAGTTAATGATTCTATTTTCGAGTTTGTATATTTAATAATTGAAATATGAGTTAGATCTTGATTTTTATTTTCAATTATTATATTTTGCAATAGTCAGATAATTTTGAAAATATGCTGAAACAAATGGTAAATTACCGATTATTTGAATTTTTCGCATAAGAATTTACGAGTTGTGTGATGCATCGCAACGTGAGTGACATCTGAATATTTTACACCGCGTGACAGTGGCGGAGCCAGAATTTCCGGCCAACAAGGGCAAAAATTATTTCGATAAAACTATTTATTCAGATATTATATAAATATTATTTATAAATTAAAGACAAATTTTAAAACATAACTCTTTAACAGTCAGGACAGTAATAATAAAAATATAAATATCAATAAAGTTATAAAAATAGAACGGTAGTAATAAAATATAGTTTGCAACAAAATTACAATAATAAAACGTAGTCGTAAATTGTAATGGTTAAAAATTATAATAGTTAAAACATAGGTAGATTGCAGCCGTCGGCAGCGCCAGCAAGAGTCACATAGGAATTGGTGTAGTTAGGTAGGTTGTGATTTTTGAAAAGTCAATTATACAGGAGTTTGAAAAAACATTTAGTCTTTTGACTGATTTTTTAGAAACATACGAATGGTATAAATGGAGACCGGATATTCTGATCCTATTTTATCTTTCTATTCTCAATTCGTACAACCTAAACAATACTTATATATTTTTTTTAAAAATATTTTAATATAAAAATTATAGATTTTGATGAGATTTATAAATTTTATATCCAAAAGTTTTCAAAATATGCTTCTAGATAGGTGGTCTGGAGCTTCAAAATCTTAACGAATTTTTAAAAAAAATTCGTTAAAATTTTGGAGCACCAGAACACCTATATTAAAGCATTTTTAAAAAAAAAAAAATTAATTATAAAACTTATAAATCTCAACAAAATTTATAAATTTATATTATTATTTTAAAAAAAATAAATATAATAAAAGTATTATGCTCGCCCCGACTCCCCCCCAACTCATATGTGGCTCCACCACCGCCGCGTGATGCAACGCAACATCTGAATATTGCAAAATCAAAGTAGAATTTGTGATATTTACTCTTTTCTAGAATAAGTCAGAGTTCAGACTTTGTTTATGACCAGGGGTAAATTTGTCTTTCTAGAGATTAGTTTTGAGATTGGCTTCCTTCATATAATATTAATAACAAGAAAGAAAGGGAAGATGAAAGCTGACAAGTGTCACCTGATTATGCAAAATTGCACATCAAATTTACAATTAATTCTTAAAAATAAAAAATACTCTCGTATAACAACACGCGCAATCTTTTATACAAACTTACTATTATTTTTTTGTGTTAATTTTATTTTATCTTATATTTTTTATTAGTACTGAAAAATAAATAATAATTTTTTTAACTGAGTATTATTATAATTCAAATTTTTAACTTATTTTTATAAGAAAATAAATTATAGTCAAATTTTAACTTATTTTTATAAGAACTAAATTATAGTCACGTTCAACATCCAATTTTATAATTTCTTCGGATCAACGTTGATTATAATTAGCTATTATCTTATTTTTATTTTTTTTAACTTTAATTTTTTATTTTTATTCTCTTTATTACGTAAAATTAGTAGTTTATCGTGATTATTATTAAATTAAATCTTTTGTTTACTTTGGCCGCCCCGGATTTTGTCGTCTTTCTCGTCTTCTTCCCCCCGCGTTCCCCTTCTCTCTCTCTCTCTATCTCTATCTCTCTTTCTCTCTCCCCTCGTTCTTCAAATTCTCTGGAGCTCTGTTCTGAGATCTCTCTTCCAATCTGAACATATATATATATACTGATCTTTCAGAGAGGCAGAGAGACTTCGCTTTCTGTGTTTGATGCCGTTTCAAATTCGCGAATTCATGAGAGAGGAAGAGCAGGAGAACTCTCTTGCCTTTTCTTGTGCTTGTAGCAGAAATTAGCCAAGCCATTTACAAGCTCGGCGAGGAGCAAGAGAAGAAGAACGACGACGACGGCTTCGTCGATGGCTGGCGGCAACGAGTTGAAGACTGCGAAGTCCAATGAGTGCAAGGTACATCTCTCTCTCTCTCTCTCTCTCTCTCTCTCTCTCTCTCTCTCTTCCATACCAAATCAGATTTTTGTTAGACTGTTGCCGTACATGATTCTATTTCGACAGTTGGTGATAACAGCTTCCCGTCCTTCGATTCGATTCATTTCATTCCCCCAAAACATATCTCGAGTTTTCTCATCATCTGCTGAGATTATGTGTGAACGATAATTTCATTTTGTGTTTGTGTGTGTGTGTGAATTCTTTTGTTTCTTTGTTCAAATTTGGGCATTGTTCTGCCCATTAACGCGTTCATCCGCCATTTACCCTTTTTTACCTCAATTATACTGATTTTTACAAATTTCGGTGGAGAGATGGAATCCATTGTTTTTCTTGTTAATGTTGGTTTAGATTGTCTTGGTGTTGATTCTGATGGAGATGTGTTGCAGAAGGTGGTGCCGCTGAACACATGGGTTCTGATATCCAACTTCAAGGTTGCTTATCACATGCAGCGGCGGCCTGACGGAACTTTCGACCGCCACCTCTCCGAGTTTCTGGACCGCAAAGTTCTGGCGAACTCGTCGCCAGTCAACGGCGTCATCTCCTTCGACATCATCATCCACCGCCCAACCAACCTCCTCGCCCGCATCTACCGCCTGGCCTCCGGGCCCACCACCCTCGCCGATCTCCGCCGCCGTGAGTCCGACGACGACGATACTTTTCCGGTCATCATCTTCTTCCACGGAGGCAGCTTCGCCCATTCCTCGTCTAACACCGCCATCTACGACTCCCTCTGCCGCCGCTTCGTCTCGCTCTGCTCCGCAGTCGTCATCTCCGTCGACTACCGCCGCTCCCCGGAGCACCGTTACCCCGCGGCCTACGACGACGGCTGGGCCGCCCTCTGCTGGGCGGCATCCGAACCCTGGCTCCGCTGCGGCGCCGACAACTCCCCTAAGATCTTCCTCGCCGGCGACAGCTCCGGCGGTAACATCGCCCACCACGTCGCCGTCCGCGCTGCCGAGGCCGGCCTAACCGGCCTCCAAGGCAACATACTCCTCAACCCGATGTTCGGAGGCGAAAGCCGGACCGAGTCCGAGAACCGGCTCGACGGAAAATACTTCGTAACCATAGATGATAGAGATTGGTACTGGAAGGCTTTCCTCCCGGAAGGCGCAAATCGCGATCATCCCGCATGCAATCCATTCGGACCGAATTCCTCGCCGATCGACGGCCTGCCGTTCACGAAGAGTCTCGTCGTCGTTGCAGGGCTCGACCTAATTTCTGATCGGCAGCTCGCTTACGCCGAAGGGTTGAAGAAGGCCGGGAAAGAAGTGAAGCTTGTCTATAGAGAGAAAGCTACCATTGGATTCTATCTCCTGCCAAACACAGACCACTTCCATGAGGTCATGGAGGAGATCAAGAACTTCGTCACCATTAACTCACTGCCATAGCAACACCAACACTACTACTTCACCACCGTAATCTCTTCGTATACGTACAGATAGTTCGTTCCGTAGGAAAATTTGCTACTTGGTCCCAAAAATAGCCAAAATCACCATTTTTTGGCTCTGGTTGTCGGGTTATGTAGCATTACTTATCAGAAATGCTGCAGGTCTTACTTAACCATCTAAAAAATCTGCCGGAACGCGTTTTCTTCCTGCCTCGGGATAGGTTAATCTAAAGCGTTTGGGTGCTGTAGCATTACTCATACATATTGACATCTTAAAAGCGGTGTTCGGTTGTTTGTTTTTGGGTTGAAGCTTGGGAGAAGAGGTAGGATCTCTGTTCTTCCATGATCCAGCAAAAACTAGCATGAGTTGTTTCTTTTTTTTTTTTTTCTTTTTTCTTTTGATTGGGAGGTCTGATCATCATCTATCTGATCTGTTGTTGATCCAGAATGCAAGCACTGCAGTGCAGCAAGCTGGGTGCAAGTATGAAAATGAGCAGCAAAAACAGAGCAAACTGTTTGCAGGCTTATTAGCTATTTGTTGTATAACTTTTCAGTTTTTTTAACAACAAATTTGCACTGTTTGTGGCTTATTATTATATATTATAAACTACAAAAAATTAAAAGAAAAATGCTGCAGAACTCCTTTGTATTGCCCTATGATGTCAACTATTCATGGTTTATATTCATCTCAAGGTCCAAGATCTGTGAGGTGCTCCAGATTAATGCTTCTCAAGCTAAAGCAATGGTTTGTATTTGGGAAATGCTTCTCAAGCTAAAAATACTATTATTTTAAGAGGAAATAGCAATTCAGTCATTCTTTCTATGCTAGTATTTTGTGCATTTTGACTGATATATTACTATTTTTTGAAGAAGTCTTAAATATAAAATAATAAATTTTTAATATGACATTTAGTTTGTGTGTTGAAATTTTTTTTATTAAATATTTTTAAATAGTTATTTTGAGACTTTAAAATTTTAGTAGATTTTAAAATATTTATTTAGACTTTTAAAAAAAAAATAAATACAAGCAACTTAATTAGATGTGATTTATAAATTTTATATTTAAAATATATATTTTAGAATGTAAGAAAACGATAAATCATAAACGAAAACTTTTATATATATATATATATATATATATAGTATTTCTTATTATTTTAAACCATGGAGGTGTCCTTAGGAGTTGTACACTTGTACAAACCCTAGGGAGTCTACAGCAGTGGCCTTAAATATATGCAATATAGTCTTGGAATTGTGTTTAAAGCGGGCAGCTGCAAGTGGAAGTGTAGGGTTTCCTCCCATGGGATTGTAGCTGTTCAAAGCTGTGGTGTTTTTGTCTTTAAACTGCTCACCCTTTGTCCTCATCGTAATTGGCACTGCCTATGTTTTCTTATACACCTCCTTTGCTTACTCCTAACTGGGACTCTCTCTCTCTCTCTCTCTCTCTCTCTCTCTCTCTCTATATATATATATATTCTCTCAGCTCGATTTAATAATCCTCTGAAAGGTAAATTTTGGACCGTTGGATCGAATATTTTGATCATTATCAACTGTTCAGATCACATCTTGATCAATGGTCCAGATTATATGTTGAAAGATTACAGTCTGAATCGTTGATCATGATTAAGATGTTCGATCCAACTGTTCATGACTTATTTTACCGAAGGTTATTCTCAGATTGAGCTGAGAATAAATATATTTATATATTGTATTTTCAACACACTCACCCTTTTATGGGAAATTGTATATTAACTTCTGATTTTAAAATTATTTAAGAATTAGTTCAAATATTAAAAATTCTTATAAAGCAGTCACTGTCTCGTAATTTATTCACTAGTATAAGTGTTTATTTTCAAGAAGATATATATATATATATATAAATTTGATATACTTTATAATTTTTATATTAATTTTTTTTTTCTATTTTGAGATTTCAAAATTTTAGCGTTTTTAAACTAATTCGTTACTCTATCAAAATTTTAAAATACTTATATTCTGCTCGTTTAATTATTCGAGTTCAAACCAGTGCACTCTCGAACTTAATAAGGCTTGAGCTCAAACCGAGCTTAAATAAATTTGAATCCGAACAGCTCGTGAGCTTATTTTCACCTCACCCCTCGTACAGACTAAGAGAAGAAGGCATATTGATATAAATATCGTTTTTTTCCCAAAGAAAAAGAAAAAAAAAAAAGTATTTTGATAATTTTGTCGTGAGGAGGAAAGATCTAGAAGAAAGTGCAGCACATTTTAACCACGTATAGTTGATGATTGGATCTACTGCTGTTCCTTGGAATGTATCCATAAATAAAGTCTAACCCATAAAACACATTTTTTCATCAATGGGAATGCACCACCACGTTACCCTATAAAACAACAAAGCGGCCACATGGAAGAGATAATGACCAACTAATTTTTGACCATCTTTGCATTATCGGCTACCAATATTTCGTTTTAACAATTTTGGAATGTGGCACTATTTGACTAGTATGTCTTAATAGGGCACAGAACCTCTCAATTGTATATTCCTCACTCCTCTTTATTAAATGGTTAAATTTAACCACATTAAAAGGAGTTCAAAAAATATATATAATAACTTGTTATATAAAAAAATAAAAAAAATCAACCAGACAGTTATTGAGAAAATAAAATAATTTATTTTTATGGGTTAAACCATTAGATATAATAAATTAAATCAAATTATTTAATAAAAAATTTAAAAAAAAAAATCTACAATGGAGAGGATGTATGTCCGTCTTAATCTTATTATGTCCCAATCTACAACCTTTCATTGCTTGAGACATGGAGCCTGGTTGTGCCAAATTTGATTAGGAGAGTAACATTTATGCAAAACTCAATTTTGATAAATCGAATTTTTTATTATTAATTTTTATTTAATCAATCTGAAGAAATTGATGAGCAGAGAGCCGTTGGATTTGGCAGTCTTACTCCTTGGCAGCAGCCAAAGAAGGTGATGAGAGTTTTGTTGTGTTGTGATGATGCTTTTTTGTGCTTTGCTAATTGCTACGCTCCAAGATAGATGTCCTTAGCCTTGTCATCCTCTAGAGCTATTTAATGTTGAAATTTTTAATTCTCAAATTATCTGTGTAAAATTATAATTTTAAAAAATAATAATCGTATATAAAATTATTAGAATTTTTTTTTAAGATAAAAAGACAAAATCTTTCATCCGATAAATATCAGATTATATTGGATGTATTTTCGAACAACAGTATTTGGACGACGGTCAATGAAGAAATCTAGGACGTATGTTACCTTTCACATGTATTGATTATAGGCACATATATGTCATAACCGTCATAATATTTAATTAAAATTCAGAAAATTTTATATCTCATTGCAGGGGTATGACTCGAACTGCTAAGCTACCCCACCGAGGAAGATATTATAAAATTTGTTTGAAATTCAAATTTGTATAGTAAAAGTGAATGATATGAATAATTGCAATGGTTGTGAACAATGCACCCAATCCGGATACTTGTGTTTTTCATGTTCTATATATCCAAAGAATAACATCATATCATTCTCTATTCTATTCTCAAAGTCTAAAGCTCTTTATATTTGTATAGTTTTGATATATATATAAAGTGCTTACTTACCAAAAAAAAAAAAAAAAAAAAGTCTAAAGTTCTTATCCGATAATTTTGTTACAGAAGACACTATCCAAAAAAATAGTTTTCATAAATCATCAGTATATTCAGTTATTCATACTGCAAGTGCAAAGCACCGCCAAACGAGCTTATTGTATTCCATAGGCTATAAAAAACCTCTATTGTACTATCTGACAAGAACGAATAAAACGTAGTAACAGTAGCACTCCAACAAGCATTGGAGTTTTTTTTTTTTTTTTTTTTTTTGGGTGAATTTAAAGACCTTTAGCATTCCAACACTGTGGTATAGATGTAATTACTCTAGAATCCAGGACCTTTAAAGCTAACCATGCATTAGAAAACCAAAGAAAGCTAACAACTAAGCTTTTTTGACATTGACTTTCTGGGCTTCTCTTCTAGAGGGTAGGTTTTTTGGTATTATATCACATTAATGTTGACATATATTATATATATATATATATATATACACACACACACACATATGCCTCGATTGAGAATAAAATTCATAAGATTGCATTAGTGACTATTGGATCAACCATCATGATTGAAATTAACGGTTCGGATTTTATTATCATCAGTGGTTCAGATCATATGTTATAACATAATTATATTAATATTATATGTTAGCTATGTTAATATTATGATTAACAGCTTGATTTGAGAATAAAGTCTTTTCTTTTATTTTTAACTATGTTAGCAACTTAGCTTATGCATGTATATTTTAGTATATTAATATTATTTAAGAAATTTTTACTTATAAAATTAGTTATAACTATATTTAGCATGATTCCACTTATCTACAATGATTCAACATTTCGAAATAGCATTCCACTTAGGAAACTACCAAGACCTTCTACTATTTCTAGTATTTCGAAATAGAAACCAACATTGATTCAGTTGGTCAGTGTAGTTCGATGTTGAAACGGGATTATGATTTGCTCTTCATAAAGAGTAGGTCAGATGTTCGAATTCCAGCAATACCTAATTAGAAAGAATTTTATCATATCTCGCATCGTTTCCGAGCGAGATGTAGAATAGCAACCGAACTCGACAGTAAAGACTAAAAAAATCAAGCAGCATCAGTTCACTTGGTTAGCATAGCTAGGTGCTGGAAGGATATTATGACTTGCTCCTTATAATGAGTAGGTTGGAAATTTGAATCCCAACAGCACTTGGTTGAGAGTAACTTTATATCTTAACGTGCACTGTTTTCTGTCGAGATGTAGAGTAGAAATCCACTCCGTAGTAAAAAAAAAATATACACAAATGTTTGAATAAAAAATGACCAATATAAGTCCAAATTTTATATATTAAAAAATTCAAGTTTGAGCTAGAATATATTATTTCTTTGACAAATAAAGGGTTGCCATAAGACTAAGAGTAGGAAAAAGCTTCCAATTTATTTCAAATAGACTGGAGAAATATTATAACATAAACAATAAATAATAAAGTATTATCTTTTGTTTTTGGGTAAATGTCATATAAGTCCCTCATATTTTAGATGCCCTATAAATCGGTCTATAAAAAACGAAAAACGCACTGATGTGGCAGCGCTCACGTGATGCCACACATCAGCACAATTTTTTTTTATTTCTAGGAGTTGATTTACACAACCCAAAAAATGATAGGGTGATATGCAGCTATCCCCTTTTTTTTTTGTCACAGTAGATATTTCCAAAATATAACAGGTCTTTTAATCAGATAAATTGCCATACTTTCTCTGTTTTATACGCAAACTTTTAAATTGCAATTTAGGAAAATTACTGTTCAGCCCCCCTAATTTTGGAGTATCGCGATTCAGCCCTCCGAAACGCCACGTGGCGGCACGCGCGCGCCGCCACATCGGCGGGAAAGCGCGTTTCGGGGAGCTGAACAGTCAAAAACGAAAAACGGGGGCTGAACAGTAATTCTCCCTTGCAATTTTAGTGTCTAACTTTTGATAATTTTTCAAAATGTAAACCTATAAAATTATAAACTACAACAAAATGCGCATACAATATTATAATTTCGTTTTTAAATATTAAAATAATTTATAAAAGATGGCATCTAAATCCGTTCCTTAGAAACTATTTTTTAGATTTTTTTTTAAAAAAATTACGTTTTCAGCCCTCTAATTCTAAATTTGTACGACTCAGCCATCGAAAATAAAAAAATACGCTGACGTGTGTCATCACGTCAGCGCCTTTTTTCATTCCTGGAGGCTGAATCGTGCAAATGAAAAATGCGGGGGGCTGATTAACAAATTCTCCTTCTTTTTTTTCCTCTACGCCGGCCTCCAAACAAAAAATGCACCATGTAGGCCTCCGTCTACGTCCGACAGCAACCCCGGCCCAAATACATACGACCCGACTTGCTTTTTATCTTCGCTGCTTTGAATATGTTAAACCCTTTTCCCGCGCCGATCTGAGCTAATACCCGCCGCGGCGGCGGAGATGGGTAGGCTGGCAAAGGGTTCGGGGAAGGAGAAGAAGGCGTGGCGTGAGACGCCCTCGCCGGCGCCGACGTCTTAACTTCTCTCCCAATCCAAACCCTATTTACCCTTGATAAAAACTCCCCAAGGTAAATTTTATGCTTCTTTTCATCCCATTGGTTGATGAATTCATTAACCGTTGTGCTGTTTCTTTAGGAATGTCTTAAGCCGCGAGCATTATGTAAGTGAATATGTGTATTGCATAAGAGGATAGTGATTCTGAAAGATAAGCTGGTTTGGTGGAGTATCAATCCAGAAAGATGAAAGAAACATCTAGCCTTTCCTAGTTTTTTTTTCCCCTAAGATGTATTATTATTTATCACTATTATTAGTATTTGATTCCATGCTTCTTTCAGTCGTTTACTGTTAGATACTTTTATATTCTGTATGTGTTAAAGCCCCACTATGCATGTTCTACCATTATTAGAAGGCTTACGATTTCGGTTCTTCCCTTTTGGACGAAATCATGTTTGATAGTCTTGAGCTTGAAGGTTATTATTACTTGAGTGAGTGTCGTCGTATCACCATAAGAACTGGTATTATACAGTTGTAAAGACGTAATTTAATATCTATGGTAGACTCCGGCAGACGGTAGTACACCATGACGCAAGCTCTGATTAAGTATGCAGCAGATGAGGACTGTTGTTATATATGTACGTCGTTATTTCCCGCGTTGCGTGATCTTTTCCGTTGAATGAGTTACTTACTAAAGATTATTATGGATATTGGCTTGAGTACTCAGTCAGGCTGCGCGGAATCGCCGTGATTTACTCGCTCGCTATGGATCTATTGTTTCAAGCACAACGCACGAGAAATAATATGTACAGTTCGCAGAATTGAAAGGTGTGCGTGCAGAAGAACGTCTTTGTAAAACCAGTTCCATCTTCAACACTCACATGGTATGTATATGTTATGACTAAATAGTAGGTCTCAAGTGTTGTCTTGTTGGATTGCTTTTAAAGTGTAAATAGTATCTGCATTGGAGATTCTTTACTTCCTATATTAAGAGTTAGATTCCGCTTCCACAATGAAATTTGGAATGAAAAATGTTTTTTTCTTTTTTTTTTTGGTATCGAAGTTATTATATGTTATGATGAGTATGTGCTTGCTCGTTATAAGTTTCTGCTTATGGGTTGTACTACTAGCTGGTTATTTGTGTGGTTAATACAGAGTAATCTGCCCGCACGTATCAGCTACATGATGTCGTCTGGCAAGCACGGGGTAGATCAGGGGCTTTATGTAAAGGAGAGGAGCTCAAACATGTCAATGTACGACATTGCACACTATCTATGATTGTATTGGATAATAGCGTACTCTCTCTCTCTTTGTATAGAAAAGATATAAAATAAGCTATCCGTTGAGATACGCATATTCGAGAAGAAAAGGTAGGACCCGTGCAGGAGGCGCGGAGAGAGAGAGAGATAGGAGAGTGACACTCACTCACGCTCATCGCGTTGAGATAGGTTCTCAGAATGGTGGAGCACACGAGAGAGAGAAAAGTTGATAGATACTTGAGAAGTTGTACTATCTCCGTGAAACTTCGAAAGATCTAGGAGAGGAGTATTATATACATATACCGAGAGAGGTAAGCGTACACCGTATGTAAAAAATCAGTGACATATAGATAATTTTATGTAAGAAATGACAGACGTGCGGGCCGGTACGCGGTACGGCCCGGGGCGCGAGGCTGGCTCTTCGGGACTGTGGCCCACGCGTGCGTATCCAGCGCGGGCCAAATGCTATGCGAAAGGAGTTCATGCGGACAGCAACACGACTCGCGCACGGGTCACGCGCTTTGCGAGCGCGTGTGTGTATTCTATCTGCGCCTAGTTATATAGCGAGCAGGCGTCGGTGTTCGGGTTAGTCACGCCCCGAGCCGGGCGCCGGACGAATATGTTAGAGCACCGAGCATGTTTCGTCTATGTCTATTATATGAGAGGAGCTCTCGGATTAAGAAGTTTTGGAAGTCAGGAGGGTCAAGCGGTGGTTCGGTAAGTACCTTAATTAATCCACAAGTTGACTTTAAGATCGCTTCGTAGGACGAAGCGTCTGTGTCACGTCAGATAAGTGACTCTGGTCAATATAGACGCCTGGAGATGAGTGTTTTAATTGTATCACGCCACCTTAATAGTCTGCTCGGATACGTTGAAGGATGAATAGCGATGTCTCTGGTGGTAGCGCTGTGCTGTAAAGAGCTATGACATGATGAGCAGCGCTCAGCACTGAGCTCACGGATGGTACACGCGTCACACTCACGCTCTCGACTACAACGTTCGTTTCGTTATATGACTCACTGTGTCATCGTGCTCTATGGTGTAACCTTAATTGTCACTGGGAGCCCGGCGAGGAGCAGTGCGAGAGAGAGCTCAGACCTTCACTGTACGGGAGTACGTGGACGAGATTGAGTCGATATACATTTATTTGTTATTTTTAAATTTGAAATAAAAATAATTTAAAATTTTAAATATAAAATTTTACGGCGTATGTCATACCGGTTCGTGTCGTGCTGAAAACTATAGTGCCAAGTATTCAAAATGAGATCCGATACTCGATTATGTTGCCAAAATTTACAATCTTCTTGCTGGGGTTAGTTTTTAACTCCTTAAATAGACGTACAACAATGTTCCTTTCTGCTTGCAGGTTTGAGACAGCTCTTCAAGTTCTTTTAACAGAAGAGATCTGTTTGATTCAAGTTTTTTTTGGTTTCTTATTTAAGCATTTCGCTTGAAGAGCTAATAGTACTTGATTATGGTGTAGGGCTGTTGCACCTGATTGTTTCAAGAGCCTTGGCCCTTGAGAATCGAGGTATACTTGTTCCTAAAGCTTAAATCAAAGAGGACTCTTCTTCGAGACGGTAAAACTCGGGGAGAGGCATCGTTTGATGGTAAAATATCTAGTTTTCCAGAATATATAACATCCTGATGTATGGCATGCTGTTACACTACCTTTTTATCACGTCGTCCCTCTATGTTTATGGTCTTATCGCATTAATAGTGCTATCTTAGTTTTTAGTGTTTACACTTCTTAACTGTTCAGGAGGAAATGAACAACCATTCATGGGTGGTTTCGTGAGGAAAGGTTATGGAAGTAGTTTCCCAAAAAATTGCCGGCATTGGAGTTCTCCGGGCTGAAGATTAGGTTGTGCA
The DNA here is from genome assembly GCA_002076135.1 of Xerophyta viscosa. Taxonomy (NCBI): domain Eukaryota; kingdom Viridiplantae; phylum Streptophyta; class Magnoliopsida; order Pandanales; family Velloziaceae; genus Xerophyta; species Xerophyta viscosa. The sequence continues at coordinate 11,020,723 of MJHO01000001.1, read as the reverse complement.
GAGTCCTTCATGATGTCAATCCGATTGAGGGGGATTATAGGTCAACAGCTAGGGGTGAAACGAGCCGGATTCGAGTCCAATACCACTAAGTTTAAGTAGGCTCGATTGGTTTAGTTTGAACTCGACGAGCTTCAGAGGCTGAGCTCGAACTCGACTATACTCGAAAAACCTCAATCTCGAACTTGAATTGAGTTCGTCTAGATTGTGTCAACTGAGTTGAATTTGAGTCGAATCGAACCGAGCTCGACTATGAATTCTCGAATTCGTCATGCACCACACTTTTCGAATTTAGGATTTATCAAAACACGGTAAGAGACGAAACTTGAAACTTTCGTTTTACATCCATAATTGGCTGTAGCCCCAGAGGCAGGAGTCAATTACCCAATGTATTTTTAAATCCACAAACTTCCAGCCGAACAGTCCAATAGCTTGGACGCTCATATTGCTAGCGTCCAGTCGGATATTTTAATGTTGATATCCGTAGAATTTTGTTAGATAGTCTGAGTTGAAAATTGCTAGTATCTAATATATGACCGTCGTTAGATAATGTGAGCTGAAAGCCTGAAAATGAAGGTCCAATCGTGACATTAAAATGAGAGTTATTTGAGAATTTATATATTACGATGGCAAATTTTATTTCAATCTTGGAAAAAGAATAAAAAAAATCCTGCAGGAGTTAAGCGAGCGAATCAATGAGTTGCAGCAGTTCCCCTTCCATTTTATCACAATTGGTAAGCGCAAGTTTTTAATAATACCTTTCAGGATCATCAAACAAATGCCGTTTAAATTTTCTCGTGCTTTCGTCAGCAGCACCGGGCCCAACCCAACCCAAGCTTAGTTAGTAGTTCAGAGACGGAGTGTAGTACAGAGCTTTATTTTTCTCCCACATCCCAAATCCCTATTGGTGCTGCACAATGGATAGGCTGGTAACGGTGGACGTGAAGGAGGTGGAGATAATTTACCGGCGAGGGCGGCGCTGCTGCTCGTCGGACGCCGCGCTCAGCGTCACGAATCTGATGCACACCATGTCCGTCGCCGTTCATCTCTCCTCCACCCGCCCCTCGACCTATTATTTCCATCCCTCCACGCCGGCGCTTCTTCCCCCGCTCTCTTCCGCCTCCTTCACCGTCATATTATCTCCGACTACGTGTCCGCCGCTGTCGCCGCCGGATGCTATCTTCGTCCGCTCGACGTTAGTCCCCACAGGCCGCGCCAACGCCGCCGCGCTTCGTCGGTTATTCGCCCGCCCGTTTGCCGCCAAAGTCTTCGACGACGCCGTCGTTCTGGTGGCCCTCCTCGGCGCCGACGTCGTCGGTTCAGTTCTTGATGAATCATCGCGGACGTTAGAGGCTAATTTTGTTCTCTCCAGAGCGGCCTCCGCTTGCTCCACCGCTCAGCTCTCCGCCTTACTACGGCGCGCCGCCGGAGAAGGCAAGCACCAGTTCCTCTCCGCCCTCGTCGCCGCCGGAGCCGACGTGTCAGCCCGTGGGAAGAACGGCGAGAGCCCTCTGGGTCTCGCCGTCACCGCCAGAAGCGTCGAGTCTGCGGCGGCGTTGCTGGATTTTGGCGCCAAACTAGATCCCCATATGGATCTCCACCTCCTCCACGCCGCCGCCGCCTCCGGCTGCATGGAGCTTCTTAAGTTAATCGTAGCTTCTCTGGCGACGGCAGTGGTGGCGTGGGGGAATGCCACGGACAAAAGCGGGAGGACGCCGCTGCATTTGGCGGCGGAGAAGGGGGATCTCACCGCCGTGGAGTTCATTATTACGGCGGGGCGCCGACGTTGACCGCGCAGACGCGAAGGGATGGACGCCGCTACATTGCGCGGCGGCCGCCGGGTCGCTAGAGTTGGTGGAGTATCTGTTGGAGAAATCATTGTATGATGTGAAGTTAGCAAAGACGAAAGAAGGGGCGGAAGACGGCACACGACGTGGCGGCGGAGTACGGCCACCAGCACTTACTCGGCCCGCTGCGACCTGGCGGAGAGAAAACAACGCCATAAGGGGGCCAGAAAGGAAGGACGGCGGCGTTGAAGGGGAGATTGGAGACGGTGAGGGCGCTGGTCCAGGGTGATGCCAGAGTTGACGCCGGTGACTGCGCCGGGTGCACGCCGTTAAGATTGGCGGCGGAGGCGGTGCATGCTGACGTGGCGCTGGGCTCGTCGCGAGAGGGGCGTCGATGAAGGGGATCGTGGCCGCCGCACCGGTGAAATTGGAGTCTGCCACCGCTGCTGCTGCTCTGTCGTTGAAATTCAAAGGTTCTGATAATTTCGGGAGGCTGGGTGCTTTAACGATCACTCATAAGAGTTCAAATTCTACCTGCTGTAATTCGGAGATTATTATGAAGGTTGAATCAGATATGTGTTGTATTAATTTTGCACCTTTATAATTTATAAATATTAGTCATATATATATATATATATATATAATATAGTGAAAATTTTATTTATTTTTTATAATTTTTATATTATAATTTTATATAAATTGATAGTTATTTTTATTAATATATTATATTTTGTTCATTATATATTATTAGAGCATAAAAAAAATACTACATATTACATATATATATATATATATGAAATTTTACTTTTTTGTCATAGATCGAAAATTATAATTAGAAACTCTGCTCAGAAAAATAATATCGTCTTTTTATCTCAAAAATAGGTCTTACGTGTAGAGATTTAAAATGTTGATTTCAACATCAAAGGAATTGAGGCCTGCGCTCTTGATCCGGTGTTAGGAGTTGGTTCCCGGACAATCGGACTAGTCTATCCGATATCCATTCCACTATATTGCTCATGATATTTATAATAGATAATAGGACCTCGCGCCACAAATAGAAATTGAATTCTAACTTTGTAAATACCAAACATAAGTTTATTAGATGTTTATTTCTTGTGTACTATATTGATGGTAATACATGCCTTAGTATTTGTCTGCTGATAGATTAAGCTTTTTCGACTGATAGAATATAGATTAATATCATCTGTAAGTACAAGAATTCAATACAATCGCCATTTAATTACGCTATCATCATTTAAAAATTCAATGGTTGTCAAAAAGTCAGTTAAATTAGATCAAATTTGATCCACTGCTGATCGTTCAATACAATCACAGTCAACGGGTAGTATTTTAGCTGAAAATCATTTCTTTTATCACAACATCTTAACAATGTACAAATCTTCTACTGTCTTTTCAAAATCTCTAGAATAAAAAATTCAAAATATTTCATTCAACTAGTATAATATTTTATATAATTAGTATAATATTACTAATAATAATATTATAATATTCTAATTGAAATATTTCGGATGAGTTATTTAATGTTCCACGCGAGCAACAAAATTGTTTCAAACGGGCTATAAAAATGTTCCAAAAAACTAACTCAATATTTTTATGTGAGGGGTTGATTTGTTCAAGTTTTATAAAACATGTTTTTTTTGACAAAACCCCCTATGAAACTACATATTTGCCTTCAGTACATATGGACACGTGGTCTAGAGATACAATACCAAAATGACTGTAACAGAATAAGATTATCTCCTGAACTTACATATGCTGTGAATTTCCAACATTATTCCTACCTACTGATGAATAACTATGCATGACTTGCAGACTCTCTTCTCCGCATCTTGCAATTATCTCTCTTACTTTGGACCAAATAAACTTTGAGTAATCCGCCGAACCGAAATGATCCCTTCGCCTTCGGCTTTTCAGAGAAGGGGAATACCGACGAACGAGCACCCGAAATAGATGATGAGCTTTGACACTGTCCTTTACCATCGCGAGAGTGATGCAGATGTCTTACAAATGTTTTTCATTCTATGCGTTCATCGACTCTTGGATCTCTTCGAGTGTTCGGCCTTTTGTCTCGGGCACAATCCAGGCAACAAATAGAACCGTCGTCGCACAGGCAGCGGCGAAGAGGAAAAAGGTGCCTAGAAACATAATAAAAAAACAGACGTGAAAAAAAGAGCTGAGTAAGTAAGTATATGATAAAAAAAAACACTATCAAAACATAATCTTCTTGAAATGATAGTGCATTTTCCGGAATAAAATATTATTAGATAGATTTATATTATATAGAATAATAATATTATCACCTGAAGCACTCCAGCTGATGAGAAAGTTGAATCCATAGGAAATTGCCCATGATCCAAACCAGTTCACCAAAGTCACCAGGCTCCCACCAATGCCCTTTACATTGAGGGGGAAAATCTGTAACCAAGCAAATTTTAACACCCGTTTTATATATATATGTATGAATCTCTAAACAGATAACAAAAGTTTTTGGTTCAGCATACAAAGATGTGCTATGTAGCTATTTTGGATAAAATATCAGGTTCAGTAGAATAGAAACTATGTTTTTTACAGCATATATTTATACATATTCTGTGTATATGTATATTTATATATTATTTTCTACATTACACATATACATTGTTTATGAAAGCTCCTTCAGAATTATTAATATAAAAAATTCCATACCTCTGACATCATAACCCACGGCACTGCTCCCATGCCTATTGAAAATGAACCAATATATACCTGTTCCACACACGCGTATTGTTGCATAAGAAAGTATTAAGCAAACAGTCTGGTGAGTCACGCTCTGGCTCACCTTAAGATATTTTTCCCAAAAAAGAAAAGAAAATATCAGTAAAAAAAAAATAAATGAAGAGAAAATTTCTCACATATAAATAGCTGCGTTACTCCTGTATTATACATTAGCTTAGGTAAGTACTACAACAACAATCACCCACTGGTTAAGTCCTGCCAAGCAGGGTCTAGGGAAGGGTAAGGAATATACAAGTCATGTCATACAAGAGGCTGTTATTTTTCTAGGACCCTCGGTATGAAAATCAGACACCCTAACATACTAACACACAACGCACGACAGATCGCAAAGCAAACTTTTCGGACCTGCCAATGCCGTAACTAAGTAAATGAAGATGTGCACATAATTAGCTTATAAGTAACACAATATTTACCCACATCGGATAATAACACAGGCCTCTTTTTAAAAATAGTATCGTTGTAGTACGTCTTTACTTTTAAGCACTTACATATTTCATAACCATCGTAAATAGCTAAACAATGTCTACATAAGTTACAGCATAGGAAAATTGACAACGCGCAACTGATTTAGCCATGCGTCCATTTATCAAAAAAAAAAACTTTTTTTTAACCTTTAAAGTAAACCTAGGATAGGGCAGAAGGTAAAGACCAACCCACCTAAATATTATTCGAAAAACTTATTCCTACTTAACTTGCTCTAATTTTGTATCTAGTTTAGAGTTTGCAATAATACATAGTGCATAACATATTCTTCCAACACTTGACTTTTATAAAATAATTATAGAAAATCACAAATCCGCCCCTGATTTTGAACATTTGTGCAGATCAACCATTGATTTTAAAATAGTTGCAAATCAGCCCATGTTTCGAAATTCATGTCAATCTTTACTACTATATAAACATTTTTTGGAAAAGTTTTGGATATGAAAAAAAGAAATTTTAATGTGGTCTACAACTTTTATATTTAAAATTTTTTCAAAAAATATTTTTAGATAAGTGTTTTGAGACTCCAAAGTTTTAGCAGGTTTAAAAATTAATCGGCTAACATGTTAAGACTTTGGAGCCTCTATATTTAGAAGTATTTTTTGGAAAAAATTTATATACAAAATAAATAGATTTTGATAAAATCTACAATTTTTACATTCAAAATTGTTTTTAAAAAAATGGTTTTAGGTGTTTTGGGATGTGAAAAATAATGGGTTTAAATTTTGGGATCTATTTGCAACATTATTATGAATGCATGGGCTGATATGCAAGTCCCCCAAATAATTAAGAAGCAGTTCAGCTTAGTTTTCAAAATGTGGTTTCCAGTATCCACAATTTCTAATCATATTTCCTGAAGGTTATGCTAATTGCCATCAACATCATTTTCATATTTTTATATTTCAAATCTTTCCTTAGCGGTCATAAATGCTAACATGCATGGATACATCTACAACAAGCTTCCCTTATAAAGTTTTATGAAATAACTCATTAAAGATCAAAGAAGTCAATAAAAATATAGCTTACCAACATGCCAGATAGAGCTAGCATGGGAGCCCACCCGATATGAAATGCTTGGCTCTGTATTTAAAATTTCGAGAGTCAAATTAAGTAAAACATTTGATTCTTCAAGTAATGAGAACTAGTTTAAGAATTACCTTCAGAAAGAAGGACGTGCCGGTAAGGAAACAACCTATGAATGTTCCGGATGCTGAAACCTGAAAACATTGGACGCTCGCGCTCATTATTGTGGAACAGCTTTCTAGAACACGGCTTTTCTATGATTAATAGATATACCATTAGAAGAGGTCTTCTTCCACTCCTGTCCATCAGAATAGCTCCAACTATAGTGATTGGGACCTAGATATAGAGAGCTATTTAGTATAATACTTAAAAACTCCGTCTTTAAAAGCTCGCAGGTGACAGAATATTATCAAAACCTGGATAGAGCCCATTAAGATGTTGCCAAGCTTTGCTGAAGGAAGTCCTGTATGATATAAGTATTACGGGCTTGCAACATAGATAAACTTCATGCATAAATTTTCATTTTAAAGAAAAATTGTCTTTACCTAAACTTTTTTTCTTACAAAATTTTCCTTTTAAATTTTCATTTTTTAATATGCAAGTCGAATTCTTCATAGTATATTAGTTTTAACTTCAAAAAGGCTGAAATAGAATACTCCAATATAAGTAGAATTGGTCATAATACCAGCTTCTAAAAAGATTTCACTTGCATAGAATCCAATTCCGTTGATCCCTCCTATTTGTTGAAACACCATCAGACCAACTCCAACCTGACAAATGAACTCAGTTAATAACGCATTCAAAGTGGATATAAAAAGAACATAAAGTTTAGTACTTACAATAACCGGACGGATGTAATTTCTCTGAAATAGATCTCGGAATGTAGCCTTGGGGAGGTCCTCAAGAGCTTCAATTTTATCCTAAATATTAAATAATCAGTTTTTGGTAGGTATTCTAGTTTCATATGATGTGGTGTATTTTATATACATTCTTAATATAGCGTTTAACGGAAACCAACTTGAATTTCTGTTGCTTCTTTTGAAATATCAGCATTTGCTCCACGAAAACATTGCAAAGCAGCTTTGAATTCTTTGTGATTTCCGGTTTTGGCCTAAAATTTTGCTTGTCAATAAAAAATGAAGAAATTATTCCTTCATAGAACACTTTATTTGGTTCAGCACCGTAACATCTTACCAGCCATCTAGGAGATTCAGGAATGAGAAAGAGACCCAAAAGAAGAAACACACACGGAAAAAGCCCTGCAGAAAAAATATATTTATCATTTCATATTCATTAACATTAGAAATAATTAAGACGACGATCAGACAAATACTAAAACCACTACCAAGTAGAACCAATTGGCGCCATGTAGTAAATGTACCAACAATATATGCTACGGAAGCTCCAGCACAGATAAAGAGCTGCTCACAAACAATTTATACACCTTTCAGAAGGTTATTTTGATGAGGTAGAATTAGAAAACTTCATTATACGTATGCTTCAGACAATCTTAACCTGGTTTACAGTTGTAAGACATCCTCGAAGACTTTTTGGTGATATTTCAGCAATGTACACTGGAACCTGTGCATGTGCAAGCACATCTGAGTACTATGAAGTATGCCAAAAGCAGGGTAAGACCGATTGGATGGGAATGAAATATACTTTTTTTTGAGAAAAAGGGAATGAAATATACTTATAAAAGTAAAAAAGAAATATACTTCAGAAGATATTAATTGCTAGTTTTGCAGTATTTTATTTCGAGTCAGGGAAAACATTAAATTCTAGAAAGCACTATTACATGACCTTTTAAATCATTCCTTACAAGTTGAAATCAACAGGGTATGCAAGAAACATACCACATAAGAAAAGATTCCGATTCCATAACCTGTGGAAAATCTTCCAACATCAAGCATCAGGGCACCCTATTCATTCAAAAGATAGAATTGATAAGATAAACCTGTGCAATTTGATCATCCAGAAGGATCACTGAGAATTCACAAACCTTAGCAAAGTACACAGAAATCCATCCTAGGATGCAGAAAACGGCTGAAATTTTCATTGCCTATGGCATAAAAAGGCATGTTATTAGGATTCTACTAGAACACATTTAATTCTGATCCATCTGAACAATTTCTTACTTCTTTCCGCCCCAATATATCAGCAATGCGGCCGCTGGTGATGGCACCAATCATTGCACCAATAGTCACTATGGAACCGAAAAGCGAAAACTGCACATTGATCATAAAAGAATCATATTATATTACTGCATTCACAAAATCACAATTAACTGTTGAAGAATCATTTTCTTCTTATCTTCAAAGCTTTGCTGATGGGAGAATTATTTTCAAGAATTTGCAAGAAAATATATGCAACAAAAGGTATATCTTCACTTAAATAGCATGTCAGACTGTTTCATTACAAATTCTTTTTCCCATTATTTCCTATCTCACTAAAATTTGTAGTAAAATCTGAACTTATCAGACAGTTACTATTCCGCCGTATAAGGATAGTATCTATTACATTTCATTATCATTTTCAAGTTGTACTAATAAGGAATCAGTGTTCATCCAGCTAGCAACTAAAATTATGCACAGGATAAATGACAGATAAAAAAAAGATGTATCTTTCAGAACTATTTTGTCCTTTTGCTGAACCATCACTTTTAAATAGGAGGTCAAGTTGTCCTCATATCTATTATTTCAAGGGTGATCTTGTCTCTAGTATCAGATAAATAAAGATAACGACAGTGTCGTTTAGGGCTTTAGGCCCACTGAAAGTATTTGTAAATATCAGTCCTTTTAAAATATTTCATTTGATGATGAGAATAAAATATAAGCAACTATAACCCGGACACTGACTACTTTTGATTGAATCCAAGGATAAATATCATCAGCGATATTATATAGACTTGTAAAAATTCCATCAAATGAGCAACAATGTTTGCGATATCAAACATGTATTAATGGATCCAAAATGAACTGTATGTTTATACCATTTACGCTACCTACATGACTAACTTCATTCAGAAGTTAAATGTTGGAGATTATCTCTTTAATCTTCCATTCGAATAAGTATAAAAACCATTATACTCATGAAAGCATGAAAAACAACAACAACCACCCAGTAGTAAGTCCCACTCGGGAAGGGTTTAAGGAGGGTAGATGTACGCAGCCATATTCTGGAAGAGGTTATTTTCCTAAAACTCTCGGCCTGGATAATCACACTAACGCATATAAAGCACATAGGCATACCGGTACACAAATCTACAGGACAAGGAACCCAATCATACATTCGCGAGCAAGCCGATAAATATGTCGTGAGTTTTTCCAAATATACAGATGAATATACTACCTCAGATAGGGAAAGACCGAGTTCTTGTATGATCCCAGCTTGTGTTGGAGCCGAATATCCAACCTACCAAAAATTACAAAAACAAAATTAGATATAGAATTAGTTGCGTACAAGGTGGACGAATTATGAAAGCAACATATGAGCAAGACAAAGTATATAGCAGACAAGGAAAATCAATTCAAAAATAGTCCAGCCGATAAAACAAGCATAAAATCTTCGTAATAGCTGGATAATAACTATTGCTAGTATCTAATTAAACTGTTCTTCGACTAACTAGATAACCACATCTCCAACTCACCCATCAATATCATATCAAGATGAATAACTTGCCCCACCCAGGTTCGAATCCCTGTTTGCCCCGATGGAATGACTACATGGGTTCATGGGCTGTCAATCACCTGGTTTCCTCGGAGAAAAATATAATAGCAGCGCCGGTGCTAGGGCCGTAGGGGGCCACCAGTTGACGAAGAAACAAAAAAAGAAAATTACTGCTAAGACATGGACTTTGGATGAAAAACTCAAAGGAAACTTTCCAATTCGTAATCACAATTAAACAAAAATCTACAAATAAATAAAGTAAAAAATACTTTTATGTTCTTATAGAAATGGATACGGTAAAAACCCAAGTCTCTAGCTCAGTAGCTCTAGCCCAATATTTGAATTGCGAACACAGACAACATGATCTTAGCAGAAAAATCAAAGGAAAATAAATAAATCATTGATTACGATGACTAATAAATAGTACTTACACAAGTACCAAACTCGAATGCTCCACAGGCGGCGACGACGGTGCTGAGAAGAACCATGGCGACAGAACCTCCGTCCGTGGATTCATCTTCATTGCTGACCTCTTTGAGCTCTGGGTAAAGCAATGGCTCTACTATGCCTCCTTCTTTTCCCTTCTCCAAATCTTCGATTCTCATTATGGCGATTACTACTTCACCAAATTTCACTTGGAATGGTGAAAGCAGAGTGATTGTAGTGCGATTCCATGACGTTCAAATAAGCGGTATTTATAGGGAATGACGGAGTGCAGAGCTGGCGATGCAACGAAAAGCACGTCAGTACCACGTCAGCTGTAAAAATATCCCGGCGGTGGTGGGGCCCAGGACGTGGCAATAATTTAGTGTGATATATATATTATATTATCTTGAAAAAATCATGCTGACGATCGCCGTAATATAAATTCATCGTTGATGTTAATCCATATGGATATTTTACTACACTTCCTGATTTTATACACAATTTTGTTCATTAATATTTAAAATAATATTTATAAAATTTTTTATAAAAATTAATATTAAAATATTATAAATTTTAATGATATTGACAACGTTTATATTAATAATTTTTTAAATAATATTTCTAAAAATTTTAAGGTTCCAAATCTTAATGGATTTACGGACTTTAAAAAATATTTTTAAATTCTTAGAAAGCCTCAAAATATATATATAAATTTTTTTGTAAAATTAATAAATATAAAAATTATAAATTTTATTAAATTTTATTAAAATTTTTAATATATATATATTATTTAAATGTCAGTGTATAGTATAGTACACAGAATTCGGGTGTAAAGAATTGTAGTCCGATCTATATACCAAAAACTTTTTTTTTTTGACCTAAAAATATCCGAATATCCATATAATCAAATATACGAAAATTTATTAGTTTTCATATGTTTTGTAGGTGGTGCTTACATATTTAATTATTGCACTTTTTTTTAATGAGGTATATGATGATATTTTTAAAAATTTAGTATCGAATTATACTTCTCATTTTCAACCAATAATATACATTAGAGTCATGTACACCAACAACTACGTAAAGGTGGCGGAGATGCTTTTTTATTTATAAAGAATGCGTACAATTATAACTAATAATAATACAGTAATAAGACTTTTATGGACGGAATCCAAACAGATAAGATGTATAAAAAGACTATTTTCGTATAACAATATGCTGGAGAAACCAATACACATATCAACAGAATAAATACAATTCCAAAAAGTTACTCATGCACCAATATATATATATATATATATATATATATATATATATATATATAATATATATATATATATATATATATATATATCAATATATTTAAAACGCCAAGAGATTGTACAGTGCAACGCCCCCTCCACCCCCTCCTTTTACATATATATATATATATATATATTGAAGCGCAAGGGGTCGCACAGTGCACGCCCCCCTCCCCCCTCCTTTTATATATATATATATATAATATAATATATTATATTATAATAATTTAATTTTTTAAATATTTAATTTTTTAATAATTAAATATATTTTTTAAATTTAAAAAAATTAATTTTTTTTTTCACATACATCGCGGGTGATGTTTCCGCTAGTATGAAATTATTGGGTAGGATGCTGAATTTTGCATTTATACCACGTAGTATCCAATTCTACCTACTTAATAGGTTTGGAGGACAGTACTACCTTTCTAGTTTGGGGGATTTACTTATCAGCCCCCCTATACTTTTATTTTCACTGATCAGCCCCCTTATTACTTATAGGCCCCCCATTTACTGTTTCAAAAAATTTCGGACGAAAATATTCTCGTATGTATTATCAGTTCGTATATCGAAAATACCTATTTAGAAGCATTTTTTGGAAAAATTTTCAACATAAAAATTGTAGATCTCGACGAGATCTACAACTTTCGTGTTGAAAGTTTTTCCAAAAAATGCTTCTAAATATGTGTTTTTGGGGTCGAAGTGTAGACCTCGGTCCGAAATCCGCTGAAAACAGTTCGGACATCAAAAAGACCTATTTATAAGTATTTTTTGAAAAAAATTTGAACATGAAAGTTGTAGATCTCGGCGAGATCTAAAACTTTCATGTTCAATTTTTTTTTCAAAAAATACTTCTAAATAGGTGACCTCGATATTCAAATAGCTAGGAGTATTTTTGTCCGAATGCAGTTGAAATTGGTAATGATGGTTGATGTGATGGAAATGTGATGGGGGAAGGGTTGATTAGTAAGTTTTATAGTTTGAGGGGAGGTGGATAGTAATTTTCTTTTCTAGTTTCTACAGCACGTGTGTGTGTGTGTGTATATATATATAGTTATATTTTATGTTTTACTATAATTATTTAATAGTTATATATATATATAATATATATATATATTATAATATATATTATATATATATATATAATATATATTATATATATATAGTATATTTTATGTTTTACTATAATTATTTAATAATTAAATTAAATTAAAATTATATATGATAGTTATTATAAATATTATATAATTTATATTTTGTAGTAAGTTATAAATTTATTTATTTTTCTTAAAATGTCTTTAATAGTTTATGATTATATTTATTTTTATTTATGAATTTCTATTTTGAAATTTTTTTAGAAACTATTTTTTTATTGCCTTCACAAAAATACAATATTTAATAGATCAGTATAATAATAAAGTTAAAAATATAGTTTATTATTATTAATTAAAATTTTACTAACTAGTTTTAAAAATAATATTTTATTATTTTTAACACACAAGAGTATCGTCCTCTAGTGTATACATGTGATGGAGTGGCTAACACACTATTTAGTAATTATGTAGTATGCCAACACTATATAATTTCACCTATCAACACAATTTTCTAATCAAACAATATTATCTCTTGCCTAGTGAAACTATTAACTTCACTTATTAGTAATATCACGTTTTCTTTGTTTTAAAAGAGTATTGCAAATCAGCCCCTATTTTCAGAAAATATGCAAATTAACTCATGATTTTAATAAATCATGAGTTATAAATTAACTCATGATTTTAGATTTTTTATAAATTAATCCTTTTTCAGATACATTCTAGAATTTTTTTTGATTATTATATAAATATTTTTTATAATATTTTGAATATAAAAATATAATTTTTGATCTTATCTACAATTTTGTATTCAATTTTTTTTTTCCAAAATTACTTCTAAATACTATATGTCATAAAAACATTATTGGCCAATGTCTAATTTGTTAATTTGTATATCATATATGTGGAAGAATAGAAATTTGAAATATACTAGTACATTCACATATTTATCATAAATCCAATCAAATAATATAATTAATATATATATATATATATATATATTATAAATTTTAACATAAAATTTATAGATTTGATATTAAAATTATTTTTTAAAAAATTTATTTATATCTAGATATTTTGTGCTTTAAATTTTAATAGATTTTAACTTTTTAAAACAAATTCACTCCAAATTCGTTAAAATTTTAAAATATAAAATATTTATTTAGAAGTATTTGTTAAAAACTTTGTTAACATTAAAATTATAAAAATTTTATAACTATAATATTAACTTTTTTTAAAATAATACTTCCTAAATTTATTTTTACTTTTTAGTTGATAAATTTTTAAAAGTCCTAGAATTACACAACCAGAAATTATGTCACATAAATTGACACAAGATTGGACGACACAGATAAATATCGGCTTAAATTATTTAAAAAATACTAAAAATAAAAATAAAAATAAAATAAAAGATTATGCGATATACAAGGAATGACGTTTATTCTGTGTAGTCAACTGTAACTCTGAGTGGAGTATTGGGTTAAAAAGCCCCAGCGATTAGCCCATGCTCCAAAGGGCTTTAAACACAGGGCTTATATCATATCAGCCCTCCAAAATTATTATAAATATATAAAATATAAAATAAAATAAAAGTCGGTGTCAATGGAATATGCTTCAAGGAATCTCCGGGTAATAAACTACACTGATTTTTATTCGTTCATTAAAAATCTTTAAATAAATACTTATAATAATTATGATATTTATAATAAATATTTAATCTTATTATATATATATAGCGCCGGATGATGGCATGGTGCTTTCATTTTCATTAACTTTTTTAATTTTCTTTGGCTAATTTGGTAGCTAGGCCGTCTACTTAACGTGCTCAAGAATTTTGGTATTAACAAGTCCTTATAGCTATATAAGAAGGACAAAAAGGTATATTATAAATATATAATAATTCCCTATAATTTGCCAAAAAGAAAAAGACAAATAAAAACCTCGCCGAAAACTTAATAACTATGGAAAAAAGGTGTTGAAAAAAATCTCATCAACAACAGCAATCTTAACTTTTAGGGAAAATCGCATATGATTTGAAGGTTTTTACAAATCTAACTCCGAGTTTTAAATTAATTACAAATCAGCTTATATTCCAAAATTCTTAAAAATATTTTAATATTATATAAATATTTTTTCTGAAGTAGATTTGAATTATAAAAAATTTATATTTCGACGTGATCTATAATTTTTATATTCAAAGATTTTTTTTTTCTAGTAAATATTTTAAAACTTTACGGTCTAATTCGTTAAAATTTTGGATTCTTTAAGTGTTTATTGATAATATTTTTTAGAAAGTATTATATACAAGTAAACTAAATTTAAAGTGACTAATAAGTTTTGTATTAAAAAGTTTTTGAAATAATACTTCAAAATAGATATTTTAGGATGTTGAAAATAACAGATTATAAATAAAAAAATTTATTCATAAATAAAGTTTTAATGATCTGGTCGTGTGCAATTTTACCTCCTCGATGGATTGTCGGTGATGGGTCGTAGTGGTCGACAACGATAACTTTATATTATGATCATCGTACAAAATTCTATTAGCAAAGTTGTTGCATCAGTTCGGGATTTTATATACATGATATGTACCACTTTAATATGCCGCATCTTCGGAGAAGCACAATACTCGGTTACGGCACGGGGGAAATGCTATCCTTTGTTGCATAATACTTAGCGTCGACGGAGTACTCCTAAGTAAACGAATGCCCTTAACTTTAACAAAAAAAAGGTTTGATAATTTTTATATACAGTGGCCAATATTACTCCATTATACCCTGGGTTGACGACACTGTAACTAAATGATGCAATTATTATATATATTTTTTACTTAATTTAGTAAATTAGCAGTTAAAAAAATGATTTTTTTTTTAAGTATAAAAAGTGGGAATTAATTTGAAATTATCCCAATTAAGTTTGAATATCACATAATTTGTTCGAGAAATGAATTGTTTCATTTCCGTATAATACTTTGGAAAAATGTATAAATACTTTTGGATTTAACCCAACCAAACACATGAACAAAAAAAATTTATATATAAATAGTTCAAATTCATTCAAGTTGGGTTCTAGTTTGAATCTTATGAGCTTGAGCCGGATTCGGGCTTAAACCTAGACTCGGCATAATAATCAAGTCGAGTGGGAGCAGTTTACAACTCGACTGTATAGGCAACCGATTCCTTGCCCAGGTCAAGTTGAGCCAGAGTCTAGTTCGAGCTAAGTGCCATACTAATACAATATGATAGCTTCTTTGTAATTGAGCGAAGCTCGAATTGAATTTAAGTATTAACTTTTGTTGGTTGAGTCGAGTTCAAACTCAATTATCTGTAGCTTGGTGAGCTCGAGATCGAATCAAGCAAGTCGAGTTCAAACTCGATGGCACTCGACCGAAATCGGCTCGGTTTTACCTCCACGTCCCACAAGGCATTCTAGCATTATTTTTGACAAATTATAAAATATGCTAAATTGACTGAAAATAATGATTAATAGAAATGACGTGGCGTTGACAAATTTTCTATAAAATTATTAATATTTTTAAGATAATTATAGATCAGCCTATCCTAAATTTACAGTATCGTTGACCGAATTTTCTACAAAATTATTATATTTTTTAAGATAATTATAGGTCAGCCTCTTCAAAATTCGTATTGGCGTTGACAAATTTTCGACAAATTATTAATATAATTACAAATCAGTTCCTTAAATTCACTGTATCACAACTGCGTTTTTAGAGGGATTGAAACGTAATTTTCGTTTTTGTTTTTTAAAATACTGGGATAGTAACAAACAAAGATTAGAAGAAGATCAGAGAGGGCCCCACGTCCGAAATGCGCGGCCAACTTCACAGCGACATATGAGAAGAGAGACCCGTCGCCCCTCGGATGTCGGCCCCTTCTCCGTCTCCATCGTCACTTGTCTTCTTCCTCTCTTCTCTGTTTCTCTCTCTTTTTCTTAGTTTTTATTTCTCCTTTTCTAGTTGTTTATCGACAGGCAGGAAAGAAAGATTATGGGATGGAAGAGGCAACAGGAGCCTCTTCTGCTTCTCTTCGGCGGTAATATTCTTCTTTTCGATTGATCGTTTGTTTGTTTCTGTTTGATTCTTTTAGAATTTTTAGATTTTTTTTTTTTTTTTTTTTTTTGGTTAATATGCTTCTTCCTTCCTCTATCTCTATGTCTCTGTGTTATTCCTATAAAGAGATGGAGATGGAGGTGCAAGTGGTGCTACTTCTGGTAGTATATGAATTTTTTTTGTTTTTTTTTAGGTCTTTACTTTCAAAATTTTTGTATCCTGGAAAAGGGTTTTTTAAATAGCAATCTTATTTATTAATTTCTTAGTTGAATATATGATAATCTCAGTGCTTATAATTGTCTACTCCTTTTATTTTGTTTTCCTCTTTTTTTTTTTTTTTTTTTGAGAAAGATAGTAAAAATTTGAACTGCTGCTCAGCTTGTGCAATTGTGCATGTCACACACACACACACATTATCTGTATTTTGCTAACACTAAATTGTGTTATATATTCACTCTCCACCATAATGTATATATATATTTCAGGTTCCTTCAGTTTATAGCTAATTACTTACAGATCTTTTTTACATCTCAGGAGAATTACTGGCACTTTAAGGGACCGTCTTGAGTATTTCGGCACACAAAGTATAGATTTTGCATGTCATGGAAAAGATGTTCACCCTTATCTCTCTTCCTGTTCTTCGGCACAAGGTAATAATCTTTTATCAATGCATTCACAGCGATATTTGTAATAGCATAGATTAATATGAGAGTGAGAGAAGCCTGAAATTGTCAGTGGATTTTCAAAGTTTGAAAAGCTTTTTTTAACTTTCAAAATAAACTCGAAACTCCAGATCAAAGGTAAGGACGACAGCTAATTTGTCTAGGCCAACAGTAGTTAAGACGGTAGAAACTTAACTATTTGAAAATTTTAATTAGGTCTAAAATTCTATGACACAGATTTGAGGTCCTTAGACATCGAAAAGGAAGCACGAGAAGCCATAGATGAGCTATCATCTCCCAGGGGAGTGCTGGACGACGATCGCATAAGATCTTCGGGGTCAGAGACGAGCTCTTCCATGGCTAGCATTTCATGTTCGGATAATTACGGAAGATCGTTCGGAAGATCCTCATGGCAGGGGTTTCTTCGTCTTTGGAAACAAAAGTCGATGAGAAGGTTGTCGACATTTCCACGAGTTGGAGTTCCGAAGCTGCATAGGGGAAGAAGCAATAGAGAGGCTCATATTCCGGGCTCACAGCATAATGCGGATAACGATTTCTGCTTGTTCAAACCCTCTTGGAAGAGTTTCTCACTCACAGAACTTCAGCATGCTACCCGAAATTTCCACCCTGGTATATTTTTTGAATTATACATGCTTGTGTAGATAAACATGTGCTGTATGATTACTCAAAAGGGGTGGTAGGGTGTCGCAGTGGTAGGGGGCCTCAGGAAGCATCATTGTCTTGGGTTCGACTCCCCGTGCCGCCAATTGCACATTTACGAATGGTGTGCTGGCAGATACGTGCACGTGCGCTCCCTCGTGTGCAACGGGGCACTCTTGGGAATGGGAGTGTCTTCCTGGGGGAGCCAAATAAATGGGCCTTATGCAGGCACATGGGAACAAATAAAAAAAGTGCTACTCAAACTTGTAATTTTTATCTCTGTTTTCTGCTTCTCTAAGTAATATCGTATTGCAAAAGAGATTATAGATTTTTTTCATCCTTAGAGTTCTGTTAAATGCCTTTCCATAGAAAATTCATTTGTATTTCTAGTCCCTTTATTTACTTATGATTTCAGATAGTCATAGCTTGAGTGAAATTTCCATGACAAAATTTCCCAGTGCCCTTCTAATTACTACGAAGCATCATACTGCTACCTGTAAGCTCGTTTGCATAATTTGTTCTGATTATATTAACTCATTAAATTCACATTGCATTTTACTTCGTCGGTTCAGATATTTCCACTATTTATTAGTTCATTTTATGAGTATATCTGTATCTTGAACAAAGTAGGAATCATTTTTATGCAGATAATATCATAGGAAAGGGCGGGTATGCTGAAGTATATAGTGGATGCCTTCAGAATGGCCAGCTTGTTGCGATCAAGAAGCTAATACGAGGAACAGAAGATGAAAGAATAAGCACTTTTCTTTCTGAACTTGGAATTATAGTTCATTTAAATCATCGAAACATCGCTAAGTTGGTCGGATGTGGTGCTGATGGCGGTGTGTATCTTGTTTTCCAGTTGTCTTCCCATGGGAGCTTAGCTTCTATGCTTCACGGTTAGTCAGTGCCTCAATAATCCATGATTATACAGTTTTATAAAGTTAACCTGAGTAAGCATGATTTTTGCTTTATTCCAGTAAACTTATAATTTTTTTAAAATGAATTTAAGATTCAAAAGAAACTATGGAATGGAGTATCAGATTCAAAATTGCGATCGGGATAGCTGAGGGCTTGGAATATCTTCATGAAAGGTGTCAGAGGCGAATTATTCATCGCGACATCAAGTCTGCTAATATACTTCTTACCGACAATTTTGAACCGCAGGTATCTGCAAATTATTTACGTTGCAATATTATCACCTACCATGCTCTTGTCTGTAGTCATTTGGAGCCTATAAATTTTCAAATATTCTTTTTTTTTCTTATGATAGAAATTCACTTGCCAATGACGTCATATGACACTATCAATTTCAGAAACTATCAGATGATGAGTAAATATTTTTTCCTCTGAATCTCCCAAAAATTCTCCAAATTCCAATCAGGCTCACTTTTGAGACAAACAATTTCACTTTCAAAATTGCTAGATGATCCAAAATGCTCAAAAAAAAAAAAAAACACATCCATGAAAAAGATCACATCTTGGTTTACATCTTGAAATGTGTACACACTATTTCAGGTAATATTTATCGGATAATGCAGTACAGGAAATTGAGGAAATTTTTCTAGCATATTTCTAAAAAGTAAGTCTAACGATTCAAAGTAAAGAGCAATACAAGCTACCCATTAACTGCCTTGGTTTGATTGATTATATTCTAAGAGCAATTTGACTCGAAGGATGTTAACTGGTCACTTTTTATAATATTATCGGTACCTGCTTATAATGTTTTCTTTCAAATTTGTAGAGGATATATTTTTTTTTTCTTGTCAAAAAAAAACAAAGAAAAGAAAAATATCATGTATATGCAGATCTACTGTAGGCATGTGCTCATTAATTAGTCTATACTTATTTCTCTATATGTTATTGTAACCTGTTCTATCCAATGCGAGAAATGTGCTATCCTGGAGGCATCGGAAAATTTTATATGCTCCTCTATCCCTTTATTTTTAGTCGTAAAATTGCTCACTATTTTCGATTTAATACTGGTTTCCGAAATTATTCGTCTAGATTTGTGATTTTGGGCTAGCAAAGTGGCTACCAGATAAATTGACACACCACTCAGTGGAGGCTTTTGAAGGCACATTCGGGTTTATAATGTCTACAAATCTTTTTGAAATTCCGGTTTTAGATATTTTGTTCTTCCATCTAATCTCTCCCTGCTTGTTATCCAGTTACCTTGCCCCGGAGTATCTTATGCATGGTATAGTCGATGAGAAAACCGATGTTTATGCTTTTGGAGTTCTATTGGTTGAGCTTATTACGGGACGCAAAGCTGTAGATTCGTCGCAGCAAAGCCTAGTAATGTGGGTATGTACTATCTAATCTTAGTTGATCTTTAGATAATCTGCGATCTTCGACCTTCTTACCGGTGAGTTGTCACAGGCAAAGCCTTTGCTTGAAAAGAATGATATTAGGGAGCTTGTGGATCCTACCTTATGCGATACATATGATCGTAAACAACTGAAGTTAACAGCACGCGCCGCTTCTTTGTGCATCCAGAATTCTTCAATCCTACGTCCACGCATGAGCCAGGTTTGTTGATAAAAACTGCTCAAAATTTAGTGTAGATTTCTCCCGGAAGGATTGGGCGTCAGGAAGCCTCTCTATTGTGGGTTCGACTTCCCGTCCTGCCAGTATTTAAAAAAAAAAAAAAAACAATCTCATGACAGGTATCCCTCTAACGTGCCACTGTCCTAGGGATTGGCCCTTGGGTAGTCTCCTTTCGGGATGGACTAGGTACAGTAATGCCGGTTCCCCTCCCTAGTATTGCAAACGGTGCGGGCCCGGGCTGGCCTGTCCCCTTGTTATACCTGCTCGGCTCGGCTGGCTGCCCGCCGGAGCGGAGCCGGCCTTAAAAAAAAACACTATATGAGGGCTGACCCGCCCCGCCTCACTCGCGTGGGCTGGTTTTTCCAGCCCGGTCGGCGAGGCGGGCTGCGGGCTTGTTTTTGCATCTCTACCCCCCCCTCCCCACCCAAAAAAAAGGGACTATTTCTTCGAGAAAATAACGCCTTAGCTGAACAGTGTTGCTCGAAAACATTTTTTCATGTTAAAGATTTTTTATGAAATTTGGTAAAAAAAAAATCATTTTTTGCACTACTCTTGGTAATTGCTAGCAATAATATTTACTGAAAACAAATGATTAGCAAGAATTTTTACTGCATGAAGGTTCTGAAGATGCTGAGAGGTGATGAAGGAAACCAAGAATTTCTAAGACAACGTTCGAAGCCGCTTCTACAGAGGACATATTCGGAGGAGCTCTTTCATGTGGAGGAATACAATGCGACGCGGTATCTAAATGATCTTAACCGGCATAAACAGCTTGCTCTCAACTTATAGATAGATGGGATCTTGTCATGTATTTTTGGTTTAACAAATTTAGATCATTGATTTGATATATTCACTGGAAGTTGTGAATATCCGTGGTTTTTTCTGTTATGTTGGTCGTGCAAAAAATGGACCGGTTTAGCAGAATTTTTCTACGGTAATTTTTAAAAAAAATTAATAATAATGAAAGCAGGAGATGTGTGGGATAAGAAAGTAATGTTGAAAAATTGTATATACATGTAAGATAAACTTGCTTGGATGAGCATAGATTATTGCATTGTGATGACCAACTATATTCTTGATTTGGACTTACCCATTTTCTATTTTATTTTTTTAATAATAAGGTAAAATTTATGTTGAGATATATATCAGATTATTTTATTAATTTTTTTTTTTTTTTTTTAACTATAGTTATTGAGATGTGGTAAGAAAATAAATTTCTGAATATAACGTTGCTCCACAACACTGTTTTGAGCGTAGGTCTGTCAAAATATTCGAATTTATAAGTCAGCCATGTATATTCCCATATATGCCACATTTTATATTAGCTTTAAATATGACATGTTACTTCTTAGATAATTTATATTAAAAATTTAAAAATAATTTAACTTGTAATTGTATTAAATTATTTCTATATTCCAACAATGCCGTGCCAATATCAACTAGACAGAATACAACGTACTCGAATGTGATTTACATTCAAGGATTTATTAATATTATTTTTTTTTTTCAATGACGAATAACATGTCTTGAACAAAGAATATTCGATACAGAGTTCCCAAATACAGGAAGCAAACATCCGAACCATCAGCAATAATAATTGAAATAATACAATTTTGAAGCATCACGGGTGAACACCAAGAGCAATGTTGCACCGGAACGAACCCGCTTCGAACCCAGAACCTACTTCTGTACAAGCAGACAATGAAGAGCTCACGCCGCTTCGAGGTAGGCGTTATCATCTAATAGGGAATAACTAGTTCCACCACGAGTTCCACGTTCGAAGCTCGAATCTACACAATGTACAGGCAGGAAGAGAGGGTATCGACGGAAGAGGTTTAGCTTCGCCTTCTACACTCTTGCTGTATACGAGAAGTTCCAGGACCTGATAATATAAGACGCAATCATCATGAAAAACTAAAGAATAGGATCTTGTCGGTTAAAAAACCAATTGTTTCACGAAGGGAATGAAAGATTTATCTTTTCTGTGCTCTATGGATGGTAAAAAGGACCTTCCCATGCTAGAAAACTAGAACTTTCCGGCTGGTTAGAGATGTTAAAAAAGCCCGCAGCCCCGCTCGTCCGCCCTGCAAGGTCGGCTGCACGAGCCGGGCTGGAGAAACCAACCCGCGCGCACGGGACGGAGCGGGCCGGCACCCGGGCAATACTATATAAATTTTTTTTTAAAAAAAAAAATTCCGGCCTGCTCGGCTCAGCTTGGTGGGCTGCCGGCCGAGCCAAGCCGGCCCGCCCCGCCTTAGACACAGTGCGCCGCATCAAACAGTGCGGGCCCGCCCGCCCGGCTTGCAACACTATGGCTGGTGGAAAGTCCGCTATGTAGAGACTAGGTGCGGGTTTGGTTTCACCGAACAAAAGTTTAAAAGGTAAAAAAAGTGTATTTGTTCCATCAGCTTTTGTTTTTGTTTTATTAAATTTGTGCGTCACATTTGTTCGAGCTAAAGATGGGAGCACATTTAGCTCAAATTTAGAGAAAAAAAGAGCCAAAATCAAGAATGAAGTCAAATGAGCCGTAAACTGGAAGTGAAAAACGATACCTCTCAGTCTGCGCCGTGAGCTTCATGGTAAGCTATAAACATAGAATATTAATCACCTATCTATACAACGGAGTAGCGTGGACTGCAGCTGAGCAAGTTAACCTGATCAATGATGAAACCTCAAAGTTAGCTCCAAACGGACCAAACCCAAGAAAATAGAGGTAAAGACATGAAATACGCTACAGGTACGTAAAATATTCTACCTTCTTCACAAAAGGCAAAAACACCCCCTAGCATGTCATCGTTGTCTCCCTCATCATCGGGCTTCTCTCTCTCACAGTGGCTGCTGCTGCTGTCCGCATCAGTAACAGCTTCAGTTAACTCACGACAATCGTCGAGCTCCGATACTTTACAATAGCCCTCCTGGAAATATTGGGTGAACACTACTGAATCATCTGTTTCAGTATTCTCTGAATGAATGTTAGTAATACATGCATCTGAGGCTTCACATCTGAGACCATTGTTCAAAGAACATATCTCATTCGTCCTCCTAGAAGATGATGAGCAATTTGGAATCGAGTTATCCAGGAGGGAATTGGTCTTTTGATGTTCAGCTCGGAAAGAACTTTTATCTGTCGCAAAATAAATTTCAGGCATCCTCTGAGTAGTAATTTGAGAAACTGCAGCAGTTGTGCCAATGCTTTCATCTTGTACCTCCGAATTGGCCATTAAGATAGAACTGTCAATAGATTCTACTTGAGATGGTTTTCCTAATGATCGCAAGCCTAGATATTGACAAAGCCAGATAAGAGCTCAATCAAACTAAAAATAATAAATAAATAACTACCTCTATTAAGTCAAAGAAACAAGAAAAGTGAGTTAACATGCTTAAATAAATAAATAAATAATACTTGATTAATAAAAGCTCAATTAAAATCTGCACTTACTCATCCCAGTAGTCAACGAAGCTGAATTAGTGTGGGTAGATATTGCATTATTCACAAATTTATCCTTACTTTGCTTAGTCTCTGAAGGTAATGCCTGATATTTTCCACTAGGCAGACCCCTACAAAAACAATGAAACCTCATTAAAAAAAATGCACATAACTCATGGAATTTTTTACCATTTATACGACTAACTACAATGTAGCCGCTGATAGAGTATTTAAAGAAGCAAAACAAGTATTAGTTCCAATGCAAAGAGATGTTCCGACAAACGAACAGAAACAGACAAATTTAGAAGTAAATACAGCTGTATTCTAGCAAGGGGAACCCACAAGACGTAAACTCTCGAAGGTCCAGCCCAGCGCCACCACTCGAGGTAGCTCCTGAAGCACATCTACCAAGGGGGACATGTAAAAGAAATCCAGACTTCCCCACATAAATGGGGGGCACAAAGGTTGTTAGGGTGAACTTTCACCATCCGAGTGGGCAAGTGTAGTTGTATTCCTACTTGGACATTTGGAACAGTATCTTATTTGTTCTACAAGCTTGAATAAAACTAATCTAGGAGAGAATACAGCCAAACAAATTTAAAGCCTCAAAACAACAAGTTATCTAGCAGCATGCCTTGGTTAAATTATCAAAGCAGATCTCTAAATAAGATTCATATATTAAATTACAAGACACACAACCTTGAGAAGCATTATGTTTGCAAACACTCGTAACAAACGACAAGATTCGTATAACCACAACGGAATAGCTAATCAAGCATCCCTTCAAGATCAATTTCTACATGGACGCGACTCTTCTCAACCATCAATAGTACTTTGGGAAATGTAAACCCAATTATATAGAATGCCAGGAAAAAATTTAACTTAGCCATCTCCTATACTTACATATACCAGTACAACTGCACTATACCTCCAGAAGTTCTGTTATCTTCCATCCAATTGTAGCGTATCTTCTAATTCAACCACTGTGCTTTATTCTGTTTTTTATTCTTCTGATTAATACTACAACTTTCAGAAATTTCTGCCGAACAGAGAAGGTTGTCCTTGAGTTCTTTTCTAACTCTTTAAGACTAATTTCAAATTCGAGCAACCTTGTAATCCTAATATGAAACCATGATAGACTTACTTAAACCTTTTGAATGGAATCCTTTCTCTCCCGACCCTAGAGGGCCAATTTCTAACCCTATCATTTAGAAAGACATCATATTCTACTTCTCTGTGAAGTCCTATTTGTTTCCTCCCCCTTCATATCACAAACAAGCTCTCTTCTCATCTCACAACTAGCTCTACTAGTCCGTTCCAATTTTCACCTTGCCATCTGAGCTCAATATAGAGCTACAGTTTCATCTAATCACTTTGCTTTTCTTGTTTCCCAGTTACTATAGCTCGATTCAAAATAGGTCCATAACGTCCCATTTATAAATAGATTACCTGATTACCAACCTACTGAAAATAATGCATCATCTTACCTATCGGAAAGAGGAACCAATGGCCTCTATTTGCCTCGTCATAAGCCATCTAATTAAGATAACGCTTGAAAAGGAAAAGTGCTATAAATTCAAAAGTTCCATACGTGATGATATCAGTAAGCTATGTGCCTCTCTACTTTCCTCTTAATATCATCAACTAGTCTTCAATGCGCCTATCCCAGATTTTCAAATCTCACTTACCTCCAACCCAGACTAAAGGGAGATAGACAAAGGCTAGGACCTAGGAGCTCTCCCTAGCATTTCTCTGGCAAAGTCAGTCATCTGAGGGAATGGAAGAGAATGCTACGCAATGTACTGAGTTTCCTTTTTTCATGAACTGTGGGAATGTTACTAATACATGGATCAAAATATATAACCCCTTTTAATTAAGATATTCAATTGACCTATTGATGTGTCGAAGACCTGCTCCGGTTTTCCCCTTGTTAATATCGAAATATAAGGCTGGATGCGTTAAATCTTGCAATCTATGAAAGAACTATGCTGGGATCCATAAAAATCATAATAATCTCCCCCACGCCCCAACATAAAAAGAACTAACACCCAAAAAAGAAAAAAAAAAAAAAAAAAAAAAGATAAAAACACTGTCATGCTACTAACAAAAAATGTTACTTATCCCCTACGTCAATCCACAAACAGAATAACTAACTAATAGCGCATCCAGTTTTTAGTAACACAAGGATCTAATTTCCCCTTCCCTATTCAAATGACGTACAAAATACATAATATCAGAATATAATAGAAAATCAAAAACCTTGCTGGGTAAAAGAAATTACCTATCATTTAAAACAGGTTGAAAGCTGTGAAACTGCTCGAATACAGGAAGTAAATCCTTTCTCCTTATTTCAACCTCTTCAACAGGGATTGTTTCAACTTCTACTTCTCCACCAGCATAATCATTTGAATACACACCCGCAGGACCAGAAATGACCAACATATAGAAGCAAATCTAAGCATATTTGGGAAAATTGACAAAGTCATTGAATATGAAGAAACAAGTTTTTAAAGTAAATTGTCTACATTGATTACCTTAGACTTTTGCCAAAGTGGTATCTTCCCTGAGTTAATATGTACTTCAGCATTAGATAGGTACCAGTGAGGCCTTTCTTGATGCCTTGTGAAATCTTTCCCCGTTGAACAATTGGTTGATGAGGCTGAAAAGGAAGTGTTATTATCTTCGCAATCAAAAATATCCATGATCAAGTCCACTTGTTCGTTTTCATGTACTATCTTGGAAATGTTTTCCTCCCTTTCAGGCCAATGTGACCTTCTGCAAACATCCCACCACTGAACTGGTTCAGCTTTTACATGCAGCTCATCATCTTGAACTTGTGAAAGAGTGGCAGAACCAGTTCTTGAGCTACTATCGCATAAATCTGTACCCAATGTTGGAACTAGATCATGCTGAATAACATGACCTGATGGAGAGTACACCAAAATATGCTCCAACGAACTAGCCCGCATATGATTCAGCTGGCTATCATGGATAGAGTTGTGGAAAACAGCAGCAATAGCACCTGTTGGTATAGAAGCCTTCCCTGTTGCAGAAGCTGCAACAGTAGTAACAGTATTAAGCCAACCGGAATTGCTGTTCTTAATCCTACTAACTACAGAAAGAGTTGTCGCAGGTGGGGATGGAAGAAACTGCTGCTCAGCTGCATAAGTCGAACTTGACCACCAAGGTGATGTAAGGTTGGGTGTTAGGACTGGTCCACCAGTATGAGTCTGTGTTTGAAGACTAGCATCACCTCCAAAAGGGGATAAGACAAAAATATGACAAGTGCCTCGGGATGAAACAATAGCCACCCACTGGCTAAAATGACTAAAGCAAACATCTTGAATGACCTGTCAAGGCAAAATATAATGCTAGCTAAGAGGATGCTATTGGCATTTTGATAAATGTACAGTCTTCAATACTTACCGCTGTTGTTAGTCCTCGGTACAGCTTGTAAAGATGTATGTGGGATGAAGTCCAATCGTATCGAGGAGGGCTTGAGCTATTAGGCACACGACTTGGCATTATCCGAAAAATATTTATATTATTTCCATGTATAGAAGCAGTTACCAGAAGTGTTCCACTAGGGTCAAAACAAAGGGCTGAGATTGGACTTGCATGAGCTTTGAATTGCGAGATAACCTCTTTCGAGACAAAATCTTGGACAACAACCTGCAAATATCAATATCATTATTACCAACTAAAGTTCATCTAAAATGAAAGGTATCGCGGCAAAAAACAAAGCACGTGAAATATGATTTTACTAACCATTCCTGCATTATCAGCTTCATGTGGATGTATTGATGATTGTTTGGCAACTATCCTGCCTGAATTTGGTAACGGAGAAGTAGAACCATCAGGCACAAGATCATGACAATATCTCGAGAAAGTTTTGTATCCCATGTCACCCAGATTGAGTAATCCCGCAGCCAACTGTTTAGTTGATTCCATAGCGTAACGAGCAACCAAGTTCCCACTTCCTGGTGAAGTTGATGGACTAACACCAGGAGAGGGTGTAAGGTTTTGTGGACTAAGACGCCCTGTGTTTGACAAAAGGGGATTGTTGGAAGAATAAGCTAACCACCTCGAACCAACTGCCATTGGACCATAACCAACATTAACTCCAACACCTCCTTGTAATGGATACGTCAGTACGCTGAACTTATTTTCAAGAGTAACAGAATCAAAGCAATATATCTGCAAAAGAGAACCATTGAACTAATTATAAATAAGTCCCAAAATAACTAGATAATTTCTCAAATATACATAACGTCTATCATGAATCATCTTAGATTACTTACTTGAGCAGCAAGTGCCACAGCGACTACTCTAGGACTGCAACGAACTATATATACAGCAGAACGAAATCTCAGAACATGCACATAACTGTGAGATCTGAGTGAGAAGAATCGAACAACTGTTGGGGTAGAAAATAAGTTCCCTGCTTGTGGTTCGCTAGAATTCTCTCTAATCAAAGCACTGAGGCGGCCCCCTTGGACCGTGCCCATGCCATTGGTTTCATCACCAGCAACAACTAATAGCAAAGGATGTGATGCTCTAAATCCTTCACTACCCTCTGAGTATGCTGGAGTCGGCTGCATCTGTAAAAATGTTACCGGGCCATCACGCTTTGAAACCAATTCACATACATCAGATGCATCATCCACGTCCAGTACTTGAAATCCATTCGAGTAACCAAGAAGCAGAACATGTTTAAAAGAAGATGACCCAAGTTCCAGCTTGTCAAAGCCAGCCCACAAAACCTGATCAGAGTTTTAAAGAGAAACCCAACTATAAATGACCAACAACGTCTAGCAATAGGTTCTGCAAAATTAATGAGAACTAATATTTTCAACATACAGAGCTTCAAAGCCTCTAGTAGTAATGAAACAAGAAACCCACTATATGAACTCCATGGTTACAAGGTAAGAGCTGTGAACTCCAACAGATAGTAGTGTCCAGCTATTAGACAATAGAGTTAAATATTGTAATGACGAAGAGTATAGATACTAGAGTTAAAGATGCCAATGAAAGAGTATAGGCAGAGAAAATTATACAGACTAAAAGCAACAAAACCAGTTACACTCCTCATAGTTTCACTTTGGAAATTCATTTAGAATAACTTATTAAGACAAAATACTTAGCTAAAACTTGCATAATGTATCAAAAAATTACCTATATAAATCCTAAACAACTTTGAAGTACCTAATGGTAAAGAAGGTGCTTTCACGAATTCCCTTTATTTCTACGATAATTAGTCCCCTATAAAATTAGAGTAGCATGAGTGAGATCTAAAAGACCAACTCGATAAATCATTAGAGTAGCCGACTACAGGTGGTCTAAAACACATTGCAATAAGAAATTAGATATGATTTCATGTATGCTTCCATGAAAGTTGGGCTTCCGAGTGAGTATATTATTCATAACAGTCACATAGAGAGATAGAGAGAGAGAGAGAGAGATGGAACAAAAGAATTAATTTAGACCTAAGTAAACCAGCTAGTAACTGAAAGACGATGCTCCAAAGTTTCTTCTCTTAAGGTCTATAATCTTCCAGATGAAATTGCTATCAATCCTAAACGTAGATATGTACGTATAGAAAATCCATGAAGGATTGTTATGAGCATCTTCAGAATACATACTGAATCTGCAAACTGAACACATAAGCATGCGATATTCATGAATCTTTTCATGAAGATGATATAGCTTCATCAGTCAAGCCTGGAAGTTCTATCAACAATAGCCTTGATAGTAGTTATCATTTCATAAAAGCAGAAGGAACAGCAACCGAGAAAAAACTCTATAGCTGAAACTACAATCATCTCACCAAACTGCACTTCCATACTTTCGTACTCTGTGGCACGAAAGAAAGCTTATATTACAATTACACCTACTAAGCCTGGTAAGCTCATAATTAAACTGATCAAATCAACGCTAAATATCGAGCCAACATCTATGATTCCATCCTCTCTAAATGAAACCAGTTGTCTACCTCTCCCACCGCATACTTAAACATTGACATTTCTTAAACTTCCTCCGGCACAACCCTTCAATCAAGAAACTAAAGTTGCCCTCCTTTCTGATAATTTTGCTTCCAATTTGAACCAATTAAACAATTCATTCCGGTGTACTTTAACCATGTTTTGTTTACTAGAGTACTCATGGTGCACATCAACCTAGACTAACTAAGCAACACGATCAATTAACAATACTTAGAAAGCCATGCCATGCTCCCTTTTATCACCGTAAACAACCAACATTTGGCGAAATATCAATTAGCAATTGAACAGTTCCACGCTCAACTAGAACGACGGTTAGCCGTTGCCTAGACTTGGCAGTGCTATCATAGTTAAGTCATATGCTAATTGATTTTTCTAATTGCAGTAAGCTAGTGGTGGCAGAGGTTTAACCTGGTCGCGCACATCGTCAGTAGGGACGGCGATCGAGGCGGCGACGTGCGCTCCGGTGGAGCGCACCGTCGAAGCCAACGAGCCGGCGTTGTCCGATACCGTTTTGATGCACGACGATATGATTCTTATCGAGCTC
Organism: Xerophyta viscosa; assembly: GCA_002076135.1. NCBI lineage: Eukaryota > Viridiplantae > Streptophyta > Magnoliopsida > Pandanales > Velloziaceae > Xerophyta > Xerophyta viscosa. Next base: position 10,990,239 of record MJHO01000001.1, on the reverse strand, counting down.
GGAAGCAGCCCGTTTTTTCCCTTTCCCCTCTTCATCCACCTCCTCCTCCGCCGCAGCCTCCCTATCTGTTGCCACCTCCGCTACCGCTCCGCCGTCTCCGGCAATCACATACACGATCTTAACTCCTTCAGCTCCGTCAGTTTGACTTCTCCGCCATGGCCAGAGAACAACCGAAGAAACCCAACACGAAAACCAACCTCGTTTTCTCTCTGTCTCTCTCGCTTTTCTATTCCCGTTGGAGCCTTCCGTCCCAACTACTCCATCGCAGAATCTTAGCCGTCGGATCTATTTAAGCAGGATAAGTTATTCTGTCCCGCAAGACCCGAGGTTTCGTTTTAAAAATAAGCGAGGAGATCAGCACGCAACGAAGGAATATGAGGGGAGATACCCCTACCCGCAGGAAAGGCGTCGGATCACGATTATTTCCAAGCCGTCGGATGGAGTGGTCGGATGTGATCTACGAAACTAACGGTTAGATTCGTGTGGGTCCCGCTCCGCGTTACGTGCCGGCAGGGGGGTATTGTGGAGTGCGGTAGAAATGAGCGTACGTGCGCACGCAAATGGCCAAATTAGCATGCAGTGATAATAATGATCAAGTAATGTGGCTTGGGCTGGCATTCAAATCAGTCTATTATTTTTACGTAAAAATATGATAAATTGCTATGTCAGTAAATAGAGGGCTAATTTGTGAGTTAAAAGTAGGGCTGAGAATTATCCGAACCTATCTGAAAAATCGAACTGATCCGATCCGAACAAAGCCAAACTTTCGGGTTCGGGTTAGGTCGGGTTCGGTTCGAGTCGGTATTTTAATAGTTCAGGTCTATATAATTCGGTTCGGGTTCGGTAGTCGAATTTCGGGTTGGTTCGGGTTGGACCCGAATTATCCTCGAGTCAAATTTTAATTAGTTTTCGTTGATTTTTATGTACTAATTCTTTCTTTTAAACAAAACATTTATATTACAACTTCTCGGGTCGACCAGAACGACCGAAACTGACTCAAATCCGAATTGGTGTTGAATAAAAATAATTTGTGCTGTTATTCAGGTCAACCTGAACCAACCCGAACTAATCCGAATTTTAGTCAGTTCGGGTCGGTTCGGGTCTGAAAGTATTCGTTTTGCGTCGGCCTTAAGAATTTCGGATCGGGTCAGTTCAGTTCGGGTTGATCCGAACGCTCAGCATTAGTTAAAAGTAAAAGTGAGTTAACTCGTAAGGGATCAGAAATAGGGGTTAATGTGCAGTGATATGTAAAATAATAAAAATATATAATTCTTTAGGAAGTAAAATGGTATATATAAAATTTTGGAAAAATTGAAGAAAGTTAAAAAAAAAAGAAAAAAGAAACAAAATATCTTAGAAATTGAGATGGATAATTAAAGATAAGCCTATCATATTCTCATTTCATTGATGTTTTAAATATTTTTAATTAATATAAGTTCCATAAAAATATTATTTTAATAGTAAATGTGTTAAAGTATATAATGATCGTCTCCCAGTATCAAATTCTATTACCAACTATATTTTAGATTGAATTAAAATTTACAATTATGTTAACTTGAACTTAATTTGTGTGCATTTTCAGCTACAAATAAATTCCATCTGAGTTATATATGTTATACCATAATTGTAATATAAATTTAACTAAAATGTATTCCTGTATTTCATATTTTTAGAATAAATTATAATAAACAATTTCCTAAATAGATTTCACATATTTTCCAAAATTAAAAAACTTGATTTATGCAATTTGAAGTTACCATTTTGTGCTCAATTTGTCAACTACATTAATTTAACTCTTCGGTTAAAACATTATTCTCCGTTCCAAAAGGTACATTTTTTTTTAAAGTTTATTAATAATTACTCATGATTAATAATTTAAAACTCGAACTTTTGATATTTTTAGGTAGGAGTACGACGAATAAATTTCATTTTATTTAGCGGATAATCATTATGCTGCCTACTATCACAACGCCGCCGGGATCGATACCACTTTCGGATAGCGATGATGATAAGTCGGGCGGATCGGGATCGCCGATGATCAATATGAGCATGGTCAAGGCGGGAGTACTAGTTTTGTATGGTTTGCTCCACATGCTTGAAGTTTTTGTGATCGTAAAGTTGTATCTGAAGCTAAAGAAAGTAGCGAGAGCGGTTGCGACCGCCGAATCCACAGCACCCGAAACTTAATTTGGTTTATGCTTTTGATATGTTTTTACAGGGTTATAATTAAAGTTTAGTTGAATGAATTAATTAGATATTTTTGTTTAAATAAGTCATTTTTTAATGAATAAATTCCATTTAAATGGAATAGTTTGTGCTTCTTTTATGTATCTTTGAATGTATTTCTTTTTTTTTTCTTTTAGTTGTTAAAAAAAATATTTACAGTTTAATAAAAATTATGTCAATTTATTTGTAAAAAATATTCCTTACTTAACACTATTACCATGCACGAGACCACCGGGCGATTAAACGATATTTTAAAAGTGAGTATAATTCAAGATTCTCGGAATGGGTGTAACATTGTCGGTGAGATTAAACGGATTCTAATTGTACAATAAGAAAAAGGATCATAGAGCAACTGTTATTGTTGCATGAAATTTTATTTTAATTATTAAAGACAATGCACAAGAAATAAAGCTTTTTAGTCACTTTTTCACATTTTACTTGGACAATTTTGGCTGTGAATAAATATAGAAAACAATCTATGTTAAAAGAAATACGGAAAGACAGTAATTTTTATATTTTTTATTTTAATTTGAAAATTTTCTGAAAAAAAAACAATTATAACTGCAAATTTTCCAGTATTAGAGCAATGCTATATGATTCAAAATTTTGCATAAAATTAGACAAAATTTCATCGCGTGGCCCGCGCAAGGGACGCGAAATTCCAGGATAAGCAATTTCAACAGCAGATTATGGTCTCAGCTGTACGTCTATGTTCCGGCAGTTAACAACACGATACAAACAAACACGACACGTGCCAACAACTTCATATATGAATTATTAAATAACATTGTAAAAATTCTACTTCTACTTTGAAAAGAACAAATAAAGTGTGTACGGGCACGGCCCCATCAACATGGTCGGCATGCGTCTGAATGAGTCGGCTCTGCTCGGCACTGAAAATCTTGGTTTGATACATAAAACCAGACATGTAGTCTTTAGACTTAAGAGTTAACAAAATACTTTGCATACACCAAGGAAAATCAGAGGACAGGTCAAACAGATACAAGGGATTTTACAAAACCGAAAGCTTCGGCAGAGCTCGAACATCTCGTTCAAGGTAAAAGCGGCAAGCCGATCAGTCGGCCGCCTTCTGGCGTCCAACTAACGGAAGAAAGATCACTAACACACGTGGCAGCTCCTTCTGCAAAAGCCTAATAGCTCATCAGTTCCTACCATGTACTCTCGATTCTTTGTACATTCTCCCAAAGCTGCCCACCTTTCGCACTGCTCATTCTCATCCTTGCATTCGCCGTAACTTCCTACAGTTTTGTCGAACGAGTCGACATGAATCCACTTCGTTGCTGACCATTTTTCGCCTTTAATTACAGGGCAACCTCCATGGAGGCTCATAGGATCCGTAGTAGCATCAGGGTGTAGGTTGAAGAAGAGAAGTGCGTCTCCCTTGCGTGGTTTTACTTTATACAGTACAATGAAGGTTCAAGTTAGATACGAAAAATCGAGGAACAAAATTTTCAATATAATGTTTATAAAGGAAATAAACAAAACACCTGCAATCCCCTGGCGACCGCATTCCGAAAGATCTTCATCCTTCAAGTTCCCACCATGACGTTGCGATTTCTATCAAAGTTATTTGGAAAGTAGTTTCAAACTTCTAACAGATCAATATTTTGCATTAGATAGGAAAAAAAAACATTTCCTTCAAAATTATGCTTTATAAAAGTGAAAAGCTAATAAAAGAAGAAAATACATTCAAAGAAGAAAACTTGTATACATTAGAACCAACCTCGGCTTGTGGAAAGACGGTCTCCCCACCTTTCTCAACATCAGATAGATACATAAGAACAGTAGCCAAACGATGACCACCACGAGCAATATTAACCTTGTCGGAGAAGTAATCATAGTGTGGGTCATACTTTTGGCCATGCTCGTACCTTAAGACTTGCATGTCTTCACCATTCTCTAAAATAAGACCATTCAACACATCATGTCAAAAGTTTTTAGCCTTCTTAATGAATAATTCATAAACAAATAGTGTGAGCTCATTCAATCAAATAACCAGTTACGAAAAAATAATATCATGTAAAGAAAGAACACTCTAAACTCTCAATCAATAAGAGAATCCAGAAGAAGAGAGATAGAAAATATTTTAACAGAAGATACTCGTACAGTTTGAGGAACTTATAACACTCTACCATTGCTAAGACTCCATAAAATTACTATTGCAAACATATACATATGGACACCTAAGTGATCCATATCCAGAACATCATAAAGGTAAAAATAAAAACAGGTAATAACTTCGGTGAGAAGCACACATTTTAAGGATTAATCCGTTGTTTCTCTATGTCAAGTGTCAGTAGCATATGACAGCATTTGATAACAACGATGACTTTCATGTGCGCAACAAATTCAACGTGCACGTATATTTCTATGCCTTAAAGTTGCTTGGACACTGTAACCCAAAATTATTGAATGATCTAGACACTATCTAATACGTAACGCATTGGCTTTACATCTGAAGATTGATAAAACCTGTAGTTGGCATTACTTTGCATAATGGATATTTCACAAATTCAACAAAATAGAAGTTTTAAACGATCTTAGCTAAACTTTTTAGTAGTATGACAGCACAACAGCATTTTATGGTGGTGGATATTAATAAATCTTTCAGATCCTTATTCATGAGTGGCTTAGTAGCCCATTTTCCTCCACAAAGTAAGTCTTTTTAAATGCTTTTAATAATCCATAGACACCCTCCTAACTTAGAATATAAAGCTAATAAGATAAGTCGACCTCTTATAAAGGACTGATGGATGGGTGTGAGGATAATAAGAACATACAGCACTACACTCTGGACAAGATTCGTGAGTTTGTGGAAGTTCATTGATCATAATCATGTATAGATAGATTCTTTGATCATACAGGCAGTTAATCATGGCTTATACATATATTTCTTGCATGGTATACTAAACATATTGTATTCACATACGAAAATAAGTTGTCGGTTTCTGAAATACGACACCGCATAACATACATAGATTCGATCCTTCCCACTTTAAGGATAATAACATAAACTAATAACAATGCATTTTACTAGATAGTACATAGATCTAACCAATTGCCTATCTAATTGGAAATTAAGTTCCATTAAGCACACATTCCTTATTTTAATCCTTAACTAATTGGGAATTGACTAATAACAGTTTCATTTTGATCCTCTTCGAATACAACTTCATGTCCCAGTATTCTTCTTTTTCTGATAATTGGCTATATCCGAATATGAAACCTCTTACAACAAATTAAAAAAAATTATCTATACAAAAGAAAATTCAAAAAACAAAAACTTAAGGATGGTGCAATTAATCAAGAAGTGTGTAATGAAGTCTTACCTTTGGGAAGAAATGTCCAGGCTGCAATCTTATCTTCAATGCGAGTAACAATGGCGTCCTGCTAATAGCACTCATCAAAGTCTAAATATGCAGAATATCATATGACAGTAAGCAAAAAGATGTATTCTAATTTGCAAAGACTTCAGCAAAGATCGAATCTTTGTTTCCCATGGAGTATCCTTATAAACCCTTTTAAGATTAGAAAATGGCATACACAATCCTCTGAATTTTTAGAAGATGTTTATTTGGAAGGTTGTTATTTTCTCGTGCAAAATTCTATCTTCACTAGCTCAGTTGCAATGTCACTTAGCAGATCAGTTGTTCTATTGATTAAATTCCAAATTAAAATTTGTATCACATTTTTGGGACAAGCAAAAGTTTATGATATAACGATATGGGAAAAAAAAAAGAAACCAGTTCAGGTACTTTTTGCTTCTCATAAGTCATAACTTGGAAGCTAGTAGACATGCAGACAGTCAATCTTTTGTGGTTTCAAACGTTTTTTGAAACCAGAATAATGGAAGCTGTGATAATGACGCGATAGAAAACATTAGGGAGTCTTGGACACAATGTTGAAGTGCTATGGCAATTGTAACCATAGTTTTACGTGCCGATCGGCATGTCTCAATTCCAACATTTATCAGCAAGGCATGAATTGGCACAGTATATTACCAAAATATTATATATAAATTCATTATCAATTTTAAATTTTTTACTTTTTTTTTTTAAAAAAAGAACAAATAAATATAAATCAGCACGGTCGGCACAACATGAACTTGCACGTCACATTCCCAAAATATTATATATAATTAACATATCAATTTTAAATTCTTTACTTTTACTTTTTTTTTTAAAAAAAAAAGAATAAATAAATGTAAATCAGCACGGCACTAACGGCATGGTCGGCACATGCCAGAATCTAGGTTTACGGAAACTTGGTTTGGCTCGGCACCGAAAAGTTTGATTGTAACCTATATATGTCATGATTTTCGGTGCTGGTCAACGCAGCCCGTGCCGTGCGGTTTATTTCTGTTCCAACAGTTGTGGGCACAGCATGTGCCCAAAAATCTTATATTTGAAAGTTTTAATTAGTTTTTTTTTTAAAATAATAAATGTATATCGGTACGGTCTGCAACTACCAAGATCTGAGTTTATTGAAACTTAGCTCAGTTCGGCACAAAAAACCTTAATACATGTAGACATAGGGGAAACATCTCGACGTCCCTGATAAGATATTCAAATGGGTTCGCTGAATTCTAAATTCTGCTCACAATCTTGGGTGATTGTAAGTTAATACAAAAGCTTGTAAGTGATGCTACATAAAAGGAATATAAGACATAAGATGTTTAGCGGAGCAGAATTTTATAGAAGTTACATATCTGGATGTTTAAGAGAGGTTAGAATTTAATAACATCACTAGCATAATTGAACCAGGTTTGAATCACCAATCACATGTTCATCAAGCTTACTTGATTATTGTTATAACTCCTAGTGCACAATTAGAATGCCGAATTGAGCAGACAGTGAAATAGCACTCAAACCAATTCATATTAAAGAGTATACTAAAGTTGAAACAATATTCAAATCAATATTCACAGCATATTTCAAACTATACCTACAAATTAAAATTAGGATTACCAAATTAAGCATTCACAGGAATCCCACCAATTAACAAAAGATACAATGCCCACAAACCTTTCCCTTTCTGATAAACATTCCTGAGCTCGTCCGAACATCACTGAGCGTGCTCTCCCCCGACAAATTATCCGCCACAGCCGATCTCTCCAGCTCCAACCTCGCCTGCTCAATCATCATGTTAACCACCAAAAAAAGAACTATTCAAAACCAAACTGTGGTACTCACAAGTGATATGAGGTGATCGCACTCGTCGTCAGTGAGAAATCCCTCGTACACGAACGCTCTACAAAACCATCGCTTAAAAAATCAGCAATGACAACTTTGCGTTAAAGTAAAATTAGAATGAGAAACGAACCTGGGTTTCCTTGATATCTGGCGAGCTCTGGTGGGATCGACGGCGGGAGATGAGGATAGCACCGATGAACAGATCCCAAAGCGGAGAAGTAGACAGAAAAGAGACATGAGGAGGAGCCGCCTCGTCGCCCTGAGCTTAGTTTTGAGCATCTTTGACATGCAGAAGAAAGAAGAGAGAGATCGATCGGTCGGAGATGGTTGTGATCGTCGATCTGTCGGGGGAAATGTCTTCTTCGATCGAAGTAGATCGTGGAGAATTGGTTGGAAAATTGTCAATACGAAATTGAAATATTAAATTACCTGTGTAGGTAGACTTTTGTCACCCAAACGCTTTTAAGTTTGGCTTTTAAATAAGTCAGTCAGAATATTATATTACTGGACTTTTTATGTTATAAGATAAGATTATTTATGCTACAATAACCCGAGATTGAGTACTCTTTGGCTATTTTGTCAAATATTTATGCTATAAATTATTTCAGCGAGTTGAAATTAATGTAATCAACTCATATTTGACTTAATTGGTGCAATCAATTTGAGCTTAATAGAGATTTTGAATTGAGCCGAGTTAGTTTATTTAGTGAAGTTTGTCGAACTCAAACTAAAATAATTGAGTCAAATTTGAGGTAAGTAGAATTTGGCCCGTTTTTATCTCTCACTAAGTTTTAGAGAAAATCACATATCAGCTTGAAAGTGTTTGAAAATCAGTAGTTGGTTTTGAATTAGTTGTAAATCAGTATATGTCTCGAAATTTATATTAAAAATATTTTAATTATTATATTAAATACTTTCTGGATAAGCTTTGAATATTAAATAAAATATTGATTTTGATGTAATTTATGTTTTTAACTTTTATTTTTAAAAAAAAAAAATTTCAAATTTTTAATAGGTTTTAAATTTATTTCAGTAATATGCCTAGATTTGGAACCTCAAAGTATCTATTACAAATATTTTTGAATTTTTTTTGAATATATTTAATGTAATTTATAACTTTTATATTCAAAATTTGTTAAAAAAATATTTCTAAAAAAATATTTTAAAATATTTTAAATGATGGGATATAAAACCCTTGATTTATTGGTAATTTGGTATATACAGTTCCAAGGGAGGTTGATAAACAAAGTCTCCCTGATTTTTATATCCCGATCTTCATCAATATGCTGCATTATAATTTATATTAATTTTGAGACTATTTCATTATTTTTAAATAATATGTAACGAATTGAAAAAAAAAAAAAAAAGATCTCGTTTTCTTACACCCATTTCCATCATCATTGACTTGCATAAATAATATTATGTCTTAATTTTAAGAGTATTTTACTTTGTTTATCTTATATTTTAGAAGTTATTCTTAATGAGCCAAAATGAGCTCCACAGATGAAGAAGAGTCACTGTTACTCAACGAACATTTCCAGTTATACTTCGCCGACCGATATTTATATATATATCGGCATTAGTTAAAGAGCATTACCATCAACCATTTTATAATTGTTCAACAATTTCTTCGATAAGAAATCACCCGTATCGGCCTATGTATCATACTATATTGGTCGGTAAACAATAAATTTAAAAGAAATATAAAATATAAATACAAATTTATTCTAAAATTGTTAATCTTTTAGTCTTTATATTTTATTTCACTTTATATAGATGTCTATGTATACCAATTAACATTAGTCCAATTAGTTAGCAGAATTTGATATTAGGAGGAGCCACGGTCTGCCTCCGTCGAGGGTTCAAAAATTCTAGTAAGCATGAGTTGATAAGCACTTATCGTATTATTTTATTTCTGACCAAGTTATAGAATAGAGCGAAAACTTGCCGGTTAAAAAATGAGTTTTACTATGCTCATCCAAGAAATTACATAATAAACCATATAACATACGTGACAATATCAGGACCACATATAACAAGTGTAAAGTTATAATTTTGATAATTTGTGCAGATCTCGAGATAAATGTATAGATCACAAGATAAATGTGTGATAAAAATTAATTATATATGATTTAATGTCTAATTTATTGGAGATGAGTAATTTTTTTCAAAAAAAAAATCTATTAAATTCGGACCAATAACCTATTTGTGTCTCCATCCATTATTATACCCGGCCCAGCTCTTACGCGGATCAGGTTCTTAATGCGCCTACGCCTACTAGCCCCATTTAAAATGCTCTAGGGTTTCTGCAGCGAGAGAGGGAGACAGAGAGTGAGACGTTCCGTCCAGCAGCCGCAGTTGCTGTGCCTGCTCTCCGCCGCCTCGAAAATGGGTAACCGCAGATCTCTTCCTCGTTCATTCTCTTTTCTGAATTGCTGGTCAGTTGTTATCGATTTTGTTACTTGTCTTCGATCAATGAATTCGTGTGCTGTTCGATGGATTTGAAGGGATTTCTCGTGACTCGATGCACAAGCGGCGCGCCACTGGCGGCAAACAGAAGCCCTGGAGGAAGAAGAGAAAGTAATCACCATCATTATGTATCCAAAAAAAATATATGTTTAGTATTTCCTTTTTATGATTTGCTCAAATGTTCATGTTGATTTATGCTGCTTTTTTTCTCTTGAGAGATTTGCTATTTATATTGACAGTAAGGTATTATCTCGATTACTTCGTTCATGCATCCGTTATAGCTAAGATATCAGCCTCTGTACTAATTTTAAATTCTTAGTTTCACCTGTTGGTTCATTAGATCTCATGTAGTGCATTTTACCTTACTTTAGGATTGAACTAATTAGAAATTTCTAACAGTATTATGTATTTTTATAACTTATGAGGTATGTGTCGGCAAACCCATGCAATACATCTTCATCTAGCTTACTTTGCTTGACATCTGTAATATCAAATATTAGCATTTATGCTTTTCTTGAAGCCTTACTCTTATCTTGGTTCAGAGATCTCAGTAAGTTGCATTAATTCATCTTTAGTCTAGAAAATAAGGAATGAGCTCAGGGGACAACTCTATCCGATATATCTCCATTTAACTTACTTTGTAGATCAGGCTGTATATTATCTTGAAACCTTGGTTTTAACCTTCAGTTCACTGACCTCAATTAGTTTGTATATTATTCTCTTTAGAATCGCGCTAAATGCTGACTAAATTGTCTGATGATTGTAAGGTATGAGCTTGGTCGCCAGCCGGCAAACACGAAGCTGTCCAGCAATAAGACGGTGAGGAGAGTGCGCGTGCGTGGAGGTAATGTGAAGTGGAGGGCCCTTCGTCTTGACACGGGCAATTACTCGTGGGGAAGTGAGGCCGTTACACGCAAGACCCGTATCCTCGATGTTGTCTACAATGCCTCAAACAACGAGCTTGTGCGTACGCAAACTCTCGTCAAGAGTGCTATTGTTCAGGTTGATGCTGCTCCTTTCAAGCAGTGGTATCTTCAGCACTATGGAGTTGATATTGGGCGTAAGAAGAAGCAGCCTGCTGCCACTGCCAAGAAGGAAACCGAGGTAGTTTATTTTTCTTGATGTTATCTTGCTGTGATTTTGCTCACTGTATCTTAACAGTGTAATGGATGTTGATAATTTTAGTAGGCCGGGATACTTGCTACTATAAGATAACTCATATTTGTTTGAAGTAGTTTTTCTATAGATATCTTGCTAACTATTGTACCATGTATGGATGTCAATCCTAGAGGTCTTAGTTATAAGCCCATATTATGTACATTTGTTTTCTATATGTCCCGATATATACATCTCTGTGGTAGAAGACTTATTTTTGGTTGTTCTTTAATGTATGTCGAATCCTGTTACTGACATGCATACTAAGAATATTTTTTTGAATTGTGCCTTGTTTTGTCTGCGTCATGTTCCTTTCATCTATATTATTTGGGATCCTTTGCTAGTTCTATACAGCTCATGTGGTTTCTATAAAGTACATTATAGTTCTGTTTGTCACAAGTTCACGAGTTTCCTTGAGGATACATATTGAGCACCCTTTTTATGCAGGAGGGTGAGCATGTTACTGAAGAGGCAAAGAAGAGTAATCATGTCACCAGGAAGTTAGAGCAGCGACAACAAGGTCGCACACTTGACCCTCATACTGAGGAGCAATTTGGTGGCGGCAGGCTGCTTGCTGCAATCTCTTCAAGACCAGGGCAATGTGGTCGTGCTGACGGGTATGTAAAAGTTGCTGTACTTGTTTGTAATTGCAATTCATCATTTGAATGCTAGTTCCTGTAGCGTTTTTCTACTTTACGCGATTTCATTTCAACATTTTTCGTCATGCATAATTTAGTTATTAATTATCTGTCTTTTTGTTTTCCATAATTTCACCGAACTTGAAAAATCCACCTAGGCGCTGCTCTTCCATTAATAGAAAAGGAACTACTTAATTGCAGCTGTTCATCCATTGCCAATTATTCCTTGTCTTTGTTTGTTAAAGACCTCCGTCAGTGTTGCACTGTTAAACTCTCTATAAAAGAAATGATGTTTCTGGGATCAAGCTTGCGTCAGAGATTATCCAACAGTAACAGAAAAATTATAGAATTTAATTCCAGTGATTAACAGCAATAATCAGGTTTGAGCATGCTGCTTTAGCACTAGATGTTCTAGAAATGGATAATCAAATTGATTTTCATTTTTAACTTAACCCGACTTGTTAGATTTAGTTTTAGTTTCATACCGTCTTTGCTTTTTTCTTTATTTTTACTTTCCCATTCTTATATCTTATTCTGTTCATTTTATTGTATTGTTGCATCTATATGCCTTTTCTTTTATTCTTGGTATCATATTATGCGTGGGTGGACATGTTTGCGTTGTGCATATTCAGAGTGATTGTTGTCATGTGAATCTGCGTGACTGCTTGTCTGTTCAAGACCAAAGGTCCTTCGAAAATAGCATCTTTCGGGACATAGCTTCATGCAACTACCCTCTCCTAGATCCCTCCGCGACGGGACTTGACTTGGTTTGTTGTTGTTTTTTTCTGTTGTACGTCTCAGTTTTAATCTTTTGGTTGTTTAATGCAGATACATACTGGAAGGTAAGGAGCTCGAATTTTACATGAAGAAGATTCAGAGGAAGAAGGGCAAGGGTGGATCTAGTGCTGCTTAAAGAGAAGTCATGTTTTTATGTCATAGCTGTGGTCCTTAGGGAGCTATCTTGTGTCTGGAAGCTTGAACATTAGATGTTGTGATTGTAGCCATTTATCGTTTCCATTTTTTGTCGATGTGCCGGTAGTGATCCAAGTATCAGCTTAACTGAGTCTAGGCATATTCACTCCATGCTGCGATACAATGTGTATCGTGTTTGGCGTCCTCCGAGATCTATGCTCTCATCAATATGTTGCTGTTGGCCTGGCCGAAATTACTACCGTTTTAGTTCTGCCTTTGGTTGATGCTTGATCAGGATGGGCTCGAACCATGAAATATGGTTAAAATAATTTTGTTGTTAGATTGTCAATAAGATATAAAAGTATTATTTTGAATTTAGAACACGCCTAAAAATGGAAAATCAAAATAATGCAATGTCTGACTGTTACGTCGAAAATTTGTCCAAATGTGTTTTCATGCGATTTGCTGATCTCGTTGTCGGAGAAAAATACGATCAAATATATTTTTGATCTAAAGTCTAGTATGTATTATCCTTTTCATTTCTTGTAACGGGAGGAGAAGTCTGCGACTGAGCGACATATTAAAGGCGCACATGTATCACACGTACGCCTTTGGGACCGGAACTTATCCATGCAATATTTCATTATCTTAATAGTTAATAATAAAAGATAATAGCATAATAATAACACCGGTTAGCTTGATTGGATGAAAATTATTTTAAAAAATATCACCATCTAGATTTAAGTTTGTATGGAATAAAATTTTCGTAAAATTTTATAAAAGATCTCCTGCTCGCGATAGAAATTTTTACTCATAAAAGATTTATATTTGGTTCCTAAAATATTAATCGAAACTAAACGTTAAAATTTAAACAATTTCCAGAAACGTGCGTTTGCTCCATCACGATAATCTAACAAAAAACTTAATACTATAATAATAACAAAAGCATAATATGTGGGCAATGTGGTTTCTCCTTCACGAGCGTCGCATACGCTGCGGGACTCCTCCCTCCATTTATGGAGGTCGCTGTGTTGGTGTCTTCGTCGGAGCTTTCTTTTCCCCTTCCTCCATAAATGAAATTCCCAAATCCCCAAATCCTATCGATCGAGACAGGAGGTGGCGAGAAATCGATCGATCGATCGACCGACCGGTCCGTCCTACTCTTGTTAGACAAGTTCGCCGGAGATTGAGACGTTTGAAAACCTTGGCATGCATCATGGTCGCCTCCGCCGAGTTACTCCGCCCCTACGACTGTCCGCGAAAACATAAGCAGGGCTACGATCGCAAGACCTCTGGTATTAACGCCACGGTGACGCGGATCTCGAGGCGCCGGGAGGCGATCGTGGCTGACGATCGTCAGGAGCCGGGCAGTGATCTGATCCCGAGTCGGATTAGGATCACGGAGAGGGAGGACGTGTTGTACTCCGGGTGCGCATTCGAGCTCTCGCCATCGCCACGCGCGCTGCCGATTCCCAGCTTCACCAATCGGTCGGCGACGGAAGGACTCCGTCGACTCCTCCGGCTCATCTGACGGCGCTGAAGAACACAAATTACAAATAGCAATGAAGCGAAGCAAAAATAAGACGGAAAAAGAGGGATCGGAAGGTCCCTGCGGTGGGATTATTTGGAAATTACTTCTTAATTATCTTTTTAGAAGAAAAAAAGAGGGGATAAATAATTTCTGTAAGTGGAGATAAGTATAAGATTGGATAATATTCATTGACTAATTAATAGTTACATATAATAATTATTGTAATTGCACCTCAATTTTTAATTTCATTATCCACACTTTTATAAAAACGAACAAATCGACCTCCCAAACAAAATCACTCATTTTTTTTAAAACTCATACTATCAGCTTCTCTCGATGATGCATTGATCGTCTCGTCCAAATATTAAATTAGTTGTTTGGAATAATTTTAAATTTTAATAAGAATTTTTTAAAAACATTAAAAAGATAGGAACTAATAGTACGAATTTTGAAGAAACAAACTTTTTTCATATTATTCTTAAATTTTAAATTATTTTGCATATTACTCGACTGCCCCTCTATAGCATATATCTACAAACCGGGAAAATATTAACTCGAAGGACGGAAGCTGCTATCATTTTCTGAATAAAATAGGTAGGACCAATGGGTATGTCTTCGAATGTAGACTAATATCATCCTGAATTTGAAATGGTCCACTTCTAAGGAGCTTATTCCCTTTTGCAAATCACTAACCCATTTCAAAAAGCTTTTTTTTTTTATTTTTATTTTTTAATTGAGATAACAAGGCGAAACCTCTTTTCGGGTCTCTGCTAACTCACGGACCACGATTTTCTACGAACACATATAGAATCACTTTGGACCCAGGTGTCCGCAGGAGAGTAAAACTCCAGTTTGGCGTCCGTCTCCGAACCAGGCATGGAGTACTGGGAGTTATCCAGCCACTAGCTTCCCCGCAGTCGCTGTAAACACGCGACCGTGGGCACATCCCCGTTACAGGCACATTTCAAAAAGTTTAAATTAATTTTACACAAGTTATAGCTTTTAATTCAAAAATTAAAATATATCAAAATACATAATCACTAAATTTTTAAACTTAACGCTTAGTATAAGACTTTTATTTAGTTCAGTTTTAATATATAAAACTATAAATTATACCAAAATGTTGACACTTTTTAAATTTTTTATGAAATAAAAAGTATTTAGTTTCTTTAAAAAAATAACAAGTAATATAAAAAATGTTAGAAATTATTGACAAAATAAATCGAGATGGATTTTAAGTGATGTTGGAAGATGGAGAGATCGGATCCCCGGTGGTAAAAACCACCGGGGCCACAAATCAAACTCGTACATATGACGAGATTTTATATAAAAATTTTATTGTGTTATTTCACCTTTCTTTAATGTTTTTATGAAATACTTTGAAATTCGATGATCTATAATTTCGTAGTTAAAACTTTTTTGAAACAAAGCTAAAATTATATAAAAAATTTGATTATTATTTTGACATAATAATTAGTATTATTTCGGAAAGCTTTCAATTATAAAATTGTAGATCGTATTGAAATATATAACTTATAGGTTAAAGTATTTCATAAAAATACTTAAAAATAGATTAAATAAAAAATAATAAAAATTTTATATAAAATTTTGTGATAAGCGCGAGTTTAATTTGTGGTTAGGATTTGAGACACAGGCGGGATCTTCTATGGTTGCAGGATTCCATTTCGAAGATGGACGGCCGGATGGGGCTACTTTTGAGTGCGGTGAAACATGAAGCACCAACGGTCCAATCCCACGCCCCATTAAACAGGAAACCCCAATTCGAAAAACGGGAATCTCTCCCTCCCTCTCTCTCTCTCTCTCTCTCTCTCTCTCTCTCTCTCTCTCTCTCTCTCTCTCTTTCTGTGTCTCTCACTCTCGCCATGGCGAAGAAGGCGGCAGCTCCAGAGTCCTACGAGGAGCTGAGGAGGAGGAACGTAGAACAGAACAAGAAGAAGTTGGCAGATCTCCAGCTATCTCGTCTCTCCGTCGGCCTCCAACAGTCAATTTCCCCCAAATCCTCTCCGGTAATTACATTTCTTTGCATTTTATCTCTATTTTGTTAAACGATATCATCTTTCTTTCTTTTTTTTTTTTTTTTTTTTTTTTTTTTTTTTTTTTTTTTTTTTTAATGTATAACCGAGGATAGAGCTCTGAGCACCTGATCCACAACATATGTTGTGGCTCAGCGCTTGCTCCAGACAGCACACTGCAGTGTACTGTGCCATTGCTTTATTGAAGTTCTTAAAGTTGAAATAGACAGTGGATTTTTTTTTTTTTATAAAGTTGTTTATTTGTATTGTTTTAAGTATTTTAGTTATTTATTTATTCAGTCTATGTTATGATTGTTTTTTTTTTTTATAGTTTATTGATAAAAATGGTGGGTTGTTTGATTGTAGGCTAAGTCGAGGAAGCACAAGATTAAATCAGAAGAGACAGAGTTTATAGTAGTAAGAAGGTCAGATCGTGTTGCCAAGCTCCCTGGAACCAACTACAAGGAGGTATACAGTGATCTTGGAATAAGCTTTTATACTGTTGCAGTTCGACTGTTCGAGCAATCCTAGAGCTCGCAGAATTTCTCTCAAAATAAATCATGTTTACTGTCAAACAACAGAGAATTTAGTTCATACATGATAGCAGCATATTCTATATGGCCACTGCTATAGAAGGAAACACCATTATTAAGTTATAATATTTGAGAGGGAAACTTAGAGGTTTTTTTTTTTTCACTTATTTCATCAGATATTTTTATATCAGTTCTGTTTTGGTGTAGAAAACGAATGAGTGCAGAAACTGCTTTGGCATGTTCTATTAACACGAGATAGCTCATGGTAAAAGTATGCGCAGTTTGGAGAATCTGGCCTTGTTACAGTGCTGGAAAGATCTTTTACAATATGAAACAAATTAATGAACTATTAATTAAGCAAAATAAGATTTTTAATATTTTTTGGAAGCTAGTGCAAGAACTTTATTATAGCTGCTAAGAGGCTTAGGTTTTATTATTACATGCTTTTCCTTTAAGTCTGTTCATGTATTTGCCAAAATTATGTATGATGCTTCTAAATGATTTATGATGGATTATTAAGTAGTGGGGCTTAGCTTAGTGGTTAAACTTCAGGCTATTAGGTAAATGGCATTGGGTTCAAACACTGACAAGTGTATTTTTAAAAGCAATATCATTTTGTTTTGGTTCTTTTGAGATGATTGGACTTAAAAGCATCGAATATCCCATCTCCTCAGCCAACAACCTTATCTCATGAATTCAGCTGAAAAGTTGACAGAAACAGAGTTGCAGGAATTCAGCTGAAAAGTTTTAATTAAACTTTTGAGCTGCTTTTCTTTAAATTGGAATTATGCTTACTTTGGGGCATCTTTATCGATGTTTGTATGAGGAACTTATCTCATGATCTTTGTTATTTATTGCAGATTGGTGTTCCTGAGGTTATGGAGAGGCGTAGGCGGTAAGCATTTGAAATGACACCTTTAACCAATACTTTTATATATTCGTAAAAATCAACAAGATTTGAGTGATTTTCACCTTTCTGATTTGTCTTCAATTGTCTATGATGGAAATTCAGATCATCTACGAAACGAAGAGATTTGGATGGCCGAGTGTATGCTTCAGATGAAGCTAGAGGATATGCTACTGAAAAAGCTGAAGAAATAGCATCTCAAATTGAGCAGGAATTTCCAAGCTTTGTGAAGCCAATGACCCAATCGCATGTTACTGGTGGATTTTGGCTGGTCTGTTCTTTGGCTTTTATAAAGTATTAATTTTTGCTTATGTAGTTGAATGATGAGCAGCACCACGAAAGCATAGCATAACTACACCCAAAACCTCCGTGCTGCTTTCTCTCTCCTCTTCTCTCTTCTGACATTAGGAGGTGGCATTGCTTTTTGGGTGAATGTTATGGATAACTTTTGAATTTGTAACATTGCTCTTGAATATTTGTGATTTAATGCTCTACTTTCAAAATTAAAAATAGGGTCTTCCAAAGCATTTCTGCAGCAAGCACCTGCCAAAAAGGGATTCACCAGTCACATTGGTGAATGAAAATGGAGAAGAATCTGAAACTCTTTATCTGTACCATAAGAACGGGCTAAGCGCTGGTTGGAGGGGTTTCGCTATTGACCATGAGTTAGTTGACGGTGATGCATTAGTATTTCAGCTGATCAAGCCTGCAACATTCAAGGTGATAGTTCATTTTTCCATTACGATTGTTTTGGACTTCTATCCAAGGTTACCGTGCTATGCCGTTTCGAGTTTCGATAAATTCGGACCTCCAGACGTGCCGACCGTGCCGATCGTGCTGTGCCGTTAATAAAATATTATTTTTATATTTTATATTAAATTAAAATATAAAAAAACCACAAAAATAAATAAAAATAAAAAAAACAAATAAAAAATATTTAAAAATAAAAAATAATTATAATATATTTTTAAAACACATTTTATAAATTACAATTTTTTTTTTTAAAAGCAAATGGTCCTTGCGGACCACAATCGAGGTCCGCGCGGACCTGAATTAGGTAACGCGCGCGGCGCATTACCTAATTAACGCGGTGCACGCGTGACCTAACAACGTCGTCTTCCTCGCGGCAGCGATGAACAGTAAATTAAAAAAAAAAAGGAAAAAACAAAAAAAAATTGGAGCCGGCGGCTCCGGCACGGAGCGTGCCGTCCGAAACGTCGAACCATGCTTCTAACTATGCCTCTACGGAAAACTCAAAAGTGGTGAGGCAAGGTTGAATGTTGTACCAATTTAGAATCTTTATTAGAGGTGCAGTTAGATGTCCCTCCATTGCTGCATTACCGGAGGCTTTTGTTTGTGATATTTGCATATCATTTAAATTGTAATGTCTACAGTTATCTGCTGGTGTGTTTCACTTCATTTAATTCATGAGTGAAGTAACTTTTTGGTGCTCTTTAGAAACTAACGGTTAAAGTAACTTCTGTGTCTTGTTTTTTCTTTTTTTTTTTTTTTTTTTTTTTTTTTTGTGTAGGTTCACATTGTTAGAGCTAGCGAGTATGATGCTGGTCAGTAGCTCAGATGGAAATTGAAGGAGTCTCAATTGAGTAATTCTTCCTTCCCTATTTATGTTTCAAGTGAAGCTATTCGTAAGTACTGTATAAAATGTCAGTATGTTCTATATAA
Organism: Xerophyta viscosa; assembly: GCA_002076135.1. Lineage (NCBI taxonomy): Eukaryota > Viridiplantae > Streptophyta > Magnoliopsida > Pandanales > Velloziaceae > Xerophyta > Xerophyta viscosa. The sequence continues at coordinate 10,970,939 of MJHO01000001.1, read as the reverse complement.
ACTATATATATATATATATATATATATAAGTTATCAGTATTTTATCCTTTATGGTCATTTCAAAATGATAACTCTATAAGTTATTAGCTACCGAGCCTATTCATATTGTATATATACTTTCGTTGTTTAGATCATTCGACAAAATATAATACCTGTAAATTCATTGAATAATCTCTATACTATATCCTGTTATGTAAGGAGTCTTATCATAAGCATTGGTACTGATGGCATTGCTTATCGGCTTATCATCCACTGATCTTTTTTTTTTTTTGAGAAAAAGGACATGCCTTTATTTAATAGAATCTTTGTCACCACGAGATGTTAGTGACAAGCATAAAGGAAGTACAAGGAAAATAAAATATTACAACCCAGACTTGTCATCTGTACAGATACAAGTAATTGTAGCTTAAAGGGATACATCGAACACTCCCCATAGTCTAGGCAAATACTCACGTCGTTGTCCACTGATCTAAGGTGATGATGAGTGTGATTCAAGGGTTTCTGGAACGGTGTAAGGTATAAACAGCACGCTCTCCAGCATATGTCCATTATACATCGAACACTCTCCATAGTCTAGGCAAATACTCACGTCGTTGTCCACTGATCTAAGGTGATGATGAGTGTGATTCAAGGGTTTCTGGAACGGTGTAAGGTATAAACAGCACGCTCTCCAGCATATGTCCATTATATTGTTGTTTTTTCTACTATTTAAATTAAAGCAGCATTTGCATTTTTATGTCATATATAATTCGAAATTGTATTTTATGGCCCCTCCTTCCATTGACCATGTGAAAATTACGAATTGTCCTTATTTTTTTCTTGAAAGATGAGGGTAGTTAACTTGACGATTGCAGTTTTGTTTCACTCGGTCAGGGGGCATAAATCGTTATTTTGAGTTATCAAGGGCATATGTTTGCTTTTTTTTTTTTTGAATTACCGAGTGCGGCATAAAAATGTAAATACCCATAAATTAAATGTTTGCCAATCTAGTAATATTTGCCTGTTTAGTACTAAATACATGCAATATCAGCATGTCTCTAAGAACCATACTTGTCGGCGTCTCGGTCCGAATATTAGATCCTTAATACTTCTTTTTTTCTTTTTTTTTGGGCTTCTGCAACTTATATATTTTGATGTTTATCTTTGTTGTACAGCAGGTTATTAACACAAAGAGAAGGGAGAGTTTTGGGTTTTGTACTGTCCTCCTTTCAATGGTCTGATATATGTGACCAACTAATCGTGTATACTAACTGCTAATATATTGTAAAAATAAAACAACACTTCATTGGCAGTTTGTGTATCTCTAATATCAGCTCCATTTTCGAATTGTTTTCTTAATTATTTTGAGATTGCTTCCTCAATAATACTTTGTATAATTCTTTTACATGCAATACAAAAATAAAGCATCTGTATGATATATATATATATATATATAAGGATGAAAACGAGTCAAGTCGAGTATTGCTTTGCTTATCTTGGCCCGTTTGAAAAAAATTTGAGTTCGAGTTGAGTTTGGCTCAAGCGGTCTCGAGCTTAAATGTAGACAAATTATAGATATATACTATTATTATTTTTTGGCTCTTACATAAATTATTTTTTGGCTCTTGTAATTTCTATTATTATGTATATTTTAGTTATTTATTTGGATGTTAGAAATTGATATAATGGGAAATAAAATATTCTCAAGATAACTTTATCGAGCTTATTTTTTGAGCTTTTGAGTTTTTGAGTCGAGCACCGGTATCATTTTGTTCGTTTAGACCATATTCAAGTCGAGTTCGAACCATTCATGAGCGGCTCGACTCGTTTATACTCCTAATAATATACATTTATAAGTATTTTCTAAATACTCGAATACACAAAATAAATATTAGTATGCTTTATAAATTTTTTAGTCAATTTTTTTAAATTTTTTTTGTGGATAGATAGTGTTTACATATTAAAATTGAAGCCTAATAGCACCTATTTAGAAATTTTTATAGAATAATTTTGAATATACAAATGACGGAGCTTACCAAAATTTATTTTTATATTCAATTATTTTTTTAAATCTATTTACAAATATATGTTTGTGTCTAATTATTATAATTTTACACAGGAGTCGTTTTTGTTTTGGAGAAATCCCTTTTTGAATATCTATTTGTGAAAGAGAAATACTATTGGACCGAACATTTAATCAGAAAAAATAGCCCAATTATAATTTTACGTGCTCAGGATCTGCGATTTACCGATCTCCAAGTACAAAAAATATCGTTCGGGCTGTTTTATCGGGCCCAATAATATTTCTTTTGTAAAAAGCCCATAACCTCTTCAAGCTTCTTTCACTACTTAATATAGAACAGCATCTGAAAAATAGAGTTCCTTGCTGCCAAAAACATAAGTAGGAGATGAGAAATTTTAGTTTTCTAAATCACCAGGAGCTGCTATAGACATATATTTTTCATTTATTTTTTTTTTTTTTGTAAGTTTTATTTAAATGTTAAACACCGGAACATCCCATTTGGTTACGGTATAATCGATGTTATTCGGATTTAATTTGCCACACACATGCCGGACACATATCCAATACTACTTACGGGCGTCGGTACTAGAATATAATCCTTCAACTTTAGTAGAAAATTCAAAAAAACTTGACACGTGTCATAAATCTAACACACTAATGAAGTAGCATAGGGTTGATATGAATTTTTTTTTTTTTTAATTTTAATTTTATTTTGGTTAGAGACATGAAGATCGCCCATAGACTTTTATAATTTTCGGCATGAACAACATTACTGAACTTGATGTGCAATGCCGTGCCGTGCCGAAGTATAACAGATCAACAATTCATATTTCTTAAACGTGCATGCCATCCTTCGACCACCACACAAACAAGATCATCATGGATATATTTGGATAGACAGATTTAAAGCTTAATATTTTTAAAATTTTAAGCTCAATTATCAATTCATTTTACTAAATATAGTTAGGATTTTCAAGTTTTTGCAATTGATTTGTCCATATTTTAATTGCAAGAATCCGGCCGTCCTTGGAGTGCCGAGGCACTTCGGATCAACCAACAAGTTGGTCGTATGACTTTGACTATGTATACTGTATATATTCCGATGTATTATATATGACTTTGATTATATTATAAGCACTGATGATTCTGATAAATAGCTGTGCTCTTCTCTATCTTAGTACTACGCTATAACAGAATTTGTTATCTACGACCAATTATTCAGCAATTGCGAAAAATCGATCATTAACTACGACCAATTCAATGATCACCTTCGGTAAGTCGTCATCGATCATGATATGTAGAACATCATCGATCGATTACTCGTCCATTCGTAGTATATCAACGACTGTGTTAATTCGGACTTTGTCGAGTCTATCAAAGCATGTTTCTGGATCGGTGATCCAAGTTGCATGATCTAAACATATCTCTATAAGTGTGATCTATTTCACGTGTGCATCGCACGATCTCTCGGGATATGTTTCTAAGTATGATGGCCACTAACCAATTATACATGACGCAGTCATGCATATTCCTCGGCTCATGTTCTATACTAGAGTACTGATATATTTTAATCGAGATGATATACGGTACTCGAGATATATATGATACACATCTCGATGTGCTTTTCTGTCTATATAAATCAAGAGAACTCCATATGTAGGGCAATCAAACATAGCAAACTATCAACTTTCTGCATGAGCGGAGAGTACCATAGCTTAAGGGGGTCTGCAACTTCACCGTCGTCCACCACCACCATGCCCGCCGAGCCGACCGCCGGCGACCGGGCCTTGAAAGGCGTCGGCGACCTCATCCGCCTCCTCCCGACGGCTCCCGTCTTCCTCTTCGAGTTCCTCGTTCCTCTTCTCACCGACAAAGGCCACTGCAACAACAAATTCGACAAATACTTGACCACGTCGTTGATCGCCTTCTGCGCCTTCTTCTGCTGCGTCTCGTTCTTCACCGACAGCTACAAAGGCCGCGGCGGGAAGATGCACTACGGCCTCGTAACTCCCAAAGGGCTGATGCCGTTTGCTGATCCCGAGGCGAATGCGAAGGACCTTTCGCGGTATAAGCTGAGGGTGGGGGATTTCGCCCACGCGATGCTGGCGCTGCTGGTTTTCGGGGTGATATCGCTGCTGGATTCGAACACTATAGCTTGCTTCTATCCCTCCTTACAGTCGAGGCAGAAGACTCTGCTCGTGGCGGCGCCGCCGGTGATCGGTTTTCTGTCTGGGGTTGTGTTTGTGGTTTTCCCCAACGTTCGACGTGGAGTAGGGTATCCTGAGTCGCAAGTGTTGCAGACATTTGAGTAATGCATATATATATATATATATATATTATTTATTGATATTATATATATAATTTATAAATATTATATATTATATTATATATATGGAAAATACTACTCATCCCCTGATCCCAATAAACTACCCAACAAACCACACAAATCAATCTCCACCACACACATGTCTCGTGATCCGCACAACTCCCTCGTAATTCGCACAAAATATCAAAATTACATATATACCCATCGTGATGTGTGGTCTTGATTGCGCCACGTCAGCATGTGTGGTTTATTGTGTAGTTTCTTGGGGGTACATAGCAAAGCCTCCATAACAAAATTTTTATTCACTGCAAATAAATAAATAAATAACAAGGTTAGAATGAAATATGGTGTTTTTTAGTTATGTTTGGATTATTTCATTGCTTTGGTGTTTTGTAGTTATGTTTTTCAGTTTTTGTTTGGTTGAAAACTTGCTCTTATATTTTTTTACCAAGTTTGAATTAACATTTATTTTATTTTATTAAAGCTTTTGGATTTCTCACATTTCTCTGTTTAACTCGTCCCCTTGAACTACAACCACTCATTTAAAAAATACATATCCCAAAATTTTTACTCACTTTTACTAGGCAAAAGCCTGTTGTACAATTGATTAAGAGAAGTTACATATCAGCACTGTATCGAGACCTTTTTTTAAAAAAAAAAAAATCTTGGATACAAAATTGTATATTACTTCAAATCTTTTTTTTTGTTTTTTTGTATTCAATATTTTTTTAAAAAATACTTTTATATAGATATTTTAAGACTTCAAATTTTTAGCGGGCTTGAAGATTAATTTTTAAATATACTAAAAATTTGAAGCCTCAAAACACGTGCCTAGAAATAGTGACTGATTTGTAAGAAATTTTAAAAGTGGGGTCTGATTACTGATATGTAGTTGTCCGAAAGACTATAAAGTTAACTGGGCCGGATTTGAGCGACGCTGTTTTTCAAGGGAAAGAGGATATAAAAGGGCAAGGGAAATGGTTGCTACTAGTATCATAGTTCTGGTCATGGTATACTCAAACAGAATAACTTCAAGAAGCTCTACAACAGTTTACCTTCATAATATGGCTAACTTATCTAATTGCTCCTCCAGTAATCCAAACATTGAGCATTCAAAATCTGATTGAGAAAAATTCTTGGCAGACAATGAAAGAATCAACATTTGTAATTTGGATTCGAAGCTTGTTCTAATCAAATCGTGCAAAACCAAAACCTAAAAATCGTTTTTTTTTTTTTTAAATTTTATTTTTCCAGAAGTTTACTCACTCCCACAGGGAGTAAAACAAATCTGGTTCAAAAATAGAACAATTAACCTTTTAAAAAGATCTTTCAGCCGCAAAAACTAATTTTATTAACTAACTGAGCCAACAATCGGTAGAAATCCTAATTCAAACAAGAGAAAAATAAACACTTAATCGCTTAATAATCAAATAAGGCAATATCCTAATTTATCAAGCAGAACAAATAATCTAAGAAAAACGAACACTACAAACAGAATCTTGTGGTGCAATTTATTACATAAGGCAAGCGAAGCACCGGATATAAATCTAACGCGGGGTTAATGACCTTGAAAGAGGGTACGATGGACATGCGGGTGTACATCTTTCGCCTATCTCCATATTTGATCGTATTTGGATAAGAACCGAAGAGTCAAAAAACAGTTGGAACTGTACATTCAAGATAACCATATTTGCTGGATCTCGAGATCGATTACTAGTACTGCTGATCGAGGCATGGATCTTTGAAAGACTTTGATCCTGCTCCCAAGTACTCGGAAACAGATCCCGAGACATCAGAGACCCAACTGCCTAACCATGAGGTGCTTCTTGTAAGCCAACCGGTTTTACTCTGCGGGCTTTCTACTTGGCTGCGCTTTTGTTCTTCTTCCAGCAATAATTCGATCCATCTCTTTGTCATGTACTCTTTCACGGCTTCAACCCCTTCTTTCACAATCTCAGCTGGAGGTATTTCTAATGGGTTTTGGTCCAAATTGAGCTTCACTAGATTATCCAGCCGCCCAAACGTATTGGGCAGAGCGTGAATTTGGTTGTTGCTAAGGTCAAGTTCCTTGAGATTAAGTAGATCACCGATAGAAGACGGGAGCTCCGACATATCGCTGAAGTTGCTGCTCAGATACAGGCATTCAAGATTGGCCAACTTCCCTATTGAATAAGGCAGACCTCGGAGTTCATTGAAGTGCGCATCAAGAATACGCAGGGATCTCATTTCACCAATAGACGAGGGAAGAGAGCGAAGTTTGTTGAGATGTACGTAGAGCTTTTCCAGATTTATCAGTTCATAGCCAATATTTGTTGGCAGATAAGTGAGAACGTTGTAACTCGCATTAAACTCGACCAGGGATCTGAGTTTAAACGAATGAATTCAACACATCTGGTCAAGCAATAGTATAATATAACAATAATAGTAGTAACTGATATATAATATTGGTAGATAAGTACCTGCACTTTGAGATGCTATCAGGAAGTGACTTAAGCCTGTTAGCAGATACATCAAGGATCTTTAGATTCATCAATAGTCCGATGGTATCAGGTAAAGAGACCAAAAGGTTGGAAGACAGACAAAGCTCCTCGAGACTCTCGAGCCCTCCAATTGCATCTGGAATAGCCTAATAATGATATGGCATCATGGATAAGTCTCACATTACACTAGGCCATGCCAATTAGAGCATGGAAAATTCACGCAGATTATGAGTCTACGAGGAAAAGTTACCCCGACCAATTTTTGTCTATCCATATTGTGCCATAAGCCCAGCCAAAAAAACAAAGAAAAGTTTCTGTTTGTTTTAAGGGGAAAATCATATTGCAGAAAAATTATATATGGACTAATTTGTCATATAAATTTTTCTTAGCGGAAGTGTACTTATACGGATGCAAAATGGAAAAACTTTTCGTGAGCCCTAATAAGAACACAACACAACAAAAATACTAACAGGTCATTTTTGTTTAAAGTGACATAAATCTTCGGCTTTATCTACTTTAGAGCATACATCAAAAATATCACAAAGCACCTCCATAAAGAGCTATATTCAGTTGCTCTTCACAAGATCTAATTGAAAAGGATGAGCAAAGAGCTAGAATATATAAGCTAATGGAGAAGGATAATTGTAATTCTCTTTATAGAGAGCACTAAATGAATGGAGAAGGGGAATACTTAATTTTACCATGCAAGTTGGATAGACTCATAAATGTTGTTTCTAAACTTCAACCATTTCCATCTTTCATCTCATTTTCAGAATTTTGTTTTTCATAAGAGAGGAAAATACTGAAATACATGTTCATATTATAACATAATGATTATCTCCAATTTAGAAAATTCAAAATTTTAGTCGTTATTATTTATAAATATGTTAATTTTGATGATTTAAATGCAGTTACTTCTACTCATGTTTGAAAAGAAGTTAGGATTTGAACAATATTGTTGAGATTCTAGTTTTGGAAAGAAAAATAAAAGAGAAAATCACCAAATAGAATATTAGAAAATAACTTTTTTTAATTTTCCAAACAAATGTTTGATTGGTTTCAATTACCCAAATGAATAATTCAGTAACTTGAACACAAATTTCTATTTTTCCATCTCCATGGAATTATATTCTAGAAAATAAAGGTATTTATCTAAAACCCAAAGGCAAATGCAATTAATAAATCTGATTATGGTTTAAGAAAACACCAGATGTCCATTGTACCTACAAGTTGCGATCATAGAGAAGAAATGATTAATTACTGTTAAAATTTTGCAAACTATTCAAACGGAAATCTTGTTACTTACTATTGCAAGTCTTAATACATACTATAGAAGTGTCCAGAGGAGTCATCTGATCTAAAAACACTAATAGAACTTATCTAGCTAGTCTACTTTCATTTTTGAAACAGAACAATCACTAACAATTATACAGGAAAAAAAAATTATAGCAATAAAATATATGAAAATGAACGAAATAAGTGCTTAATATGCAAGACACAATCACGAACCTCAAGCTGATTATTGGAGAGAACGATTGATACTAATGCCCGCATTTGCCCAAATGCATCAGGTAGAATCCTCAGACCCCGATCCGACAGATCAACACTGGAAACAATCTTACCACGTTCCAAGATAGCAGCAACCTCCTCGTTCATCTGAATCTCATCGCCATCTTCGCTGTCTTCCGTCACTCCCACAGACGCATTATAGATCTTCTCGAGCCGCCGCTCGGCATCATCGAGAAGCTTCTCATACTCCTCGTGCATACCGTCCAGCTCTATAATCGCCTCGCACGCCGCGCGCTCCCTTTCAGCAGCGTCCGTCAACTCTCGCCGGCGGTCATCGTCGTCGCCGTGGTCGGAGGAGAGGAGTTGTTGGAGTTGGAAATTGAGTTCGTCGTCGATATGGAATAGGCGAGAACGGGCGGCGTCTAGGGTTTCGTGGTCGGGACGGGGGCCCAGCGATTTGAGGGCAGAGCGAGATTGAGAGACGTCGGAGATGGCGCGGGCCATGGAGGCGAGGAGCTCAGGATGGGCGAGGTGAGGGAGGCGCTCGACGAGCTCTATGTCATGGGGCTTTGGCGGTTGAGATTGGGGGTTCTCGAGGTCGGGGATGTCGGCGGCGGCGGTGGAGGAGGTGGGACGGAGGGAGAGGGAGTTGATGCGGGACATGACGTAGGATAGAATCGGGAAGGATTTGGGATTGGGCTCCATTGTTGAAGCTTCGACGGTGTTTGAGTTTTGGAGATGGTGGCGAAGGATTGATCGGTGAGGACGAGAAAGTTTAATATATATATCCGCTTATAATTGATTAAGGAAGAATGATTTACGATGGGAACAAGGAGGAGCGCGCGGCGGTGCGACTGATTTTATGCTGATCCGAACCGCTCATCTGCGTGGATATTTTGATTGGAAGGCGATTAACGGTCGCTATTGATCTAAGCCTCGTTTGCAGGGGAGTCGGAAAGAATCGTGTGTGAGCTTTGCTTGGGAATAGACGGCTAATCGAGAGATGGCCTGTCTAGACAACGAGAATGTTGATCCAGCTTGGTACACTCGAACTACACCGTTAAATTTTTAAAAAACATTTTAAATATTAAAAACTATAAATATTGATAAAAAAAATATAAATTTAATAATATTTTTTTTAAACCAAACCTATTTTTAAATATATATTTTAAAATTTTAAAGCCTTAATGAGTTTATAAATAATTTTTAAATCTGTTAATATTTTAGAATTCTAAAATATTTATTTAGAAATATCTTTTTAAAAAATTATAATTCCAAAATTATATATCTTATTACATTCTATAAGTTTTATTTTAATTTTTTTTAAACACCCATGTATATCTATAATACTAAAGCGTATGAGAGAGATTTGGTGATATCTTATATCATAATATAATTATTTAATAGTTTAAATTATATACAAAATACAGCGTTGTATATTAAAAATACAACGTAAGAAGAATGTTTTGGTGGTATTTTTTATGATAATATAATTATTTAATAGTTTAAATTATATATAAAATAGTTATCATAAATAATATGTGGCTTATTTTTTTGTAGGAAGTTACAAACCTTCCACCTTTTCTCTTTTATATTATCCATATAATTTTAAATTAGATTTTTATATTTGTGGTATAATTAAGAGAACAAACATTTTTTTTTACTAATATGCATAATATTGTATAAGAGAGTCTATATGGGAAGTCTTTAGAAAGTAAGAACTTTTTAAGTAATTTTGACAACGTGGATATGGCGTACACAGTCGGCCACTCGCCGCGCTTAGGAGAACCTAGGTATATACGGTTCGGACATTAGCGGACACGAGTACATGTGAGCCCGACGCTGGATCGTTATTCCAAACAGGTGTCTCGTACGGCGAGACGTCATCTGATTAGGTGGCAATCTATAGACTCGTGAGTAGACGAGACTATTACCCAAGTCACACTATATGTGCGACGTTAGCCTCGGAACACGTATATACAGAGAGGGACATACTCACGTAAAATTGCTTCCTTAATGAGCAGCCAGTCAATGGTGTTAAGATTGTGATCAATCTAACTACAGTTAATTATCTGTATAAATCACTGATACACACAGTCTATGAGTAAGCGATTTTAAAGTATTATGTTACCAGTAAACACCACATTAATATTTTTAAATATTATCAACAAATATTAGTTTAGTGCACATGCAGACTCGGCGTCATGTGAGGTTATATTCAGAGCGGCCTCGGTCTTTGTGAGAGACTTACATGCAGGGCGCGAGCAAGACATGTTATAGATACGTAGTTAGGGATTTTTGTGCTTTCATATTAGACTGAGTTCTTGAGAGACTGCGAGAGCAACTCAAACACTAATAAATGACAAGCTGAATATTTTTACCCATGCAAACGTACTCCTCCACCGTCTCATGTATTGCACTCTCCATCCCATATATGATATATCGCACTCCTCTTCTTCGGTACAGTAAACGAGAAAACTAGATATATAATTCCGAGGGCAGAGTTTAAGAAGGCAGTAAAGTATCATCAGACTAGCTATAATATACGTATACCACCGAAAGGTATGAGCTTAAACGCGTGATGCACACACACCTTGGTCACACACAACCCATTAAAATTTGAGAATGTTCGCCACCATGGGCACGACTGACAGGCGACGCTAATACATACGAGACGTGCTGAGAGGACTAAGTGTGGTATGATACCCCAGATCTATTTCCGATTCTTTTAGTAAAATTGAGTCACAACCCAGGATTTAATTTCGGTGGCACGCAGCGTGCCGTCCGGAACGTCCCAGAGTCGGCTGGCTCAGCTTCTTCTTTGTTTTTTAAAGCGTTGGTGAGGAAGCTGAACAATCGCGCTCACTGGGACGACCGGCTGGTGCCGATTGCGCAGGTGGGCGCGACATTTTTTTTTTTGTTTTTCGTCTCGCCATCGGCGCAACTTAAGTGGTCACGAGCAGAAGCGCGCGACCACTTAGTTTTTTTTTTTTTTAAAAATAAAAATTTTCAAAATATATAAAAAATAATATTTTATTATCGTACGGTCGGCACGTCTTCAAATTTAAAGTTTATCGAAATTCGGTACAAAACTACATTATAAATCTTCTCACATAAACATGCAATAGTATTGAAAAAGGAGAGAACTTTTGCGCTTATACAAATCGAAAATGCTGAAGCTTATAGTTAGTGGAAAAATATGCCTCGGATTTTATTTATAATTTATTTATTAAGTTAAAAAAATAAAAATAAAGATTCGGAGATAAAATTAAAAATATTTAAAAATAAATCAGTATGTCGATAAAAATTTTATAAAAAAATTTAAATTCGTATTTTTTCGGATATCTCGTCCGTCCGTCTAATGCGTCACAAGGAGCCGCATCCACATTTGGGAGACTCGATTTCAAAATCAGGCACCTTTCATTCCCAAGTCCAAGCTTCGGTGGCGAGTAGCAGCAGCGGCAGCATGCTCCAATTCCCGGCCTTCATGCGGCAATATCCATCGCCACCGCTTATCCCATCATCCACTCTCCTTCCGGTTTGGGCCCAATCTCACAACGACGAGATCCTCCTCGCCATGGTTGAATCCGAGCTCGAAGACAAGGTTAATCAAATTGCTCTCCTCTTGTTTATTTTTCTTATCCACATTTTGTGTTGATTGCAGTATAATCCTATGTTTTGTAAGTTAATTATAAAGGCAGAAATTCTTCCTGGTTGTTTGGTTGGGGTTTAGTGAGATTGACTCGGAATATTGAGGGTTCAGGTTGTTGCTAGCTTGGATATAACTTAACTGCGGTGTGTCATTTTGTTTGATCATGTCTGTTCTTGAATCTTATTTGTTGAGTAGTATAAGTCATTGGAAAATCGAGGACCTAGAAGGTCTGGGTTTATTAATTCATTACTTTATTTAATTTTGATTTTGCTGAGAAATGTGATAAATTGGAAAGTTAGACAGGTTTTGTTTTTCCTACGTAAATTTGCGAAATCAGTATAAGCGGTTGCTCTTGTGTTTCTTGATAAATTTTCTATTTTATGTCAAAAGTAACATCTCATTCAAGTTGAACTTACATAGATAAAGAGGTTTACTTCTAAACTATAAATCAATTGTTAAACCTTTTTTTCCCTTTTGCTTGCCTTTTGTTTCCTTGTGTAATAAATGCTAGGAATGAATAGTTATTCAAGTTTAACTAGGTAAAAGCTATGAGCTATTTACCGTATTGATAACTAATGCGAGAAAGAATTAGAAAGCAACATACTGTCTGGTATTGATTCTATCAATTTCTATAAAAATCCTCATAGTATGACATTTAATTCTTTGAGTAATTTTATATTTTTGAATGTGCTTGCTGAAGCATCTCCTTGGCTCCATGGTATTATTCAGTTCGATGCAAGAGGCTTCTTCTTAAACCAAGTCTTTGCCTCTCCCCCTCCTTTAAACTAACCCCTTTGGACCATCTTTTGATCCAGAAGCTTTATGTTTTGATTATCTAACGATACCTTTAGTTTGTACTGCTACTTGCTGCATATGGTTTTTTGTTTTCTTTTAAAGTCTCTATCATCATACAAATAAAAAAAAAATCTCGGTGCAACTTCTAACCTTATGAAAATATTGTATTTTCTTGGATCAACATCGTCTGTTTTTTTACTTTGTCCTCTCGAAATCATCAATGTTGACTTAGCCAATTCATATCTCATAAATGCGCTAAATGTTCTTAGTACATGCTAGTACAAGTAGCGAGGAGAATATCGAGCGTGGGTATTACCAAGATTTTTGGTACTTAGCACAGCCTAGTTCTGCTAACCTTCATACCGGGCACGTGTTGACTGTGCCCATAACAATTATTCTTATTTCAAAAGGAATAAAAAATTGTAAAAGTAATAATAACAATAGAACCATAACTTAAAAACTAAAACAAGGTCTCTCGGTCCTTCGGCCCTGCCGGTCGGCACAATTGATATTTGGTTTTGCCACCATGTCAGCGTTGATAGCTGCTAGCACCGTGCATATGTCATCCAGCACAAACTGTATTGTGGACTTAAGACGACCTTGGTTATTACATTGGTGTTGATCGGTGATAACGTTATCAAATAAGTGCAACAGCGAAAAATGAAAAGTCAAAGTAGGCAATTTCATTAAATGATTAGCAAAGCATCATCATCATACCAAGAAATACTTGATAAGGTGCTCTGCTTACTTCTACTAGGAGTCTATTTAATGTCTGTCGAATAATCGAGTCTTTTGTTGACATTTGACAAGAGTGCAAGTTAGGATCCCTTACTTTGGTCCTAGGGTATAGCGACTTAGTCATGTTCATAGAAATAGATTCCAGAGTGATATGCAGCTATAGAATAGCAGAAACTAGGTGTTGAATCACTAGAATTTAGCTTCATCAGTTTTTAGAGGAGACATTGCTCTCTAGCTAGAGTAGAGCATTACCAGAAACAACTTGACCTGACTTGAGAAAAAGCCACTGGTCGGGTTCGAGTACGGGGCGGGTTCGGTACAGGTTGGATATTCAGCTGTTCAGATAGAGACTATTCGGTTCAGGTTGGAGCACGAAACTCACAGGTTGAGTTCTACCGAAATTAATGGAGGCTTTAAAAACTAATTGGGCCTTAAGCATAGCCCCATTAGCACTAGGGTTAATTAATAACCCCCTCACCTCTAACCAGCTGCGATTCTGTCTCTCTCTCTCTCTCTCTCTCATATGTGCCTCTCTGTCTCTCTCCCCCCTCCACCTTCTTCTCTGCCTCCCTTTATCCGTTAATCGCGCTGCCTTCGACTTCGAAAGGTATTTCCCCGCCCTTTGCACCGCCGATGATCGTTAATCACGCTACCTCCACCGCCAATAGGAATTTATTCTGCCCCTTTGAACCACTGGCGCGCGCCGCTGTGATAAAATCATCTTCAATTTATTATTTCAATTCTTCTTCAAAAGTGATTGGATCAACTCAACCAACCCGAATTTTAGTCGATTCAGGTTGGGTCGGGTTGGAAGCATATTCTGGTTGGGTCGAGTCGGGTTTGAAGTTATTCAAATTTGGTTAACCTTTTAGATTTCGGGTCGGCTGAGTCCGTACGTGTTGACCTAAGTGCTCAGTAGCGGAATTAGAAAATGAAAAACACTTTTTATGTTTAGAAGTGATAAATGACCACCTCTCTCTATCTTGGCAAAATGTTTTTGTGAGCGTCTCCATGTAAGTTATATAAAGATAATGATATCTTCTTTATTCACTGTTTATTGTTGGTTGAGCTTCATTGCTATATTTAGTAATACAATAGCAGGCCTACTTCATTGGTACGTGGAATTAGTGTACCTTTTAGCCAACTAGCGAGTAGCTTGGGCAGCAGGAGATGGGATCAATTATCATTCTAGATAGCCGATCTCTACCGAATCACTGTCCTTTCCAAGTTCCAGTATGATTAATTTTAATCTGGATCAGTGGTTGAATCTTTATAGTTTTCTTCAAGTCAATAATTCTATTGAGTGAAATTTTTAAAGGGAAAAAAAGATTATGTAGCATAATCACCTCAAGTTTGGAATCCCTAACAAAGCCAAAAACTAACTTGCTTTATTGGGTTCCATGAAAATGACTAATATTCTACATCGTCTGGTCTCTAAATGTATGAATTGTCCAGGACTGTTTCAAGTTTTTCGGCTCTCCAATGTTTTCTAATCTCATAGTCTTAATTTCTTAGTAAGGCTTGATAGTGAGTACGTGCATCACCTCTGAGTATCTTCTTTTGTATCTCCCAGTGGAAGGAAATCAGGAACGCAAACAGCGACATCGTTGTAATTGGGAAAGTAAAGACAGATAACAAGGAAGAAGTCGAACAAGACATCGAAGAAGATGATGCAGATAACGGGGACGAGTCTGAAGGTGATGAATTTGAGCAGGAGACTGGTTGATACAAGCCCCTGAAAGTTCAATTTCCATAAATGTATTCATGATGTTTAAGAATCTATCTCCATGCTGTCGTATATCATAAACATCCCATTACTTCCCATTTTGGTCGGGCATGTTTTATTGTTTCGACGAAAAGGAGTTTCATGTATTTCTTGTTTGTATCGAAAAAGGCAGGGAGGTCCTGTGGATGTCGTTGGTTGAGGGGCAGGCAAACAAATATTTGAACTTAGAATGCCGCTTGTGAATAGACCTAGCTCTTAATTTATATCATGTGTAGCTGTTTGTAAGATCTCATGAATAATTACTATTGCATTGTCCACCGGAGCTGTCTTCCCCACATACCCAATAAAAATAAAAATTCTAGAGTATCCCAAAAAATCACCCATAAATAGAAATTACAAAAAAATAGTAATTTGAGGTGGTGGGCCCTATTAATTGGGGCATTCCCAAGGTGTTTTATTATTTTTATTGGTTATTTATTTGGTGGATTCATGTGGTGTATGGGCATTTTTCTCCAAAAAAAAAAAAGATATTGCATGTAGAGGGAATTAAGAGCTTAGTCTTTAAATAGCAAAAAGATTTCCTGCAACTAAGGCTGCTGGAACTTCTGAATTTAAACATGAAATAAAAGTATTTGAAATATATTTTTTCTAAATGTGGGGGAACCACAAAGTTGTTTATTTATATGTATTCTATAAATGTTATTTTGTTTTTTTGGTCAAGATTGTTATTGTTACAAATATTAAAATATGGATCGAATTAGACACCAACAAATTAGATCACAATGAATTTATTATTCTATTATTGGCTTGTAGGAGTTCTGGAAAAACGTTTTTAGGTGTTTTTTTAAAGATAACGAAGCGAAAATTTTTCGACGTATATACGCTAAATTATTTTACTAAAAATTATTTTCTAATAAGACTCTCCAATCCGTTATAGATCTGAACCTGATTAGAAAATAAAACTTCAATCTAACATTAGTCTCAAATCGAACATAAAATACTGAAAGTTATCCAGTCATAAATTGTACAAATTCGGCTGAAAATACACTGAAGTTGTCTATTTTCTATTTAAGAATATCTCAGAATTTAAACATGCAACTTATTCTTTTTGAAGATCATGCCGTACGATCCGCTCCAAGGACAAATGACAAGATTTTAGGAATTTGATGGACTAGAAATGATATTTAGAAAATTTTATTTTAGCCCTCCAAAATAGCTTTCGCTTGTTTCAACATCTGAAAACGGAAAACGCACCGACATGATTACGCGCGTTGAAACTTCTTTTTGGGGCTGAAATACAAAACGTACGTAATGGAGGCCTGAAATGTAATTCTCCCGATGATATTTCTGATTCTTATCAACTGAATTACCATTTGGCAACTATTTAGAGGACAAATTTGTTATAATTCAATCGAAAATTATGTAACACTTGGCTGGATAATAATCGAAAAAATAAAAAAATTTAAAAAACGGCGAGCCTTTTATTAATGAGGGGACTGTAGAGGTGATATATAATCTGCTTTCTGGAACGCGGGCCAAGATAACGAAGCTCCCAGCCTGCCCGTTATTACTTCCCGCCAACGTACGTCAGGTAAGCCCAACTCAACCCCCCGTTTGCTTCTACAGCTGTACCACAATTATTGAGACCTTTCATTCTCACACCAATTTTTTTTAAAAAAAATAATTAATTAAAAAAAATCATTCAAAAATTACAAAAGTATTTTATACTTTTATGCTTTCTTTAATTGAA